>CM057450.1:1005233026-1005698026 GCA_016271365.2 Neoceratodus forsteri
TGTCCAGGTGCGTCAGAACAGGATACTACTCAACCAAGTTTGCAGGTGACCCTGACAACATGGAAGGTCAAGATGAGGATATACGGGTTATGGGAAAATTTGGACCCAACAGTACCAGAGCCGTCGGATGAGGAAGAGGATCCTTTGGAAGAGGTTGGACGGAACCTAAGAAACCTTTCTAGGGGCGTGGATATGTTGTTCAATCCATACTTACTGGCAGGTTCCTTGCGCTTTAAATCTTGCTGGAAGGTCTTCAAGCTAGCTCCTCCCACCCACCGGGTGGTAAAACTCTCTGCTCTGCCCCATGACGCCAGATCTTCCTTACCGCTTGGAAGCTCAAGTTCCCTCCTTAGCGCTCTGAGTTTTAGGCCTGGATCCACACTCTTCAGTTAATCCGGAACTTATTCTAAAATTTAAAAGACTTGGTCTTCTTTTTGCCTCGTGGCTGCGATGGACAAATTGACTCCGGATTTCGTTGATGCCCTGTGAGCTAGAAGATGTCCGGACAGACCCGCACTCCACATGCGTTTACTGCCTAGGACTTGGACATGACTCCGCAGGCTTGCCAATTATGCAAATCCTTTCGCTCGGGTCTTGGAGGACCATGCCGCCCGACTGCTTTGGGGCGCTCTGAAAAATGTTATCCTCCGTTAAGTCAAGGAGGCCCGTTGGGCAGTGTCCGCGGGAAGGCTCGGGCAGACCAGCTGGAGCAGATGATCGCCTCGAGGAGGAGGCGCCCAGGCCACATCTTCATCTTCCTTGGTCATGGCATTTATCCCGTTCTCCTTGGGCTCTTCTTATACAGCTTCTTTTAAGGAACTTTGCCAATCCCTCTCCACCAAGTGAGAAGGACCATCAGGACATTCCAGTCGGTCCAAAGAAGGACCTAAAGGTAGAGTCCCACCGTCGGCCGTTCGTGGGAGAGGGAGAGATCCTTCTCTGGATAGTCGAAAGTCGACTTGATCGAGGATTTGTGGCTAAGGCCGCTGGCTTCACGGTGTCCCCGCCAGGTCAGCCAGCCGAGACACTTGCCCGACGCAGTCGAGATTTTTCTCGACCAGTGGACGGTTTGTCAACTGGAGAAGCCGACAACCCTTGTTCACCGTTCTCGGTGGAAAAGAGGACTTGACTGTGCCTCCTGTGCCAGAGCCCTGGTTAAGGTCCCTGAACCGAGGGGGAGTGGGGTTTCCCGTCCCTCTCTGACCCACCCTCGGAATCCCGAAGGTCTCGGACCTCTTCCAGGTCCTGCCGGTCCTGCCGTCGGTCTCGGCACCATGGAAGCGGCGGCACCACTCATCCTCATCGTCCTCTTCGAGGATAGGCTCTGGCGCAAGTTGCGTCCAGTGCTAGGAGGATTTAATGTAGCAGCAGCTCTTATTGTCCGGGAATAAGCTGACTTCGCCGCTCCGCCATTAAGTGGTTGTCACCGAGCGGCTGAAACAACCCTCTATGGTCGTGGAGCCAAAACCGGCTATCGGTTGTTTGGCGAAACCGCTGCACCACGCATTGTGATGGAACCTCCGCCTCCACAGCGAAGATTGGGGCTCCGACCAAGGATTCTCGGTCAGGTCAGGGTTTGCCCCATAGGTTGTCGGTCACCCTCACTCCCTATTGACCTTGGCATGTGGAGGGTGGCTCAGGCGCTCAGCAGCTGTTCGCAGACTCCTCTGAGTCTGACAACAACTCCTCCTTGTTCTCCAGGCAGCTTGACTTGGAGTCCACTGGGGTCAGTCGGTGGGCGAGGCCCATCCTCATTCTTAGGTATGCTTCGACTCATCTCAGAATCTACTGGGATGAAGCTTGAATCCGTTTCAAAGCGGGTCAAGTATCCCCTCACGGAGATACTGGACAGGGGATCCCCTATGGAGGCCTTTCTGTCATGAAGCCATTTTGGCCCGTATTGGAGCTGTGGCAGCGCCAGCTTCTTGTTGAGAACCCGGTCAGGATGGCTCAAGAATATGTGCCCTACAGGTTCACTCTCTGGTTTCTCGGAGCACCCTCTGCGGAGGGATTAGTGGCCGACAGCATTTTCTGGCATTCCGGGAATGCTCTGGATGTGGACAAAACCACCCGATAAGGAGTCCAAGAAAATGGACTACTCAGGGTGGAAAGTATATGCTGCTTCCTCCCTAGGTCTTTGTCAGGCTAGCTCGGCCGTCCTGATGGCACACTTTTCACACGCCTTTGGGCTCCTTGGATGAGGTGATTCCTCATCTCCTGGCCGACCTTCAAACGATGGTCAAGCAGGTGCAGGACCAGGGAAGGGCAGTAGTCAAACAGAAGCTGCAGACTTCATTGGACATTGCTGATTCGTGTGCCAGTCAGTAGCGGCTGCAGTGGCCAATGCGCGCAGAGCTTCTGCGGATCTCCACCTTTACGGCAGATACCAGCACAAGCTGGCAGACTTTCCTTTCCTGGGCACTGACTTGTTTGGTCCTGGGGTGGATGGTCATCTCCAGCGGATCAGAAGTCCAGCGCCACCTTGGACTCAGTCACGTCTGCCCAGAAGGACAAGGCCGCCAGCAGCAGCGTAAGCCCTTTCGTCCTTCAGCCCCTCGCGGCATGTCTGGCCAAGCAACACCATCATCAGGGCCAGCAGGCTTGCACTTGACACCCCAAAGCCAAGCCTGCTGTTTCCTCCAGCAGGAAGCCGGGGAAGGCAGGCGGCTCCTCGCCGCCCTTCCTCCAAACCTGCCCAGTGATGGGTTGAGGGTGTCGCCCCAACCTCGTCGCTCCTCCCAGGGTCCCCATGGGAGGCAGCTCCGCCACTTCCTTTCCGCCTCATCCGATATCACCACAGACCACTGGTGTTGGAAGTGGTAGGCAGGGGTCTGCCTCTGGAATTGAGCAATCCTCATCCTGTCGAGCCGTCACCCACGGGGAGCTACGGGTTCTGCAGCCTCTGTCGGCTCATCGAGCTGACATTGCCCTGCTCCTCCAGAAGGAGGTGATCAGGAGGTGCAGACCCTCCTCCAGACCAGGGTTTGTGTCCAGGTACTTCCTGGTCCCAACAGCGAGACGGGGGGCTGGCGCCCATTCTCTACCCGACCTGAACAAGTTCCTAAGGTCTCGCACATTCAGGATGGTCACTCTGGCTCAGATCATTCCATCCTTGGAGCGAGGAGTGGTTCTGTTCTCTGGACCTTCAGGACGTGTTCTTTCACATCCCAATCCATCCGTCTTGCCAGCGATTCCTCTGCTTCAGGGCAGAGGGATCCCTTCTGAGTTCGGGCCATGCCCTTGGGCCTCTCCAGCTCCCAGGGTCTTCACCAAATGCATGGCAGTAGTGACAGCATTCCAGTGGCGCTGAGGGGTCCGAGTACCCTTACCTGGACGACTGGCTGATTGCAGCCCCTCCAGGTTGGAGGTGGAGCGGTCCAGGATCTGGCCTTCCAGGCCTTCTCTCAGATTGGCCTACTCATCATGAGGCCAAATTGGAATGCGTGCCATCGCAGGTGATTAAGTTCATTGGGGCAGAGCTCGAGCTCTTCTTGAGCCGAGACACGCTCCCAGCAGACAGGGCCGAGGTCCTTTCCTCCTTTGCCCAGTCATTTCTGGTTGGGCAGTTGCGCCTGCCGGGATATCCTGCGCCTCATGGCAGCCTGCACCAGCATGGTCCATTGGGCCCGCTGTCATATGTGTTCCTACAGTGGGGGCTGGCCCATCAGTGGTGACAGCACTCCAGTCCTCTGGACCAGCCTGTGACAGTGACCCAGGAGATGTGGAATGGCCTGCAGTGGTGGCTCGTTCCAGCTCATCTGCAGGAGGGTATCCCATTTGTCCGCCCAAGCCGACAGTCACTCTGAACGACCGGCGCCTCTCTGATAGGTTGGGGTGCCCATGTGGGGAGCTCAGGAGCTCACGGCCTCTGGTCCCCTCAAGTCTCGATGCCACATCAACCTGCTGGAGCTTGGTGGTCCAACTAACCCACACTGTCTTCTCTCTATTTATGCGGGCTCAAGTGGTCCAGGTCCAGGCGGACAACACCACGACCATGTACTACCTCAACAGACAGGGTGGGACACCTCCTTGCCTCTGTGCAAGGAGGCTCTCACACTTGGTCTCTCGTGATCAGCCTGGAGGCAGATCTCCTAGCCATCCATGTGGCAGGAGTCTCCAACAGTCTGACAGATGCCCTAAGCCGGATAGGCTGTATCTCATAGTGGTCTCTCCTGCCGGAGATAGTACAAGATCTGTTCTCCCACTGGGGCACCCCTCAGGTGGACCTGTTTGCTTCCAGGAGAATGCGAAGCTGAGGCTGTTGCATGCCGCCCCCTCAGCAGGGCTCACTGGGGGATGCCTTCTTGAGGCCGTGGACCCGGTCCTGTTAGCCTTTCCTCCATTCCCTTGATCCAAAGGTGCTTCTCAAGGCGAGAGGGACAAGACACAGGTGATTCTGGTAGCCCCAGACTGGCCCCACCAGTTCTGGTATCCAGATCTCTTCAGCCTCAGCTTCAGGCTCCGAGGCGGCTTCCAGCCCACCCAGACCTGATCTCAGTCAACAAGGGAAGGTACTCCACTCGGACCTTCAATCCCTGCACCTGGCCGGCCTGGTTCCTGGCGGCTAGAGTTCCAGGCCTTGGGTCTTTCAAACGAGGTCCTCAGCGTCATTGAGGCATCCCGTGAGGAGTCAGCCAGAAAATGCTATGCCTTCAAATGGAAGAGATTCTCCATTTGGTGTCGGAGTAAGGGTTGGACCCTTCCTCCTGTTCTTTGAATAAGCATTCTGGACGACCTGTGGTCCCTTCCTCAGCTAGGGGCTTGATCGTGACCCTAAGGTGCACCTGGCAGCCACCTCTGCTTACAGGGCGTGGGCCAGCAAGCAGTCGGTGGTGCAGGAGAATGTGGTCGGGTGCTTTTCAAAGGCCTTGATCACATATCCCCTCCGTGTGAGAACCTCCACCTCCGTGGGATCTGCTGGTATTGGCTAAGCTCATGGGCAAGCTATTGAACCAATGCACAGGTGTGACACCTCTCACCTGTTGTGGAACCCGCCTTCTTATTGGCCATCACGTCAGCCAGAAGGATGGGAGAGCTGTAGGCACTTTCCATCGGGTCTCCTTATCTAGTCTTCCACAGGAACAAGGTTGTCCTCTCGCCCCACCGAAATTCCTTCCGAGAGTGGTGTCAAGTTTCACCTTAACCAGGTGTTGACTCTGCTGGTGTTCTACCCCAATCACACCTCGGAGGCTGAATAGAGCTCCATACTCTGGACCCTAGAAGAGTGCTCTCATTATAAGGGCCAGACGGCTGAGGTTCGGGGAGAGGTTCGCCAGCTGTTTGTCACCCTCGCTGAAGCCGCACCTGGCAGATCTGCAGCCAGGTGGACGATAGGCAGGTGGGTCACCTCCTGCATAGATCTCTGCTATAGGTTGGCAGGCATGGAGCCTCCCAAAGGGATAAGAACTCATTCTACCTGCCATACCGCTGATTCCGGGACATCCCTATCCAGAAATCTGCTGGGCTGCTACCTGTCAGCACACACCTTCATTACCACTCGACCATCGACCTTGAGTCACGTCGGGATACTGGTTTGGGACCTCAGTTCTCCAGTCCTTATTTCCTAAGTAGGGGTGCGGCATGCCTTCCCTCCTCCCGGAGAACTGCTAGGAATCTGCCAGTAGTGTGGATTGAACAACATATCCGTCCCTAAATACGAGTTCTAGGGACATGGATATGTGTTCATCCACACTCATTAACAATATCCTTGCCGCTTTAAATCTTGCCGGAAGGTCTTCAAGCTTGCTCCTCCCACCCACCGGGTGGTATAACTCGGCTCCCCTATGGCGCCAGATCTTCCTTACGCTTGGAGCTCAGGTTCCCTCCTTAACAGCTCTGCGTTTGCGACTGGTTCCTATTCTCCGTTTACGGTTTAAAATAATATTTTGCAAAAGACTTCGTCTTGATCCCTCATGGCTGCGATGGACAAATCGACTCCGGTTTGGAGATGCCCATGCGGGCAGAAGGTGTCTCGGACGGATCCACACTCACGTGTCTACTGCTTAGGCCTTGAGGCACGACCTGCAGGCTTGCGACCTGTGCTCATCTTTCTCGGCCTCGTCCCGAAGCCGTGCTGCCCGGTGCAACTTCCGTGCGTCCGAGCGTTTCCCTCGGTGAAGTCAAGGAGGCCCGGTTGGCGGTGTCAGCGGCGGGCTCGGCGGGATCAGCTCGAGCGGATGGTGGCCCTCGAGAGGCGGCGCGGGCGTATCTTCCTCGGCCGCGGCATTTATCCCGCTCTCTGGGTTCTTCCTACACGGCTTCCTTTAAGAGCTTTGTCTGTCCCTCTCCACTAAAGGAGAAGGGCCTGCGTCTGCTGGACCTTATTCCTCGGTCCAAAAAGAGGGACAAGGTAAGTCCCTCCGTCGGCGCTCTTGGGAGCGGAAAGGTCCCTCTCCCGGGCCGTCGACCGTCGGCTCGGTCGACCGCTTCGGCTTCGCCACTGGCCTCACGGTGTCCCGTCAGGTCAGTTGACGAGACTCCCACTGATGAAGTCGAATTTTCTCGACCCATTAGACAGGCTGTCGCCTTTACGGCCGAGATTCCCCTCTCCCGGTTCCCCGGGAGGAGTTGAGGATCCCGTGGGCTCGCCTGTGCCTCGGTTCGGAGCCCTCGGATGGACCTTCGAGCGAAGGAGTGCGGTTCCGGCCGACACCTCCCGCACCGACCCGGAAATTCCGGGACTCTCGGTCTCGGTCCCGGACCTCCAGCGGTCCAGCCCGTTCCCACCGTCATGAAGCGGTCTCGGTCTGGCACATGATGCAGCGTCGCCGCTCGTCCCTCGTCCTCCTCACCGGATGAGGGGCTTGGCGTAAGTGCGTCGGCGATGCGAGGACCTTATGTTCAACAGCTCCTCCTGGCGGGGAATAAAGCAGCTCAGCGCCTTCCCCGGCCATTGAAAGTATTTGTCACGGGCGACGACACAACCCCTCGACGTCCGAGCCTATACAGGCGGTTGTTCCGGCCAAAACCAACTTCTCCACGATTCGGTGGAACCTCCGCCTCCACAGCCACCAATTGGGGCTCCGACCAAGGATTCTCGGTCGGCTGAGTTTTACCCCATTTTGTCGTTACCCTCACTCCCGACCGACCTCGGCAGGTGAAGGGTGGCTCAGGCCAGGGCGCTCTTCGAGGACTCTTCGAGTCGAAGACGATTCCTCCTTCTTCTCCAAGCGACTGGACTTGGAGTCTTCAGGAGGTCAGTCAATGGACGATAGCCGTCGTCCTTCCTAGGACTTCTTGGCTCATCTCGAGTCTCTACCGGGATGGAGCTCGAACCCGTTCCAAGCGGGCCAGGTATCCCCTCACGGAGATTCTGGACCGAGGAGATTCTCCAGCCGAGGCCTTTCCGGTGGCGAGGCCATAGTAGGTCCGGCACTGGAACTTTGGCAGCGCCCTGCTTCCTGCCCGCGCCTTGGCCAGGATAGCCAGGAAGTATCACGGTCCTCGGTTCCTTGTCGGTTTTGGAACACCCCTCTGCTGAGGGTTGGTTACGACAAGCGTTTTCCGGCGCGGCGCGCAAGGATGTGGACAAACCTCCTGACAAGGGTCCAAGAAATTGGACTATGTCGGGCGAAAAGTCTCGCTGCGTCCTCTCGGCCGTTCTCAGGCCAGTTCGCCGTCCTCATGGCATTATTTTCTCATGCCCTGTTGGGCTCCCTGGATGATCATC
Organism: Neoceratodus forsteri; assembly: GCA_016271365.2. Lineage (NCBI taxonomy): Eukaryota > Metazoa > Chordata > Ceratodontiformes > Ceratodontidae > Neoceratodus > Neoceratodus forsteri. Next base: position 1,005,240,696 of record CM057450.1, read on the forward strand.
CCTCATCTTCCGCCCGATCTGCAGACTACGGTTAAGCAGGTGCGGGGACAGGAGCGACAGTGGCCAAACAACAGCTCAGACTGCTTTGGATGTAGGGGACTCATGTGCTAGATCGGTGGCGGCGCGGTGGCTATCGTCGTGAGCTTGGCTGAGGATATCCACCTTTACCCGGATACCCAGCACAAGTTGGCGGATGTTCCTTTTGAGGACTGACCTCTTGACCCTGGGGTGGAAGGTCACCTGCAGAGGATCGAGAGTCAATGCCACCTTGGACTCGGTCTCTTCCGCTCAGAAGGACAAAGGCGCGCAAACCACAGCCTAAGCCCTTTCGTCCTTCTGTGCCCCAGCGCGCCCGGCCCAGCAACGTCAGGGCCAGCAGGCTCGACCTTGGCATCCCAAACCAAACGCTGGCTTCCTCTAACAGGAGGCAGGGAGAAGGCCCAGGAGGTCCCTCGGCCGGTCCCTCCTCCAAGCCTGCCCAGTGACGGGCTGAGGGGTGTCGCCCCATCCCGTCACCTTACCCTGGGTCCCCCGTGGGAGACGGCTCCGCACTTCCGTTCCGCCTGGTCGCTGTTACCACGGACAGGTGGGTCTTGGAGGTGGTGGGAAGAGGCTGCCTCTGGAATTGACAGGCACCACCCTTCAGAGCCGTCGCCCCTCGGGGCATGGGATCCCAGCCTCACTGGCGGCTCGTCGAGCCGACATCACTCTCCTCCTCCAGAAGGAGGTGGTAAGAAGAGGTGGTGGACCCTCCCTTCAGACCCAGGGTTTGTGTCCAGGTACTTCCTGGTTCCGAAGCAGACGGGGGCTGGCGCCCCATTCCGACCTACGACCTAAACAAGTTCCTAAGGTCTCGAACCTTCAGGATGGTCACTCTGGCTCAGATAATACCACCATCCTTTGGAGCGGCGTGGGTTCTGCTCTCTGGACTTGCAGGGAGCGTTTTCACGTCCCTATCCGTCCGTCTCACCAGAGATTCCTTCGCTTCGAGCAGAAGGATCTCTCTTGAGTTCAAGCCATGCCCTTGACTTGTCTCCAGCTCCCAGGGTCTTCACCAAATGCATGGCAGTGGTGACAGCATTCCTCTTGGCGCCGAGGGTCCGGTGTACCCTTACCTGGACGACTGGCTGATAGCAGCTCCCTCCAGGAAGGGGCGGAGTGGTCCAGAGATCTGGCCCTCAGGTCTGCTCTCAACTGGGCCTCCTTATCAAGCGAGGCCAAGTCGAACTCGAGCCGAAGCAGGTGATTTTATTCATCGGGCAGCTCGACTCTCTTGAGCCAGGCGGCGGCTTCCGGCGGACAGGGCGAGGTTCTTTCCTCCTTTGCCCGATCATTTCTGGTTGGGCATTGCGCCTGCCGGGACTTCCTCGCCTCCTGGGTCTCATGGCGGCCTGTACCAGCGTGGTCCGTTGGGCCCGCTGGAACATCATCGTCCCTTCAGTGGGGACTGGCCAGCCAGTGGTCTGGCGCTGCGATCCTTGGACCAGCTTGTGTCGGTGACACAGGGATGTGGAATGCTCTCCAGTGGTGGACCGTTCCAGATCATTTGCAGGAGGGCATCCGTTCGTCCCCGAGCCGACGGTCTCTCTTGGCCGATGCCTCTCTGATGGGTTGGGGTGCCCATCTGGGGAACACCGGGCTCATGGCCTCTGGTCCCATGAGAGTCCCGATGCCACATCAGCCTGCTGGAGCTCAAGGCGGTCCGCCTAGCTCTCACCGCCTTTGCTCCGTTCCTCCGGGGTCAAGTGGTCCGAGTCAGGCGGACAATACCATGACCATGTACTATCTAAACCGCCAGGGCGGGGCAGCTCCATGCTTCTATGCAAGGAAGCTCTCCGCATTTGGTCACACATGCGCAGCCTGGAGGCGGATCTCCTAGCCATTCACGTGGCAGAGCCTCCAACACCCTGGCCGATGCCCTGAGCCGGATAGGGCTGCATCCCACAGTGGTCTCTCCTGCGGAGTAGTACAGCATCTGTTCTCCCTTTGGGCACACCTCAGGTGGACCTGTTTGCCTCCATGAAGCAGCAAGCTGAGTCTGTTCCATGCCCGCCCCCTCAGCAGGGCTCGCTGCAGGGGATGCCTTCTCGAGGCAATGGACCCCGGGCCTCTTTACGCCTTTCCCCATTTCCCTTGATCCACAAGGTGCTTCTCAAAGCGAGGGAGGACAAGCGCAGGTGATTCCTGATAGCCCAGACTGGCCTCTGCCAGTTCTGGTACCCAGATCTCCTCAGTCTCAGCTCCAGGACTCATGCGCAGCTTCCAGCTCGCCCGGACCTGCTCTCAGTCAATCAGGGAAGGTGTTCCATCCGGACCTTCAATCCCTGCACCTGACGGCCTGGTTCCTGGCGGCTAGAGTTCCAGGCTTTGGGTCTTTCCGGCGAGGTCCTCAATGTAGTTGAGGCGTCGTAAGAGTCGACCAGAAAATGCTATGCCTTCAAATGGAAAGGTTTTCCATTTGGTGTCAGAGCAAGGGCTTGGACCCTTCCTCCTGTTCCTTGGCAAGCATCTTGGACTATTTATGGTCCTTTCTAGTCAAGGGCTTGGGTCGGACCCTAAGGGTGCACCTGGCAGCCATCTCTGCTTACGGGCGCGGGCGGAAGGCAGTCGGTGGCGCAGGAGAGGTGGTCTGGCGGCTTTTTCAAGGCCTTGATCACATTTCCCTCCAGTCGCGGGAACCCCCACCTCCGTGGGATCTACTGCTGGTACTGGCAAAGCTCATGGGCAAAACCATTCGAACCTATGCACAGGTGTGCTCTCTCTCACCTGTAGGTGGAAGACCGCCTTCTTGGTGGCTATCACGTCAGCCAGAAGGATGGGAGAGCTCCAGGCGCTTTCCATTGAGTCTCCTTACCTGGTCTTCCACAGGGACAAGGTTGTCCTGCGCCCCCACCGAAATTCCTTCCGAAGGTGGTGTCGGAGTTTCACCTAACCAAGTGTTGACTCTGCGGTGTTCTACCCCAATCCACCTGGAGGCCGAATATAGGCTCCATACTCTGGATCCTAGAAGCGCTCGCTTATTATAAGGAGCGCACGGCTGAAGATCGGGGAGAGGTTAGCAGCTGTTTGTCACCTACGCTGAAGCCGCATCTGGCAGACCTGCAGCCAAGCGGACGATAAGCAGGTGGGTAACCTCCTGCATAGATCTCTGCTATAATTAGCGAGGCATGGAGCCTCCCAGAGGATAAGAGCTCATTCTACCCGCCATACTGCTGCAGCAGTGGCTGCTTCCAGGGCGCCCCTATCCAGGAAATCTGCAGGGCTGCTACCTGGAAGTCAGCAAACACCTTCATTACCCACTACCACATCGACCTTGAGTCACGTCGGGATGCTGGTTTTGGGGCCTCGGTTCTCAGTCTCTCTTTCCCAAGTAAGTATATGGGGTGTGCGTCTTGCCTCCCTCCTCCGGAGAACTGCTAGGAGTCTGCCAATGAGTGTGGATGAACAACATATCCATGTCCCTGAAATACAGGTTACTCACCTGTAACAGGAGTTCTAGGAATGGTATATGTTGTTCAATCCCTGTTTCCACCGACCTCGGCCCATTGCTAGCCCTACTGAGCTTCAGCGGGCCAGATCTGGCGTCATGGGGCGAGCCGAGGAGTTATACCACCCGGGTGGGTGGGAGGAGCAAGCTTGAAGACCTTCCGGCAAGATTTAAAGCGGCAAGGATACTGCCAATGAGTGTGGATGAACAACATATACCATTCCTAGAACTCCTGTTACAGGTGAGTAACCTGTATTTACTCACCTATAACGGGAGTTCTGGGAGTCAATATGTTATCCTATCTCCGACCTCCTGGCTTCGGCCTTGGCCTGGCTTCCAGTGGGCTAGATCTGGCATCATGGGGCAGAGCTGAGAGTTTTACTACCCAGGTGGGTGTGAGGAGCCAGCTTGAAGACCTTCCGGCAAGATTTAAAGCGGCAAGAAACCTGCCAGTAAGTGTGGATGAACAACAGATTCTACTCCTAGAACTCCTGTTACAGGTGAGTAACCTGTATATTCTGATGCCACCCTTGTTTGATCGAAGTCATTGTTTTATCTGATGATAAAAGTATATTGGACGTTCTTGCTAAAGGAGGTGCAGGACATGGAGACCCTGGACATGAATCTTATCCTGTCTGCCTTGGCCTCCGTTATGTAAGTGTTTCCCAAACATTTTTACACTGCAACCAGATTATTGAAAATGTAGACACTAATAAACCAACACTCCAGACCATCCAATTCAAAAGTGTAAGGGTTTGATACCCAGAAGCACAGGGCTTTGGGTCAGTGTGTGTGTTGAACATGACTTCTAAATTGTTTGCTGAATTACCAGACTGTGAGATAATTTATTTGTCACTGTTCGTTTTGTAAGTATTTTTTTCAATTTATTTATTTTTAAAATAAATATTTTCTCTTTGAATTGGATGGTCTGGAGTGCTGGTTTATTAATGTTTAAATTCTTAGTATATTTTTCCAGCACCCACTCATATTTTGACCACTGCTTACCATAAAGTTGTGAACCAGGTTATTGAGCAGGAATGGACCTGAACAAATAAGTGAACACGGCTTCCTAGGCCTACTGTGAGATGTTGCTTGTTCCTGGAGAGAGCTCAAGAAGGGGATTGGGATGTTCCTCCAATGGCAAACAAGGCTCTTTACAATTGTGTCAAGCACCCAATGGTACCTGTCAAAGACTTAATGGTCCTGTCTGACACCAGCAACAAGAGAGTGGATGCTTTATGCAGAAGGGCATTTGTTTGAATGGGGTGACCCTTGAACAACATATGCATCCTTTCAGAGCATTAAACTCGTGGGTTACTGCCTTGGTGACTACATCCCTCCAGAAACAGAGAGGTAAACATTTTCCAGCTGGTGTCCATGGCTTCCCCTTCCTAAGGGATCGGCAGTGGACAGCTTGCAGATGTCTGCTCATTCTGCTTATCACATTGTGGCAGCTATGTGGTGTCTAGCCGACATTGGGTTGTGGATCTGACATCAAATTGAAGTTGTTTAACCTGTCCTGTTCTGGAAGCTTGATATTTGGCCCTGAGGTGGGCGATATTATGAAAGTTGTTCAGGACAAGAAGGAACCACTTTTGGTGTCCAGACATGAAGGTGAACCCCCTTGAGAGAGCATGGGTTTGGCTGGCTGCAGCAGGTCAGAGGTGGTTTTGGCCCTTTCAGAATTTCAGAACCAGAAGAACAGGTGCGCCAATTCCAGATTTATGGGTAACAATAATAGAGGATCTTCATAAGGAAATATCTTGCAGCAGGTCAGTCATTACATATAGGAATATTCCAGCCAGGGCATGATTCCATCTGGATGATTTATCAGCAGTCTACCTGGGCCGCCTCCGATTACACCACATGTTGCGTCCTGACAAGTATAACAGGGGCAGACCCAGATGCTTCTCAGTTCTTTTCCTACTGTGACCTGCATGCTGCATGTTCTCTGTTTGTAGTCCAGCTTCAGTCGACGAAAAGTTCAAGTCCACTATTTCACTGCAGCGTTACCAGTATTGTGCGTCGTCCTTATTGATTCATGTCATCTAAGTTCTCTTTTCAGAAAGTGTTCCTGTGGCCAGAAAATCGTGACAGAGGACCTGCACAAATTCTATGTGATGCTCAGAGCATGATACCCGTGCTTGTGTCCTGTGTCGACGTTTAATAAAGTCAACAAGCGTAGATGTCTCCAGACACTTAGAGAGCACCTCATGGAGCAAAAGTTGCCCTCCTGGAGCAGGAACACGCGCAAAGTCTAAGAAATCCTCGCCTTTGTCCTCCAGATCCCGCCATTCTGGTAAGGATCCCTGATCGATGGGTAAGGTGAATACTCAGGAGAAGCCTAAGAAACACTTTCCAAGAGTAAGCATGCTACTCTTGTCTCCTCTCCATCAACGACCAGCCTACCTTCTTCTTCCTCTCTACAGAGCAGGAATCCTTAAAACTAAAATGGTTGTAGCTGCCCTTTCTGAAGCAGCTGACAAGTTATCTTCCACACCGTCGATGACCTGTAGCCATTCTTCCGCCCGTCAATGACTTTGGATGGTTTCCTCAGCTGCAGCTTCAGTGCAGCTGCTCCTACTCAAGGATCTCATTATCGTCCATGAATGGCTCCATCAGTGCTGTCGATGATCATGTCTGCATGGCTTGGTCAGGACATTTTGAATTCTTTATCATCGTGACTCTTCCATCAACAGCACTTGGGTGCCTTTGTCCACCCTTTGTTGACAGCTCGATTGGTACCACAACCATACCCAGTCTCTTTGAGTGTGCCCATTCAGTCTGTGCATACTACACAGAGTTCTGTGTCTTCTCTTCAGCTGGCCATTGTGGATGTCCAGGCCCTTGTGCAGACTATTCTGGGCCTCACAAAGTCCTCTCCTGTCCCCAGGGGGACTGTTCCTTTGTTGCCAGTCTCGCTACCTCTAGGCTCTCCTCTGTTTCTAGAATGGCCAGTTCCTCCCCAGCTTCTCAAGGTCCCCTTCATTAGGAGGTTGACACGGAGGACCCTGACTTACAAGATTGGTAATTTGAAGATCAGGAGGAAACTGTCGAACATGAACTGCTGTCTCCTTTTCGGTTTCTTCTGCTTCCTCAGATCAGGATGAGACCTTTCCTGCCCTTCCTTGTTCCCCTCCTGATGACCCTAGTGTTTCTTTTTTTTTTTTAACTATCTGTTTATACTTCCCCTGCCCCTAGGCTCCGCCGCCTCGGGAGTCACCAGTGCATCTGAATTGCCTCACCTTACCTGGAACCTGCAGTAGTCCCTCCATGTAGCAGTGGATTACTTCCCAGGTGGGGACAAGGTGGAAGCCCATACACCCTGAATATCTTCCATCTGTCAGGGCAGCAGACCGGGACAGGCAAGGGGCTGCGGGTCTGCGCAAGGTGCTCCATCTTCCAGGAGCCTAGGGAGTGATTTTCCATGTTCTGGGCGTGGCATGTGCCCCAACATCAAGGCGTAACTGCCAATGTCTGCCATGCCTTTTTCCCTGTGTGCATGGCAGGGGTGCTGTACCCCAGGCCTCCACCTGGGTCCAGTTAAGCTCTGAGCCAACATACCCCCCTCCCTTCTGAAGAAGGTGAGCTGTCCCCTGGATGCTCAGCCTCCTCCCCAGCTGGTCCTCCAGCTCCCAGGCTCGTTCCTGAACCTGGGTCACCGGCGTCGTGGCGGTGCTACTGCTGCACCGGCAGGCTGACCCTGACCCTAGTTTTCTGATACCATGATTCATCTCTTTAGAAGACTTTTGGTTCCAAGAGACTGAGCAAAACACCTCCTGAAAGAAAGTTGGCCAATTATTTAGGCCTTCCAGATTGTCCTTTGTTGGTCATTCCTCCTTTATTTGATGCATATGAAGATGTCATGATGGCTGCTTGACAGCAGCCCTCTTTATCCCTTGGCTCTATGTAAGACTGACAGGACTTATCAGACTCCTATGGAACACCCTTATTTTACTTCCTTCACAAGCTGACCCTGTGGTTATCAGTGCAGCTCATGATAGGTCAATCTGCCCGAAACATCTCAGTGCACAGCCTCTGTATAAAGACTCCAGGAAGTGTGATGTCATGGGGAAAAGGGTGTACTCTTCCACTCTGACCCTCAACATTTTAAATTATATGGCTCATCTTCTGAAATATCAAGAAGAAATCTTGAATGCCACTCAGACTTTCGTTCAATCCCTTCTGGACATGCTCTAAGAATGATTTGACCACCAAATTGACTACGACCTCGGCTGTTGGCCATCATTTATTAAGGGCAACCTGTGATGCTGTTGACTCCACAGTCAGTGCTTCTTTGGCTGCCATTTGTCTTAGACAACATGTCTGGCTCTGGGTTTCAGGATTTACCCTGGATGTCCAGCAATCCATTCTCAATGCCCCTTTAAGGGTGACAAACTGTTAGGTCCTCAGACCCAGGATATTTTGACATCCTTACAGGCCTTAGGTCTTACCTTGCAGTCAGTATGCTCTCTCTACCATACTTGGACAAACCCCAGTTATAAGGGTAATTTTCACAGCCCTGCAGACAGACAAAGGTCTGCCCCAGGCGTAGCCTAACAAAAGAAAAGCTCAAGTTTCTCTACCAGGACCACATAACAACCCAAAAACTACCCATTACGTCGCCCTTGTCCCCAAGCGGGACAACTTACTGTCCAAGTTTCCCCTCGTCTATGGGATTATTTATTTATTGAATTTTGTTGACGGGTAGGCCCACTGGGCCCGGAGGTCCCTTTTCAGGGGCGACCCGTGGGTAAAAATAACATACAATAACAAAATAACATACAAGTAACAGAACAGTACAAGTTGAAAGATGACTTATTGTGTTACAGAGCTGGATTACATAGGGTTACAATCAGAGTAGGAAGAGTTGGAACATACAGTCAGGATTAGAGGCCCATCCCACGGTGGTGGGGCATATTCTCCCTACATCTTTCAGACTGGCAACACGTAATCTCAGATGCCTGGGTCCTTCAGCTATCTGGTCGGGTCACATCATGGAATTGATAGAGGGCCCCAATATGCCCCTAAGGGCCTCTCACTATCCTCCTGACCAGGCAATAGTATTGGCAGAAGAAATTCAAGCCTTGATGACAACATAGACAATAGAGCATGTTCCCCTTTCCCAGAACGGCAAAGGATTCTACTCCAATTTTTGTTCTTGTCCCCAAATGGACAGGAGATTTACATTCCATGCTAGATCTCAGAAACCTCAGTCTCAACATAGAGTACAAAAGGTTCCAGATGGTGACCCTACAGACCCTCCTGCCTTTTCTAAACAAGGGATTGGCTCTGTTCTCTGGATATGAAGGATGTTTACCTTCATATCATGATTCACCCTGCTCACAGGCGCTTCCCCACTTCTGTTTTCAGGTCATCATTACCAATTCAGAGCACTTCCTTCGGTCTGTCCTCTGCCCCCAGGGTCTTCACAAAGTGTCTTTTGGTGGTGGCAGCTGCTCTCCACTAGAAAAGTCATGTACATCTTTCCCTACCTGGCTACAAGCTCCATCCAGTAGTGTGCTCGCGGTCATATTGTCTCAAACACTTCAAATGTTTTTCTCTCTGGGAATCGCGATCAATGTGCTGAAGTCCAAAATTAATTTCAGACAATGCTTCCAATACATAGCAGCTGTCCTCAGTACCTCTCTGGGTTTAGCCTTCCTGCCCAGGGACCGGGCAGACAAGCTCATCCTGTTAGCATCCCACATGACCGCCAGTTGGTATGTGTTGGCTTGGGACTACCTCCACTTCCTAGAGCATGTGGTGGCAGCCATTTACATCGTTCCCCATGCAAGGTTACACATGAGGTTCCTTCAGTGGACATTTAAGAGTTCAATGGAATGGCCCAGTGGTGCTGAGGGCTGCAGCTGGGCAGCTTTTCTTGGCGCTCACCGGCGACCGGGTTGGGGAACAACCTCTGTTTGTTGGGGAGCGGCATGGAGCAGGATTGGGCAGCCGCAAGGCAGCTCTCCCCACCCTGGGTGGATGCCCGCACCTTCTGTAGTTGCGCTCTCACTGTATAGAGTCCGGTGGGAAGCATAGGGTGTGAGGGCGGCGGCAATAGCCAGGGTGTAGTGGAAGGGCCAAGCCAGTACCTGGCATGCGCATGCACCTCCGCATGCGCCCATGTGCGTGTCTGCCGGGGTCCTGAGTCTGGGAGAAAGGGAAAAATCCATAAAGTATATACATTTAAAAAAAAAAAAAAAAAGTTCAGTGGAATCAAATGATTTTGATGCTCCTTGTTCTGATTTCATCCCGGTCATTCGGAATTGCAGTGGTGGATGTCTCTGGATCACCTTCTCTGTGGTGTCTCATTCCTGCCTAATTCTAACCACGGATGCCTCCACCTATGGTTAGGGGTGCCCATCTGGACGAGGTTCAGTCACAGGGAACCTGGACTACACTGGGAGCATGCTTACATATCAACATTTTAGAGATGAGAGCAGTCCTGTACACACTACAAGCTTTCAAGACCTTTCTTCCCAAGGCTGTCTCCAGATTCAAACTGTCTGTTCCATGATAGTTCACTACCTAAACAAACAAGGGGCTCCATTCTTATCCTCTTTGCAGGAAGCAGTGAGAGTGTGGTATTGGGTAATCCACAAGGGATACATCTAACAGCAGTAGATGTCCCAGGCATCTCAATACTCTAGCAGGCGCACTAAGCAGATCCAGAACTCAAAAACACGAATGGGAGATTCTCCAGGAAGTTCTGGAAGACATCTTCCTCCCTGGGGTTGGCCAGATGTGGACTTCTTTGCCTGTTCACAAAACACCAATCTGCCTCACTATTGCTCAAGTAGAGCCAGGTTCCGGAACTTTATGGCTGGACGTATTATTTCGTTCCTGGATGAGAGAAGATTTCTTTACGCCTTCCCTCTCCTACAGGGTTCTACTCAACTACTGCAGGACAAGGCATCCATGATCCTCTGGCGCCTCTGTGGCCAAGACCAGTCTGGTTCCCATTATTGTAACAGTTGGCTGTCCAAGACCCTCATCCACTTCTAATTTGTCCTGCATTTCTGACTCGGCCAGGGAACTCTGCTTCATTCCCAAAACAAAAAAATGCTCTGGATAGAAAAAGTAGCAGCTGGGTACTTTTCAAAATTCTTGATGTTTTCTGAGGCGGCAAGCTCTTTAATTGGATATTTTTATTATTATTGGTATTTTCAGAAGGAGATAGTGTGTGTGTGTGTATATGTGTATATATGTGTATGTGTGTATATATATATATATATATATATATATATATATACATATACATACATACACATGCAGACTGGTAAAAGATAGGACTCGCTCACCAAAATTCAACACATATTCACTCTGTATAAAATTTACAGCATTTTATTTTTCATTACAGTGTTAGACAAATGTTTGAACAAACCCTTCATCAGTGTGAACACTGCATGGAATAAATAACAGCCTGCTGTGTTCTTTTCAATATATATATATATATATATATATATATTTTTTATAGTTTGCTGCCAGTACCTATTCCTTTTGTATTTGTATTATTTTGGCATAATCTTGGCAGTGCTTGAAACTTTCTCTAGCCTTGTAATTTGTTTTAAAGATTTTTGTACTCTGATGTAAGCACAACCTCCTGCTTTCTCTCAATGTAGGTTATTTGCTTGATTGGTAACAGAACTACTCCTTTTAATGGAAACTGTTTGCTTTTCTACTGAGGTGGCTGTGCTGGCTTCTGAGCCTTGATTTTCAGGAGGGCGACCATCTCTTTAATTGTCAATCGGCATAAAACATGTTTAAAAAAATTAATACTGGCGCTGATTGCTGAAGGGGATACAAAATGTGCTTGCAGATATACAGTTTTATTTTATGTTGTTGTTTAGAAATTGGAATAACAAGACTTCATATCCATGAACCCATATTGCTTAATGAGAGATCTACCACATTTTTTTCTGCACAGGTATTAATGATGGCGCTGCTGCTGTAGTTCTAATGAAGCAATCGGAAGCAGAGAGGCGAGCTCTGGTTCCCTTAGCACGGATTGTATCCTGGGCAAATGTAGGCGTAGATCCTGCCATAATGGGAACAGGGCCTATATCAGCAATAAGAAAGCGGTAAGTGACTATGCACAGTGGCTACTGAGTTTGCTTGGCTGTGTTAATGAGGCAGTAGAGTGCTTTTTGTCTTGGAGCATCTGGCACAGTCCATCCTACCTTTGATCTTCCGTTTATCCATGGCATTCCAAATGTGTGCATTCAAAATAAAATCCTCAGTATGTTTTTCTTTTCTTTTTCTTTTCCTGCTTCCGTTCATGCACCTTCCTGCTGTCGCTCCTGTTGACAGTACCAGATTACATCAGGAATACAATCGTGTGTTGTAAGAGCACACGGACATCTGATTAAAAGTATGGTGTGCTGGCTCCATGGCGCCCGGCGATAGAGGATCGCAGTGCGCTGGGCGGGCGGAGACTGGCAAGGGAGGTTAGAGCATCTGTCAGAAGCTGTCCTCACTGGAGGGGCACGAACCTGCATCACCCCTTGAGGCAGCTCCTGGCAACCCCGTTGCGGTGGCGCATAGTGGCGTGGGTGACCACGCACCACAGTGCGTCTTGCCAGGATGCTGCATGCATGTGGCTGCATTGTGGGCGGGGTGGGATGAGAGGGGAAAAGGAAAAATGGCTGCTTGGTCGACCGGATGATGGTCGCTGGTCCCCTCATGCCACAGAACCCCAGCGGAATGCCTTCTGTGTTTGCTGCCTCCGTTGCACTGGGTAAAGGTTGTACCCCAGTCTTCGTCTCTCCTCTCTTGGGTCCCAGGAAGGCCCCAAGTGATGCATCATGTGTGCCTAGGAGCAAGGAACTTGGGGGTAGTAGTGGATGGCAAGGGGGGCGACCACGGCAGGTAGTGGGCCACTAGGTGGCACGGTGGACTGACCAAGCGGCGCAGGGTTGGAAAATAAATAAATAAAAAGTACAGTGCATTATAAGTCTGATTAATTATTCATGAGCCTAGCGAGGATCCTGATTGGCTACTAGATTGGTCATTAATTCATGAGCCTAGCGAGCTTCTGATTGGCTACTGGATTGGTCATTAACGTCTTAGAAATTACTGCTCCAGCTGCTAACCAGTACTGTACAGGCATGGCTCGTGCCACTGCTTAAACCTAATTTTTTTTCCATATCTGTTTATTTTCTCTCTACCTGAACTTTCTCAAGAGGGTTTCTCGGTGCTCGCTAGTATCCCGCCCGCCTGAAGCTCTCTCTCGCTCTTCCTGGGCCCAACTCTCCATCCACTACCCGGCCTCTCAACCCCAGCTGTGGGACTGCCAGATTAACTCCTCCTGGCGCTCTATCTAGAATCTAGATGACGACCAGGCAGGAGAGAGCAGAGGAATCGAGAGGAGAAGCCCGACATTGGGCGTGGTTGGCCAGCCCCCTGGACAATACCTCGCCTATCAGGAGGCAGAGGGTTTTTCCTTGTGTTTTCTCCTGCCCTTTCACCCTCCCACGGAGCTCAGATGTGCAGTGATGGCCAGCGTCTGCCAAGCTGCACCCTGGTGCCATGCGGTGGCAACTGAGATCCTGTCCACCTCCAACTGCCACCAGAGGTCACTCAGGAGCGATGCTGTGCCCTATACCCTCCCATGAAGAGAGCCATCCGCAGGCGCTGTATCCATCCTCACCCCTGCTGACCCCGGCGAGGCCCAGGCTCGCTCCTGAACCGGTTGCCGGCGTGGCACAAGGTAAGCATCTAGCCTTAAACCTCTGCGCCCCGGGCCGCCTGCTTAAAACCTAAATTATTTTTATTTATTTATTAATGTCTCGGATAACACCACTTGAGCTCAGAGCTCTTACATAGGTTCCATGTCATGATCACAGTACAAACAGAGTAGTACAGTTACAGTGGAAGTAGACACAACAGATATACCAGAGTAGTACATGTTACACAAGAGGTTAGGATAAGATAACAGGGGATAACTAACACACTGGGGTATGAGATGCCTGATGGTGAAACCAGTCATTTGTCTGCAGAAAACAGGGTTCTGGGGTGGAATGGAAACAAGATGTTGAGAGGGAGGAGCCTCAAGTGCCAAAAATAAGCGAGCAATATTGCAACAAATTAAGCTAGGAGTGGGGAAGAGGGAAGTATGAGGGCAGCAGGTGGGGGAGGGGAAGGCCAGGGAAGGAAAGGAAGGGTTAGGGAAAGAGCAAGATAGTAGGGGGCAAAGAGAGGGGTGGCGAAGCTAAAGATGAGAGTCACAACGGGCGCCATTTAGCAGGCTGGCCGTTGCTTAGTCGGACTTTAAAACACCCAACATAGGCATATGCACCTGGTCTTCCTGAATGGAGTTGAACCAAAGTGGGTGCGGTGTGCAAAGACCTTTGGCCTTGGGAAGTACAACATCTGGGTGTAATGAAAGTCTGATGTTCAGAATTACGTGTGTGCCGCTGGTTAAGTGCAAGGCATCAGGAGCTGAGTAACCCAGGCAGTAGTGCTCCAAGGCTGGCTTTTTTGCCAGAAGGCAGGTTTGGAATTTAAGTCTATCATTAAGCGGGAGCCATTATGCAGTGATATACAGGTCACAGGTGTGAGTCAGCCTAGATGCCCCAGTGGTTATCCGGTGAAGCTTTGTTTAAGGCAGTTTTAAGTGCCGGAGGACAATGTCAGAGGCAGAGCCATATACAGGTAGACTGTAGCAACAGGGAGCCCACAGTGCTGTGGACGGCTACTTTAAGGGCTTCAGGGGTCAAACTGTGCCTATGATGATAAAGCAGCCCAATACGTTTATTGATAGCTTTGGCCATGTTGTCAGTATGGAGAGTATAGGACAACAAGTTGTCAATTGTAGATCCGAGGTATTTAAAATGTTGGGCCAGATCAAGGGGCCCCTGCAAGATTGCATATTGATGGGGGTAGCAGCGATGCTTGTTAAGGTGGCTGGAGAACAGCATAGATTGTTTTTATGGTTCAGGATTAGTTTATGATCTAGGAACCACTTCTCAAGACTAGCAAAGTCACTTTGAAGTTGCTGCTCAAGTTCAAATGGATTTGAGCCATGCGTGAAGACAACTGCATCTTCAGCACAGAGTAGAATGTGGCACTTGTCTGGCTGAGGGAGACTTCAGGAATAAGCTGAATAGGAGGGGACCCACTAGAGACCCCTCGGGACACCCGAACAGACAGGCTTGCTGTCCGAGAGGGTTGAGCCGATTCTAACTTGCTGGGATCTGCAGTCCAGGTAGCTACCGAACCACTAAACTGCCTCGGAGACAGGCCGCCATTGTGGCAAGCTGCTCAGTTAGGGAGGGCATGATTAACAGTATCGAATGCTTTAGTCAGATTGATAAAGACTGTCCTGGAGAGTTGTCCACAATCAAGAAATTTGTGAATGTGACCCGTGAACTCTAGTAGGGCTGTAGTGGTGCTGTGCCCAGTTCTAAAGCCATGCTGCTTTCGGGGTGGAGGAGTTTGTATTTGTCCAGGTATTTGACCAGTTAGTCTGCAACTATTCGTTCAAGGGTTTTGACAGTGGCGGAAGCAAGGAGATGGGTCTGTAGTTCTCTGTAAGGGCTCAGTCCCACTCTTATATCTGGGCGACTATAAGTGGCTTTTCATTTTGAGGAACACCGCTAGTCTAAGCGACAAGGTAAGGATGTGGGTTAGTGGAACAGGACTTCTTCCAAGGAGAGTGCAATTAATTTCAGATTAAGGAGTCCCACTGAATCTCCCCTTACCAAGTACCTTTGAGAGGTATTTCCTTACATCCCTAGGGAGATGGTCTTGAACCGAAAGAGGGGCTGTGGGCCTGCAACAGGGTTGCCCAGATGGAAGAAGTCGGGGGGATGACTAAGGTCCGTGAAGGCTAGGTTGAAGATGTCTGCTGTAGTTTTAGGGTCAAGGATGAGGAGCCATCTACACTGATCATGTCAGGGGCAGATTTTGGCTCCTTACCAGTAGCCTCCTTAAGATTTGCCCAGAATTTGCGCCCATAATTCCAGTGTTTGGACAGGGCCACTTTGTAGTAGCGGTTTTGGCTGTCATGGATGGCCCAGGTGCATTTATTTCTGACTTGTTTGTACTACGATGTGCGACTGCTTCCTGTGTCTCTAGCCATGTGCCAGAGATGATCATGGAATTTCAAGTCCCAGGATGTCAGGGCTCATCCAGGGGTTGTAATGGCTCTGATTTTCCACCTTTTATAGGGGCATGAGTATCACAGATAGTGTTGAAGAGGAAGATGAAATGGTCCAGTGCACTATCCATGTCAGGAGCCTCATACACTGCAGACCAATTGGTGTTCTGAAGATCTGCTCTTAGCCGGTCAGCTGACCAGGCCTTAGGACTCTGTTTGTGACTATTCTGGGAGGGTTTGGTGAATTCATTGGTCCAGCTGAACATGATAGGGAGTGGTCACTTACTGTCTGGGAGGACAGTGGCATTAGAGGATGCTCAGGACAGTTGGTAGTGCCCAGTCAAGAGTGTGCTATTACCAGTCCTGTAGTTAGTCCTGGTAGGGGCTTCAGTGAGCTGCGTGAAGTGGATGGCCTGGACAGCATCCTTGAAATGGTTTGCCTCTGGGGCAAGCCAGTTAATAATAAGTCTCTAGTAGTATAACCTCGCGGGCATGGGGTTGGCTACCAGGCAGTCAGTGACAGCTTTGAGACCCAAGGATGAGTCCTTTGGAGGGATGTAGATGGACAAAGTGTAAGAGACTTGCTTTGTGCCCCAAGGAGAACCTTAATGGCAAGAGCCTGAGCAGGGGTCCCAAGACTGGGAAGATTTAGAGATGCACCTGAAGGCAATCCTTGAGATAAAATGCACAGCCTCCACCTCTTTTGGACAGCTGGTCTTACCTAAAGATCCTATAGCCAGGGATGCAGGCGTCAGCATCAGGAATCCTTGGGATAGCCATGTTTCTACGATTGACAGTACATCAGGGTTATGGAGGGCTACCCAGGCCGGAGGTTAGTAAAATTAGCTACTAGACTGCGGATATTCAGTGAGGCAATTGTGAGCATACCTGACCTATGGACACTCGTCCCATAGGTGTGTGGGAGAGCCTGGGTTGAGGTGTATGTTACCTGAGGTAGAAGCAGCAGGAAGGTTAGTCTTAACAGGTAATTTTGAGGTGTTTAACGCTGCCTTTGTGATGCCTCTGGTGTATATACCAATAGGTTTTCTGTCAGCATTCAGGATCAGTTTGATTGGTAGTAGAGGTGAGGGAGGCCACGGCCATGTCCACTGGATCCAGATCCAGGCATGCCAAATAGTATCGTGTGGCTTGCAGGTAGGAGGCAGGTCAGGGTCAAGCACCCAGTAATGGTGCAGTGGGCAGATTCGGAGAAGTGCCCAAGGTGGGAGGGCAGACAACAATGGGCTAGTGCGCTGTTGGCCAGTGAGCACAAGCGTACTGGCAAGATCAGGGAAGGTGGCATTAAACATGTGAGCAGATGCATATGTGGGGGGTTGGGCTAGGATTGAGCCTGGGCATGAATTTGCAGAGGAGTGTGCAAAGGGGCTAGAGAGGAGAGATTGGAAATACTAGGCAGGGTGGAAAGGTAACAGCAGGTGCAAGATATTCCTTTTTTTTAATGTTGTAAGGAGGACAGGAGGGACAACTGGCTTAGAGGTCAAGGATGGATAAGCACAGGCTGAGCTATATTGACAGGAAAGCCAGGTTACTGTGCAATGGAGGCGAATCAAATTGCTTCAGGCATGCAGGCTGAGTTAGACAAAGAAAATATGGGAGGCAACCAATGGGGTGCTGACTGGAGAAAACAGGGCAGAACTTAGCTCTATTTAAAGGTGGGCTGGGAGGGGAGGTGGGCGGGATAAAAAACCCACTGCTGCAGTTCACAGCAGAGTAAAGCCAACAGTGGCAGACAAGCCAAGAACATGCAGCTCTGAGGGCGGCGAGCCAGCAGAGCCCAATCGAGTTCAGGCTGCAGGATCCAGTGAGCCTTGACTAGGCCAGGGACCCCTCAATTTCTTGAACCTAAACAGTAGTTCAGAAATCCTCCATGAGCTACAGCTCAGCTGATTCTGCAAAGGGATCCAGCGAGCCATGACTAGGCCAGGGGCGCCTCAATTTCTTGAACCTAAACAGTGGTTCAGAAATCCTCCATGAGCTACAGCTCGGCTGATTCTGCAGGGTACTATCCGGACTTTTGGATTAGGTACCAGTGGACGCTGATTTCTAAGTGGCCCACACTATCTCCTGCTGAACACATCTCTAACTACTGTATCTCCCTCTATCTCTAGTTGAATTTAACTTATGTGCCAGGGTTTAATAATTTGTTTAATCCTTACAGTCATTTTAAGTTCTGAGTTGATATTAAAGTGAATTTTGAGCTTTTTTTTTGTTGGACTTTTCCATTAGCAGATTATATCCTCTCACCACTAGAGGGCTATATCTCTGGTAGCAGCTCCTATCCTATCTGGCATATCACACACCTCGGGTTCATTTATCATCACAGTGCTTCCTCCTCAGTGGGCTCTCCTTTTCCTCTCTCGCTCCTTCTTAAAAACTAGATAAGCTTGCCATCCACTCTCACTTCTAACCACTTGTGCTTCTAGCTCCAGTCTACCTACAAGGGTTAAGCATGGACTCCCACCATCTGTAAACACACCTCTCGAACAGCAGCTGATTGGCGGCCGTCTTCACTGCCTTACTTTGCATTAGTTTGTTGCAAAATTGCCTACCCCCCACCTTACTTAAATAGACCTTTAACCCTGCCCTCCGCTTACATACCCGCCTCCACTGCCTATTGGCCAACCTGCTTCCTCTGCTCTGCCTATGCCTCCTATCCCCTTCTCTCATCCCATGTAGTGCTTACAGATTGAGGTGCTCTCTTTCTCAATCTCTCATCTGCCTCCTGTTCAACTCGCTTCCCACCCCTACTGTACTAGTCGCAAGCCATGTGGGTTCTCTCTGCCTTTCTCTGCCTCCTTATTGCCCTCCCCCCTCTTTTCTCTCCTGGCACTAGCCACCCCAACCCACCCCACCACTCTACTCTAGTTTCCACTGCTACTCAAGGGAACCCTCCACTTCCGCCCGAGACTTGTGCTTGGTCACCGTTTGGATATCCCTGGTTACTGACCACTACTCTCAACAAGTGTGGCCACCTCTCTACACTGTACCACCTTGCAGTCCATATGGGATACCACCTGGAACCTTGCAACCTCTGCTCCCGGAAACAATGATCAAAACTTTCTCTCAAAAGCTGCGACTCTGCTCCTTAAAACTCCTACTCCTCCTCATCCTTCTCATCTCAGGCAGCATCCATCCCAATCCTGGCCTTAGAAGCTCACCCACACACAAACTCCAGGTGCCTTATCCTTGCAACCATTAATATTTGCAGCCTATTACCAAAGCTGGATGCACTCCAAGCCTTCATATGCCAACACAACCCTGACATCCTTGCAGTGGTGGAAACTTGGCTGGCCTAAAGTTCCTGACTTGGCAGAAACAATACAGGGCTACAATGACCACAGGCTGGACCGGATATTCAAAAAGGCGGTGGTTGAGCAATCTATATCAGACTCCCTGTCATGGCACCTGTAGCAACTCCATCACTTTCTGCCTCTGTCCAGATTCTGCCAATAGAAATCGTCCTAGGTCCCAACCATAAAGCCCTGACTATTTTCTCCGTATACATCCGCCCAGGGATCCTAAGCGTGGCTTCAACAACGTCCTAAACTTTATCAACTCTTATCCTCTTGAAACTGAACTTATTCTACTAGGGATTTCAACATAAACTGGTTAACATCGAGGCCAGTGCCTATAAAGACTCCATCTCGGCTGCTAACCTCCATAATGATAAACTCCTCTACTAGGATTAACTACAAGACTGGCACCAGTACCCTCCTGGATTGGGTCCTCACAACTCACCCCACAAAGTTTCTCGTACGACCGTTCTCCCAGACTCTCTGTGACCTCTCCCCAGTCATATGTGCATGGTCTAACAAATTTCTCAAGCCCCCTTTCCAAAATTATCAGTAGCAGGAGTCCTTCCTCGTGGAAAACTTCCACATCTCAAATACCTGCTTCTACAAGACTTCTGCCCATCTATGAAGCAACAGATGTTTGTGGCTCTTGATCACTTCATCTCAATTTTCAACAAAGCCTCGACCTCTTTGCCCCTGCTAAAAGGCAAAAACAAAATCTCTCTCTAACTCATGGCTCTACGAGCTCTTCTCTCACAGCTGAAACTAAGGGACCACCTCTGGACAGTTGTCAGGGCCACTGGCAAACAACTGGACATCCAAATTACAAACAAGCATGAAATGCCTGCACAAAAACCATCCGACTCATGAAATCCACCTATTACAAGGCGCTCTCACCAATACATGGGGAAATGGTGGGTGCTTTCTGGACAATATCAAGGATGTCACGGGAAGCAGCCAAAACCTCTCCGGCCATGTTAATGGTTGGTGGATCCTCAACCCTCGACCCCAAGGTGATGCAAAACATCTTTAACACGGCTTTTAGACCTTAGTGCTGTCCTAACCCATGACTTTTGAAAACAGGGCCTACTCCCCAGATACCTCAGCCCACAGTCTAACCATCCACTCTTCTACTTCAGGAGGTAAGGCTGAATGAAGCTCACCGCTATATTACTGCAGCTATCTAAATCTGGATCTAGTAGCGACACTCTGGACCTTAAGCTTCTGCTGCTCACCCTCGATGAGGTAATTCATCCATTAACAAAATCCTAAACCTCTCTCTCAGCTGTGGAAAATTCCGGACTTATGGAAAGCGGCTACCGTGACACCTGTCCATAAAAGTGGGGATAAGACGAATCACTCAAATTATCGCCCTGTCTCCATACTGCCCCCCACTCTCTAAGGCACTCAAGCGCATCTTGGCTGATCAACTTACCCGACCGCTTAGATAAATACAATATACCTTGTCCACAACAACACGGTTTCTGGAAAGGTCACAGCACCACCACAGCCCTTCTTGAGTTCACTGGAGCTTTGCACAAATCCCTTGACAACAGCCTTCTCACAGGGGCCGTTTTCATTGACCTCTCAAGGCCTTTGATACAGTACACCACGGACTACTAATTGACCAACTACTGAGTGCGGGCTATCACCTGACTCTTCTCTCTGGTTTAAAAGCTACTTAGAAAACCGGTGCAGAAGAGTAAAATTGCTGGCTCTTTCTGACACCCTACCTGTTCACTCGGGTGTCCCACAGGAATCCATAATGGGCCCCTTCTTTTTAGCCTTTTCTTAAACTCCCTCCTTACCTCTGCTCTGAGCAGATCATACTATGTGCTGATGATGCTGTTGTAGTCTCCACTCACAAAAGATCCTGCAACTCTTCAACACAACTTCAACTTGGTTTCAGTTCTGTAGAGACATGGTTTCTTAATCATAAACTGGTCCTCAATGACAAGAAGACCAAATCTATGCTCTTCTGCAGCTCTCATAACCCACACAAGCTACACCACTTGGCTATCTCCACCACAGGGGAACACTCTAGATCAGGTGGGGTCCTTCAGATGCGTAGGATGCAAGCGGCCCTAATCTCTCCTAGGGACCTCACGTAGATAATGTAGCAAGAGCTGCTAATACACGGCTTGGTCTCCTCTACAAACACAGACAACACCTCACGCCAGAAGCTTTGAAGGTTGCAGTCCTGATCTCTGTGATCTCTGTAATAGACTATGGTCTCATCATTTGTGGCTCGGCACAACCACAACTATAGGCGCCTTTCAACTACCTTAAATAAGGCATGTCGGCTCATCACTGGTGCTCACCATCTCATCCACACATGTAACCTGTACACCCAGACCGGCTGGCTCAACTATCAAGCCGCATAAAGTTTTCTCACCTGCTCCATGGCAAAAAAAAATCTACCTTGGCCTTGTACCTTCTGGGGTCTCAACTCTGTTACGACACCGAACCAACAAATGGTGCCTTAGGAGATCACGCTACAGCTACTGAAAGTCCCCACTGTCACACTTCATAGGGACAACGCTCTTTTGCTTATCGAGCACTACTCTGGTTCAATGGCCTCAGCCCACCATCTTCTCTGCCCTGACAATTGGTATGTTTAAAACTAGGCTCGGGACTATCTCACTACCAACAGCTCCTGTGACTACCCAACTTGACCTTGTTTCTCCACTTCCCTGCCTGCTCTAGTGGTCCCCCCCTCCCCTCCCTCACTGGATTCTACCCTCACATCTTGGTATACCCAGTGCTGCACTTTTCACTCTCTCCCACCTACCTACATTCCTTCTTCCCGCCCCTTCCCTCTCCCTATGACTCTGGCACTTCTTATCTCTTGTCTGTTTTCTCTGACAAATGATGCTGGCTGCCTTGCTTACAGTGTTACCTTGAATTATATTAATCTGTAATCTGTTTGCAGTGTCCACATTGCAAGAGGTTACCCTACATATAAGAAACATTTTGGCTTAATAGAGACCCTGACCCCAATCAACCTGCTTTTGGGACTCCTTCCCATTTCACTGAAGTTAAAAGAAGCCAAATGCCTGTGGTCTGTCCTTCTGACAGCAGCCTATAAATCAACAACTAGGAAATGGCTGCAGGAGGCCTCACTGATATTAGAATGGAAAAATATTGTTTCCCATATACAGGGATTCAAACAAATGACCTTCAACTTACAAAACAGACAAGAGGCCTTCCTGAACAGATGGACAAGGTGAGATATGTACCAGGCTTCTCTTCTTCTTGATTTGAAGGAAATGCTCTCTCCTAGAAATTGTAATGTATAGTAGTAACTCTACTGTGGCTCCCTCTTGCTGCTCTCATTTGTAAATCCAGGAACAACCAAGTCAAGTTAACATTTGACTTACGTAACCATCACTTACCATTGTAAAGGTGAAAAAAAATGCTGACTTATTAATTTTTGTTTTACTGTATTCAGCTTCAAAGTTCGTGAAGTTGCTCTGTTTTTTCTTTATTTGGTTTTCCTTCTACAGAAGTACTAAAATAGAATCTTCTATTTCTTACCAGATTTAAATATCTTTCATACTACGTTTAAACACATAGATTAGAAAGTCTATAGTATTGGACAGCAATTTGAAGGAAATCAAATGTTTTTATTTTTATTTTATTATAAACACTACATCATACAGAACATTGTCAAGAAAACAATCCAGCCTGTGAACTTTGTAGATGTATGGTAAAGTTGTTTATCTAATAAAGAAGTATAAAAATAAAATCATTTAAATAATTTTTCACCAGGTGGGCACACAGAGCCCAGGGCTCATTTCAGTTTGCGACAGTGGGGGCAAAGGATTTGGAATAAGAGGGTACAGTTTCACAGTACAAGCATACAAGATGATAGTTCAAGCAATGCAAGACATACAGTTTCCATTTCAGAGCAAATGATACCATTCTGTGTATAGATCAACAGAAGCAACAGAAATCATGATGCGTGTTCACTCAGTTTCAAGGTTGTACAATACCATGTCAGATGCGAGTGTGTCTCCTGGCTCCGTCAGAAGTGGCCTTATAGGAGCTGGTGGAGGCTGTAAGGCATGGGGTAACCGGCCTGGCAGCGAGAGCACAAGAGCAGGCGATGTGATTTGAGTAGGCCTTGATGAGGCCTTGCCTGGTTTGAGAGAGGAAGAGCAGTAGCTTTGGAGGGTTTTTCCAGATATTGGGAGCCTGTACCTAATGGAGGCTGAACGTAGGTTGGGTTTATATTATAGAGGACTTGGAGACAGCAGGTCTCCTCATATCTGAACAGTAGGCAGGGTTGCTTTGTCAGACAGATATTTAGGTAGTTGGCCAGTCCAGTAGTTTGCACCCATGAGAGCACTCTGCATCATGTATCTTAAGTAGGGGGTCTAGTCAGGGGTCAACCTTAATCTTTTTGCACTAACTAACAGGACAAGTTGATTCAAAATTGCACTAGCTCGCAGATGGCTGCACTAGCCCACAATTCTAATGGAATTTTGATCCTTATACAGGAAAACATACAAGCCAAGAAGTACTCTGATTGTCGTACATTTATCTTGCTCCTACATTGCTGCCTCCCAACCAGAAGATACAACAGTAAATGTTCAATCAAGCAGTCCTAGCCCTGCACACACAATAATTGAAATCATAATGCCTGACCGCACTCTTACCCCCACCACAGGACGCGAACAGGCAGAGAAAGCACTCTCAGCCCCACCCTGTGATCAACTGGAGACCTGCACTTCTAGAAGTTTTCGTACAGTGTCAAGTGAGCGGGACCACATCTAAGATTTCTTTGGGAGGGGCTACATAAAATTAAGGGGTTGGAAACAGAAAACTGACATTTTATTTTAAAATGATTGATTTTCAGATGTTCTGCCCCAACAATAAGATTTTTTTAAACATTGTCCTTTCATTAGCCAGAAACAATGCACAGGCATGACCCTATACTACCTCTGTTTCTATATAGGATGATCTAGGCACCCTGGGAATGCCTATTTTAACCTTTCAAATTATGTATTTTATTAAGGGTTATTTTTGTACCATATATTCATTTAGTTTTGTTGACTGGTAAGTGCACTAGACAAATCCTGCCTATTTTCAGGCACGACCTGGGGAGGATACAGATGAATGCCAACTGACCTTGAACCAGATTAAGCTGTTGGTGGTATTTTTAGTGAATGAGGAAATTTGGCCAGGACAGGGAAATTCCTACTCTTTTCGATAAGTGCCATAGGATGTTTAGCATCCACCTGAACTACCACCAATCCAGGCAGATGGGACCTCGGTTTAACGTCTCATCCGAGCGGCACCTCAGAAGTGCAGCACCCTCTCATGCTGCACTACAGTGTCAGTACTGGGATATTAACCCAAGTGCCAGATGTGGGAACTGAACCCACAGCCCTCTGATCTCCCGGCCTTAGAGGCGACTGTGCTGTCTACTGAGCCACTGATGCGATATATGTAAAAATACACACACACTCCAAAGCTTTCTTTTTAGGTTGAATGAACATGTTGGGTAGGATAATGGTGGGGACTGTATGAATGGCATTGGCTGGCATGGTCCATTTAGAAGAGCTGGGGACCCTACACTTGCCAGCAGTGGTACTTCTGGATCTATGGATGGTCCTTTCAGAGTCTGGTCTGTAGTGGTGTCCATGGAAAGTACATAGTGGAGAGATTTGGAGGGGAGAGGAGGCGGAGCAGCTATGGTGAGGCTGGGATAAAACCCACCACCTGCAGGGCAGACATTGTATACTTCTTAGCATTTTATCACTAAAATGTTGGATATGAACACTCAAAATATAGGGATGAGAGGCAATGGTCTTAATAATGTGGGACAAATTGTCAGACAGAGACACATTCAGAAAACTAGAAGGTAGCGACCTAACACCACTCTACCCTTGATCAGACCTTGGACACTAGCTGAAGTCCTAACTGTGCGTGATAACTCACATTGAGTCTTTTGTCAGAGTCCCCTCTTGAACTGCCAGATAACTGCAGCTCTTAATCACATCAGTCCATCTAGAACATACTGAGGGGATTAGCATAAGGACTAGAACCTGCTAAAATAGGGATTTTAACTTCATTGATAGCCAAGAAAAACCTTCACTAGTCAAGACAGACAAGTAGAGGGTTAGCTGCACTAGCCATGGTCAATTTGCATTAGGTCTTGGACTACTAAAACAATGTTAAAATCGGCCCTTCTCGGTCCAGCCAAGTTGTTATACACAGTACAGCGATGGGGAGGGAGCCCAGTGCGAATCTGCACAGTGCAGTTTGCTCCTGAAGGGAAGGATAGATTGTTCCACAGTCTGTTTCCTTGTCTTTAGTTGGAGATGGTCCTTTACTCTGTAAATGGCGCCATGCTTAGTGTGAGACTTGGCTACAATTTGGGAGATGTCGCGTGAAGTAATTAAGGTGTTGGTCAAGTGGAGACCAAGGTTCTTGTAGATGTACACAGTCAGACAGGACCAGTTTGGGAGCATAAGATCAAGAAGGTGGAGTTGATCCATTACTTTTTTTTTTTTTTTTGATTCTTTTTGGTAACGGGTAAGGCCCACTAGGCACAAGTGCCTGTTTTCAGGGACAATCTGGGAGCAGGGGTGGTTAAGTGACTTGCTCAGAGTCTCACAGTAGTTGTGAGGATTCAACCCTGGTCTGCTAGATTTACCATACTCATTCACAGCTCATTACTCTAGGCTATACTGCCAGCCTGACAGCCCCCCTCCCGGACATCACTGTACTCGCATAATAACTTGGCGGGAACCAGGGTTTGATTTAACATTGTATTACTTGGAGCCAAACAGCATGGTCACCATCATCTTTTGGTTCCTGACAAGACAACTGTCCAGGAACCAGTTTTGGATGCAGAGAAGTCCTGTTGAAGGAATTCCTCAGTGGAGAGACCTGAGGTACCTGATGCATAAATTATGCAATCACTGCGTACATATGTGTGCTGCTAGCTGAGATGGACATGGGAATGTAAATCGATGAATATGGTGAAAAGCAGAGCCCCAGGACCAAACCTAGGGGGACCTAGGAGTGAGACATGTGGGGTGGGGGAGGTGTTGGGCCTAGCGTGACAGATTAGGTGTGGTTGTCCAGGTAGGAATTGAACCAGATAAGGCTGTTGGGTAGACACTGTGATGTAGACAGCCAGTTCTGAGTGCTCTATCTTTTTTAATATAAAATGTATTACTGAATGTCTCTGCTGAAAATCTGATGCTCTAAGTGCCCCAGGTTTCAGCTGAAGATGAAAGCCATGAGAAAAATGCTGACAGCATGTGAGTTCACACACTCAGTTTTTAGAGACAATGTGTTACATGTAAGGCCTTAATCAAGGATCCTGTTTGAGTTAATTACAGCCGTAGTTGCTGTATCATATCCATTTATGGCGTTGGAGAAAACCCCAGGTTATTACATAGAAGTGCGAAAATCATAAAGATGCTTTCATGTCCTGGAAGGAGGAAGCTTATTATGAGATCAAAAGAAGTGTCATTTGAAGGACATGAATTATGCTGAAGTTGCAGAATGTAATACTTTAAAAAAAAAAAAAGACATCCTGTTTTTGTATAAGATATATATTTTTATATATAATCTGACAGAGGAGGAGCTAGCTGACCTCACACAAAAGGGTTGGCCAATACAGTTGTTAAGGAATAATCTGTTTTACTTAGACACATTTTTACCTAGACTCTGACCAGGAAAGATCGGTGAGCACTTTTAAACAAGTATTTAGAAAGAGAGTCAAATCTAAGTACTGTAGTAGGAATTTGCACTGTTTAAACCTTATTCTTTGAAAAGATTTGTATGACTTGTGAAATAAGAGTTCTGTATTTTGTGTTTTACATATTTTTAACTATTTTAGTAAATACTTTTAGAACTTACTTGTTCTGTCTTTGACTTGTTTTTAGTTAAAAAAAAAGTATATGGTTATTGCAGATACTAAACATAAGCTTGAATGGTGGTACCAAACTGGAAAGAGAAGCGTTTTAAATCTGAGAGTCTTTATTAAAGTTTTAAGGGTTCATCTCTGTATCCTGGTTAGATGCACGTGAGGCAAAGATATCTGCCCCGAAGACAGATATATCTGAGCCTGTGCATTGAGTATCTTAACAAGAGGTTCACAGTTTGAATCCTCAGAACTTGAGACCAAGGTTGATCAGACTCACAAAACAGACAAGAGGTTACCTTGTTCTGTTAAACTTTTCACAAGACTACCTCGGAGGTTGGCACTTTGGGAGTAGAGGCCTGACCTGCTGAGCGGGTTTGTGACAGATTGGTTAGCAGCGGTGGCATAATTTTGGTATCTCAAGCTTTTATTGTGCTGTCAGCTGAGACCGTAAGCTCCCTTGCAAAGAAAGGAAAAGGCGGGTTTTATTTTAAAGGAAACAGAACTATATATCACTTGGCTTACAGTCAAGTTCCTACCCGTTTTTTTTTTTCTAAGTGCAGCCAGAGTAGCAGTAGTCAGGAAAGATGACTTCCAACTACAGCAGGCACACTGTAGATTACTTAAGGCAGTTCTGCGGGGACAGAGGTCCGTTCGAGGTGAAAGCAAGCACGCAGAACCTCGTAGATGCCCTGATGGTAGCAGATACCCAGAGCAGCGAGTCACCAACTGTGACTGGAAAGGACCAAACCTCAAGTGTGGAAGGGCTAGCGGCCAGTGAAGGGTCTAGAGCAGATGAGGACAGCAGGGCCACTGTCAGTGAAGAGCCACGGCAGCAGGGAAGGTTACCAGTATCCTGAATCCAGAGGTACTCAGGCTGCAAATTGAGTCGCAGGATAGAACTGTAGGTAGGCGAGAACAGAGGAGATGGACCGTGAGGCAGGCGGAAACGCCAAGAGGCGAGAGGTGGACCGTGAGGCAGAGCGGAAACAGCCAGGCGCAGACCATGAGGCGTGAGTGCCACGAGTTGCAGGAGAGAGAGAGGAGCACCAGAAACAACATGAACTTGAGAAGCTACGACTCCGACCAGTGGCAGCAGAGCAGGTAAGTGGCTTAGGTTTAACTGGGACAGGAGGACTGGGTTACAAATTGAACTCCAAATTAATAGCCGAGTTTAAAGAAGCAGAAGATATGGACGCTTTTAAATTCTTTTGAAAAAGTTTGTATTCAGGCTAAAATTTCTAGAGAGTCCTGGAGCTTCCAGCTATCCGCTACTTACCGGGAAGCTTGGGATGCATTGGGTCAAATGGACAATGAGGACGGCAATGATTACAACAAGTTAAAAGCTTCACTGTTATAAAAAAAAAAAAAAAAAAAAAGTTTGAATTAACTGCTGAATCATACAAAGCTAAATTCCGTAAGCTCAGGAGCGCTGATATGAGCTTGAGGAGCTATACGAAACAATGTCAGTTTTTAAAATGGTGGGAAGGAATTGAGGTAACATCTGTTGATAAAACTGAAAATGTGATTTTATTAGAACAGTTTTATTGGGCTTGCCCAGCAGAGCTAAAAACCCTGGCTAGAGGACCGAGATCCCAAAACAGTGCAAGAGTCTGCTGAACTCTGGGACTGCTATACCAAAGCAGACCTGATCTGAGAGCGATAAATTGGGTGTGGCAGCGCAGAAAGGAAAAGCGTGCCTTCAGGGCAGCTAAAACCCTCACTGCCTCCACGAGAACCAGTAAGCCCCAGGTTTCAGAAAAATTTCTCTGAAGTAAGAAATGCATGTTGGCTGTATAAAGAAACTGGGCATATTGTCAGACAGTGTCCCAGAAAGGCGACAATAATACACAACAGGGTGCTAGAAAAGAAGTGGTTATTTGTGTGTCCCTAGGAGCATGCCAGTGAACATGAGAACACATGCACCCAGTCATAGTGGAAATGGTGTGCAAATGCAAGGGTTAAGGGACACAGAGGCATCCTGACATTAGTAAAGGGGATCTGGTACAGCCTGGTCAGCTTATACCCAATAAATATGTCACTGTACAAGGGTTTACTGGTGAAGTGAAAACATTGCCACTGGCTAGTGTTCTCCTAGACTGGAGTGAAACAGGGGAACTGTGCAACAGGTGGCTGTAGCCAAAACATTAGCAGTGGATGTGATCCTGGGTAACAATCTCCAACAGGGGATGGTATGTGCAGTTACCCGTAGCCGTGGCAGGGAAAATTGTAGTTCCCTGAACCCCACAGAAGCCACTGTGGAAACCACTGGGAGGCTGGTTCCCAGCCTGTCTCCTGATATGGAGACTGATAAAGGGGGTAGAAATTTCCCCAGTAGCAAATGACCACACAACTATGGAAGGTTACTCCGAGGAGGAGGGGTGACCCATTGTCAGAGGTTGGATTGACAGTGATCCTGAGGGCTGTGCGCTAGTGCTAGCAATCCTAGTTTAGTGACTGAAAGAGACCTGTCCCATGCCTTGGAAATGTGTGGGGTTTGCAGCTGCTCAGAGGGTGACCCTAGTTTAGAAGCTGAGGCTTGGGCAGACTCTGACAGCACAAAGTGAGGTGACAGACATAAGGTTTATTGGGGAAAATGGACTTATGTATACTCAGGCAGTACAGACAGAGGGAGGATGCTAGGCAGGCAACTTGTCATTCCCAGGGGTATCGTGAGCAGTTGCTCAAGATTGCATATGATATTCCCTTGTCTGGTCATCTGGGAATCATACGCACAATGCAGCAGTTAGCCCAGAATTTCTACTGTCCTAACTTCTCCCAGCAGGTGAAGGAGTATTGCAGGTCTTGTCACCAGTGCCAAGAAGTAAGGAAGGCGGGCAAGAAAACTCAAGCCACCCTGATTCCATTGCACATAGTGGAGGAGCCATTCCAGAGGGTGGAAATGGATATTGTGGGGCCTTTAAATACCCCCAGCTCCTCAGGAAGAGATTGATCCTCACTGTGGTGGATTGTGCCACCTGGTACCCAGAGGTAGTCGCCTATTCTCTCAGAGGACAGACAAAGTGGCAGATGCCTTACTTGGGATTTTCTCTCATGTTGGGTTTCGCAGGAGGTGATCATCGATCGAGGGGTTCCTTCATGTTGGACCTGATGAAATGTTTATGGGAGAAGTGTGGGTGGTGCAGAGATGCGACACGTATCACCAAGCCAATGGACTTGTGGGAAGATTCAATGGTACCCTAAAGTCAATGCTCGGCGTTTGCTGAACAGCATGGGAGGGACTGGGAGAAATACCTTCCCTGTTGTTTGCATACAGGGAGGTGCCCAAGACGACAGGATTTTCCTCCTTTGAACTCTTATATGGGCACTATGTACATGGGCCCCAGACTTGATCCGTGAGGAGTGGGAAGGCAGCAACACGTCACCCAGGGAACTCCCATTGTGGAGTATGTCCTTAGGGTTTAGGGAAGGGCTGAAGGAGCTAATGGGGACAGCCCAGAGCAACCTAGCAGCTACCCAATAAACAAAAAGTGTGATAAGGCATAAAGCCAGAGATCGTTCGTACATGGTGGGTCAGGAGGTCATGGTCCTTATTCCGGTCTGGAAAGACAAGCTGCAAGCTTAGTGGGCAGGACCGTACAAAGTGGTTAGGAAGGTAAATGCGTGAACTACATTATGGAGTTACCTGACAGAAGACAGAAAGGATGTACCATGTCAACATGATGAAGTCATATGCAGATAGGGCTGACATGGTGTTTGCAGTGTGTAGTCATGGGGAGGGACGGACAAGGGGACCCCTTCTGGACTTGTTGGAAGAGAGTAGCGGGAGTCCTCTGTGGAGGCAGTAAAACTGTCTCCCCAGCTGGCCTCGGACCAGATCCAGAAAGTAAGGAGGTTTTAGCAGACTATGCCCCATTATTTAGCACCAAGCCTGGACTAACCCCATTAGTGGCCTACGATGTGGAGGCGGGCGCAGACACCCATACGGTGGACAGTATATCGGTGTCAGAGGCTGTCTAGAAGGACATTAGGAGGGAAGTGGAGGAGATGCTGGATTTAGGGTAATTTAGAGATCCCACAGCCCCTGGGCCTCACCTGTAGTCCTTGTACCCAAGACAGATGGCTTGGCTCGTTTCTTTGTGGACTGTCGTGGACTGAATGCAGTCATGAAGTCAGGCGCCCCCAGTGCCTCGGACGGACGAACTCCTGGACAAGTTGGAGGGGCGACCTACCTTACGACTGCTGACCTGACCAAGGGTATTGGCAGGTAGAATTGGCAGACAGAGCTAGGAGAGGTCAGCCTTCATCACTTCGATAGGTTTATTTGAGTTTAAAATAATGCCTTGTGGAATGAAGAATGCCCTGGCCATTTTCCAAGGTTGGTGAACCAGGTGCTAAATGGTGCTGAGGATGCGCTGGCATACCTGGATGACATTGCCATCTTTAGTACTAGCTGGGAGAACACCTGTCCCACCTTAGGGAAGTGCTGGACAGGATACAGAGGTTGGGCTCACTGTCAAAGCCGAGAAGTGCCAGGTGGCCATGGGGAAGTAGCATACCTTGGGCATGTAGTATGCTGGGGACAGCTCCGTCCTAACCAAATAAAGATAGAGGTGATCCAGGCATGACCCGAGACCGAAACCCAGAAGCAGGTCAGGAGCTTTCTAGGGACAGCGGGTACTACAGGAAATTTGTACCCAATTTCAGTGCCCTGGCTGCTCCCCTATCTGATCTGACACAGAAAAAGATGCCAGAGAAAATTACCTGGGGCCCAGCCTGTGAGGAAGCCTTTACCAGACTGAAGTAGGCACTATGCAGTGCTCCTGTTTTGACAAGTCCTGACTATAGCAAAACCTTTATAGTTCAGACGGACACATCAGACGTGGGTATTGGGGCAGTACTGAGCCAGATGTCTAGCCAAAGGACAGATCACCCAGTAATGTACCTGAGCAGGAAGCTACTTCCCAGGGAGCAAGCGTACTCCACTGTGGAAAAGGAGTATCTTGCCATAGTGTGGGCCTAAAGAAGCTAGAGCCATACTTGTATGGGCAGCATTTTGTGGTGCAGACTGACCACAACCCCTGGTTTGGCTGACACAGATGGGGAAAGATGGAGTCTTGCTTTACAAGGGTATGATCTAAAATCATACATAGGGTTGGAGTGAAGAATCAGAACTCAGATGGGCTGTCTAGGGTCTATGAGGAGTGAACTGATTTGGGGCGCTTATCCCATGCAGGGATAGATCCCCCAAATTCAGTCTAGGTGAGGAGGAATTGTGGCGTAGACAGCCAGTTCTGAGTGCTGTATCATTTTAATATGAAATGTATTACTGAATGTCTTTGCTGAAAATCTGATGCTCTAGGAGTTACCTCACCCCCAAGGTTCAGCTGAAAGATCAAATCAAATCAAACTTTATTTATGAAAAGCGCCTTTCTAAAGCAAAGGCACCTATACATAACTAATAAAATAAATCAATAAATAAATTAAAACCATGTATCAATTAAAATTCATGACAACGACATTTAACAATCATTACATGGTAGGCTAAAATAAATGTTTTAATGCTACTTTAAAGCTTTGGACGGTCAGGGCAATCTCACACCTGACGGTAGAGAATTCCACAGGGTTGGGGCCATAAAACTAAAGGACCTGTCCCCAGCTGTCTTAAACGTAACCCTGGGAATCTCTAGCGGTCCTAGCAATCTAGCAAGATGAAAGCCACGAGAAAATGCTGACAGCATGTGAGTTCACACACACTCAGTTTTAGAGACAATGTGTTACATGTAAGGCTTTAATCAAGGATCCTGTTTGTCTGAGTTAATTACAGCCGTAATTGCAATATCATATCCATTTTATGACGTTGGAGAAAACCCCAGGTTTATTACTTAGAAGTGCGAAAATCATAAAGATGCTTTCATGTCCTGGAAGGAGGAAGCTTATTATGAGATCAAAAGAAGCGTCATTTGAAGGACATGAATTATGCTGAAGTTGCAGAATGTAGTACTTTAAAAAAAAAAAAAAGATCCTGTTTTTGTATAAGATAGATATATATATATATATATATATATATATATTTTTTTCTTATATATATTTTGACAGAGGAGGAGCTAGCTGACCTCACACAAAAGGAGTTGGCCAATACAGTTGTTAAGGAATAATCTGTTTTACTTAGACACATTTTTACCCTGACTCTGACCAGGAAAGATCGGTGAGCACTTTTAAACAAGTATCTAAGTAGGAATTTGCACTGTTTAAATCTTATTCTTTTAAAGATTTGACTGGCTTGTGATATAAGAGTTCTGTATTTTGTGTTTTACATATTTTTAACTATTTTAGTAAAATTATTTTAGAACTTACTTGGTCTGTCTTTGACTTCTTTTAGTTGTAAGAAAAGTATATAGTTATTGCAGATACTAAACATAAGCTTGAATGGTGGTACCAAACTGGAAAGAGAAGCCTTTTAAATCTGAGGTCTTTATTAAAGTTTAAGGGTTCATCTCTGTATACCTGGTTAGGTGCCCGTGAGGCAAAGATATCTGGCTCCCTGAAGACAGACATATCTGAGCTTGTGCATTGGGTATGCTAGCAAGAGGTAAACAGTTTGAATCCCTCCAGAACTTGAGACCAAAGGTTGATCCGAACTCACAAAACAGACAAGAGGGTTACCTTGTTCTGTTAAACTGTTCACAAGACTGAGCTCGGAGGTTGGCACTTTGGGAGTAGAGGACCTGAACTGCTGAGTGGGTTTGTGACAGACACCAGCCTTGACTAGCTTGCGTAGGAGCCAAGGGTGGTCCATGATGTCGAAGGCCTTAGCTAGGTCTATAAATATGGTCCATGGGTCCAGTCCCTTGTCTGAGCTGGAGTGTATGAGGTCAGTGACCGGAGTATGCGATGGAGAATTAGCGGTTTGGTTGGAAGCCCACCAGCACAGTTACACACTCTATCTGCTATTCCAGCTGGGTCTTGAGGTTACCAAACTCAAGACAGATCAGGTCTTATGGTCTGAACACTGGACCATGAGGGTCGCTTAGGACTTCCCTGCGGAGATGGTCAGCTACCACCCCGTAAGGCTTGTGCCCAGAGGGACTGCTGGTGTTAACTGACCTATCTAGAGTTGGACACATCTTGTGTGATGGATGCCAGTGAGGTGGTGGCCACCTATAACAGGGTGGTATCCAAGGCATTGGATGTCATCGCTCCAGTTCATATACAACCCAGATTCTCTCGCTTGAGATCCCTTGGTTTGACTGGGATCTCAAGGTGATGAAGATCAAGGGTCGGAAAATGGAATGGTGCTGGCGGAAGACCTGACTGAAGGCCGACAAATTGGTCCTGTGGAATTGCAACAGGGAAAAACAGACCTTCTCGCATGGTAGACCAGCTTCTCCATGCTGTCTACAGCCAAAAGAACTTTTTCATCCACTTTACGTGAAGAGTTTGCTCTGTTTTTCTCTGACAGTGTGTCATCTATCCAGTTGGGGATTCTGTCAGTGAGGCAATCTATGCTTCACGGTGGAGGGACTGAGAGGAACAAAGTCACTCTGTCAATCTGGGAGGAGTTTAAACCAGTGGAGGTCATAGAGGTGATCTCAGAGCTGAAGCGCACTTATTGTGAACTGGACCCAACCGATGAATTTCTTAATGAGATGCGCCGGGACTGTTGGCCTGGTGTTCGCCAGGATTGCTAGGTACTCGATGGTGGAAGGGTCTTCCGGTGGCTTTGAAAAGAAGTCTGGTGAGACCACTCCTGAAGAAACAATTTCTCGACCCTGGCGTCCTGGCGAATTACCGTCCTATCTCCAGCTTGCCATTCTTGAGCAAGGTTGTCGAGAAAACTTATGGCACAACAGCTTAAGCCATTTCAGCTGGGTTTTGGGCCAGACATACACGGAAACCGCATTAGTTAGGGTACATAATGATCTGCTCAGGGCTAGGAGACAAGTCGATTCTTGTTCTCAGCTTTTGACACTGTGGATTATGTTGTGCCTCGATTGGCTTTGTGAGTATTGTGGACTCGCCAGTGTTGTCATCAAATGGTTTGAGTTCTATCTGTCTGACAGGGTGCAGTGGGTGGTGATTGGGAATTTCTCCTCCTCCCCAGTCCTGTCATGTGGAGTGCCACAGGGCTCAATTTTGTCACCGATGTTGTTAGCAGTATACATGCTGCCCTGGGTGAGAACATTTGGCAGTTCAGTGTGGAGTTTCACTGCTATGCAAATGATACCCAGCTGTATCTGTCATTTGCACCGGAACACACGATGCTGTAGGCGTGCTAAACATCTGTCTGGTTAAATTAATAACTGGATGTCCTCCAGCTGGTTGCTGCTGACCCAGGTAGGATGGAGGTACTGGTGATCGAGCCAGGTCGCGGGCATGATAGGTTACCGTCTGGAGCCGACACAGGTCTTTTCCTGGGGTCTGCTCCATTGGTGGCTTCCGGTGCCGATCTTGGTGTGATCCTGGACAGCAGACTGACGGCTCTAAGATCAGGTATCGTCTGTTGTAAAAGTGATTTTCCCACTTCAGGAATATGCCAGGATCAAGCTCCTTGTTCTGCCTGAAGACCTGCTGAGACTAGTACACCGTTTGTTACCTCTGAGCTCAACTACTGTAACTCTCTATACTTGAGGGTCACAGAGGGACCCTGTGCAAACTACAGCTGGTGCAGAATGCAGCAGCCCGGTTGCTGACTGGCCTATCTAGGTCCAGTCATGTGACCTTGGTTCTGCGTGCTCTGCACTGGCTGCTGGTCAAGTGGAGGTCCTTTTCAAAGTGGACTTGCTCACCTTTAAGGCCCCATATGGACTGGATCCTGGCTACCTGACTGAGCTCATGGTACCTGCAACGTCTGTCTGTTGCCTCCGTTCCTCTTCAAGGGGCCTTGTAGATGTTCCCAGGGTTCGGCTCAAAACATCAGGCGATCATGCTTCTAGTGTTGCTGGGCCATCCTGTGGAACTCTCTTCCATCTGCAGTCCAGGAGGCCCTCTCGGTTGGTGTGTTCAAGCAGAGGCTATACATCCACCTCTTCATGGCCTATCTGGATTGATGTACCCACACGACCTTATGAGTTATGATAGTCACGTTTTAAAGTTGTGATTATTTATATTTTCTTTTAAAGTCGTGTTCATGAATTTTAGTCTTTTTTTGGCTCCTCCAGCTCTGGGCTGGCCTCTCCTTCAGGCCACCTATGGCTCCGTGCCACACTGCCTCGGATCAGCCACCTATTCACCACCATATTGCAGCCCCCAGGTAATCCCCGGACGCAGCCCGCGCCATGGTGGGTCCCTCTCCTCCGAGGGGATGGCGCAGTGGGGCAGCAAGTGCCAAACTTGCCCTGGGTGCTGCTGGGATGGTTGTGCACTGTCCTCGGACTTGCGGCAATGGGAGCTGGTGACTGTTATCCGGTCGGCTATGGGGCTTTTTCCAGTTTGCTTCCGGGCGTGGTGTGCCCTAATGTAAGGCTGGCCTCGACGTTCACCACACCCCTTAGTGAAAGGACCCGCACATTGCCATGAACCCAGCCTTCCAGTAGGGTCAGCAATCGCTGGGTCGTGTCCTACCCTGCCCCGAGAAGGTGAGCCATCAGCCCGACAGTCAAGCGTTCTCTCCCGGCCGACCCTCCAGCACCGAGTCTGTTCCCGAACCTGGGTCGCTGGTGTTGCAACAGAAACAACTGCTGTGCCAATGGGCTGGCTTAGTCATCTTTAATTCTTATTTTTACTGTTTGTACTGTTCTGTTGTTAGCCAGAGCCTCGGAATGGGTGCCATATAAATAAAATTCCTGTCTTGCCTTTTTGGTAGGATGTTAGGAAGTTGGATTCACACAGAAGTTGGATATCTGCCTGCTTACTAACCTCTCAAGGGTTTTGGAGTGGATGGGTAAGAGTGAAGTTGTGTGGTAATTGGAGGGAGAATTGGCTGGGCCACCTCTATGGATCAGTACCACTAGTGTATGTTTCCTGCTTTGTGGGAAGGACCCAGTGCAGAAGGACCAATTGAATATGTGAGTAACAGGGACAGCTATTACCAGAGTGCCTAGTTTGAGGAATTTAAGTGAGATGCTGTCAGATCTGGTGCTGGGTGCAGCATTTGGTGCCAGTAATTCTTTGCAAACACTGTCAGTTGAGATTGCCTTCTGGTGGAAGTTGCCATCTAGTACTGGATGGATTGTGAGGCGTGGGGGCGGTTGGGGATATGAGGCCCTAGGTCCTTTGATGAAGTACCTGTTGAGGGTGCTGGCAGTTAAGAGGTGCCAGTGATGGACTGTGCACCACTGGGGGAGTTGATTGGGGTATTAACTGTCTTCCACAATTTAGGAAGGTTGAGGCGTTAGAGGCTAGCTTGTGCTGGAAGTAGTTGGCCTTGGCTAAGTGAGTGCTCTTGGTGCAGTGATTCCAGAAGGCAGCACAGGTTTGTCTGTCTTGGAGTATATGGGAATCAGTAGGGAAGGTAGATTCTTGGAAGATCTATGGTTACAAGGGAGTTACTTACATTTACTCTTTACTGCTGTATATTATAATGTATCCAATTGATTTTGCTGAGTTCCAAGCAGACATTTGCTGTACCAGAAACTCCAGAATCCCATGCAGGTGATGTCAGAGCTGGGGTGCAGCACTCAGAGATTTAGTACCCTGCATTTTAGTTTTCAGAAGTTATGTTATTTTGTTTGCTGGTACCACTGTCCTCTCATACAGTCACAGAGGACTGTACCTAGACCTGTGGAACCAGCAAACATCTGACCTGAGCTTACAAACATGCACTGGAGGCTAGTGAATCTCCCAGTGCTGCAGCCCTGCTCTGACATCAGCCACATGGGATTATGGTTACATCAGATGTCAGCCTGGAACTTGGTAGCATCAGCTGGATACATTCTACTATATTGCATTAAGCATTAAAACCAAATAAATGTTCTAAGGGCATGGATACAGTTCGCTGTCCACACTCTGGCAGTTCACTGGAAAGGCCGATTTATTGGATGTCTTTAAGCTAAGCTTCTCCCACCACCCAGGCGGTTATATCTTCCGACTCTGCCCTCTGATGCCAAATCTTTCTTTCTGCTGGAGCGGACAGGTCTCCTCTTTTACAGTTCTGCAATGTTCAAGGTTTCCCATAGTGCTTTGGCGAAAACTCTTCTTTGAAAATGTATTGTAACACTGAATTCTTCGATTACAATTGCTCGCTCCTTCATTCTGACTCTGCCTCCTGGATGGAAGATTAGCTTCATAAAATGGAGGAGCGAAGCCATCTTGTAACTTCAAGTTTTGTGTCATGTGTTGACAAAGATATCGG
This sequence comes from Neoceratodus forsteri, assembly GCA_016271365.2. Classification (NCBI taxonomy): domain Eukaryota; kingdom Metazoa; phylum Chordata; order Ceratodontiformes; family Ceratodontidae; genus Neoceratodus; species Neoceratodus forsteri. The sequence goes on from CM057450.1 coordinate 1,005,278,742, forward strand.
ACACTGTCTCCCCCACCCCGTGTCCTGCCTCAACTGCTTTTGATCAGAGCACAGAGTGGAAGGATGTGGCCTTTGTTAGGCAATGGTTCCAGCATAGCTGTAGGATCATGCGGCAAGTCTTCTCGGTCAAGCGGCTGAAAGGAACCTGAAGCTTTGACTGAAAGGCCGCTAGAAGGCCTTGGCTGCGGCCAGCACAACTGGCGCTTTTGAGGAGGAGGCAGTGAATACCTCGTCGGCCTCAGCACTGCCCTTGGGTCCAGCTTTGGAGAGTCCTTCACGGACAGGCTTCATGACATATGTATGGCCCTCTAGGCCTTTGGAAAGATCCTTCTAACCATGATGAAAAGTACAAGTGCCACCAGTGCGGTCCTGGGAGAGATCGTGGTCCTCCGCATGCTCAACTCTAGTCAAGCTCCCTTCAGCTGAGAGTTTAGTGACAGCCCTCAGCGGCTCTTTTGGGCTTGTCAACCTTGACATTGGTCGTAACAGGCAGTCAAGACATTTCTCAAGCCTCTCAACCAGTTGGAGGAGGAGGAGGAGATGGATGAGGAGTTGATGTCCCAGACCCCAGTTCTCCTGGTCCTCACCCAAAAGAGCGTGGCCTGGTCGGTGTCCCTGGTTGTTTCTACTCTGGACCAACCTCCACCAGTGGTAATCCCTCCAAAGCTGAGCTTGTAAATATAGCTTTGTGTGATCACCACCGACCCTCTGGGGGCTTCTTCTTAATGCCAGCCCTCAGGTCAGTGGTGGGGCACCAATCCACTCTTGATCTTCCTTGACCAGGAGGAACCACCATCAATGCTTCTTGATCTCCTCATCCTCGGATGAGGAGAGTCACAGTTGCAGGATGTGTAGACACTCTGAGAAGCTCTTCTGTATGACAGGGTTGAATATGGCCCAGTCCCAGCTGTTATGGAGGAGGTTCAAATGTAAGGATCTGTTATATTCTCTCCTTTTTTCTCTTCTCTGTCTGGTTGCAGACCAAATTTTCTCATGAGACCTAGGACTTTATCACCCTGGCGGTCTTGCAATTCTCTGCCTCTTGCTGTCTCTCTACCCTCATATGCTGTTCTGCCTTTTCTCCCTCCTTGTATATCTACTGGTATGAAAATATATATGAATCTGTTTGTGGAAATGTCACTTATACTGGGATCCCTTTGTTTAAAACTGTATATAGTTATACTGTTGAAATGATTGCAAAGTTAAAACTGTATGTAGTTATACTGTTGAAATTATTGTAAAGCTATTTGGAACTCAAGGCGTTAACTTGAGATGCAGTTTTAAGCCTTTTGCAGAAGATGTAAACAGAAGGTCAGTTAGGGGTCACAGTGTTCTTTTGCTGCACCTGCTGAAACTGACAAGAACACTATGTGAGAAGCATGCTGTTTTTCTTAATCAGCTCCTCCTGAGACTTATAAAAAGAGATGCAATTTCTTGCAAGAGAGACAAAGACTGAGATTGAACATTGAAAAGAAGGACTCTATTCTATGTTTGTACTGCCATTGTAAGCAGTTATACTGAGCGATTTTTATTTTTATTTTACTGTTAATAAAACTCTTGTTGCAAATTTTACAACTGCTCCTGGTTTCCTATGCTTCCTGACCTGTGCCTCTATGACAGATGGTGTCAGCCTAAGTGGGATTTGTGCCATGCATACTCTGAGCCAGGAGTTTTGTGCATGGGTACTAGACCTGGTAACAGGGAGGCATAGAAGAAAGGTATGGATTCTGCAACAGAAAGGCCAGGAATGGTTACCAGGAGAATGGCAGCCAAACTAGCAGAGACGGAAGTCCAAGCTGAGACTGTACGGCTAGCACCAGTTACGGAAAAGAACAGGCAGTGACAGAACCTGAAAGCCTGACCGCCTTTTCAAATGGTGGGCTGTACAACAAAAGATAGAGAAACAGAGAAAGAAGAAATGCAACAACTCAAACAGCAGACAAGAGAGATGCAGCGACATGAGCAGCAGACGAGAGAAAGAGATGCAGCGACCAGAGCAGCGGTGGCTGGATGCCTTGCAGGCTGTCAAAGGCAGAGGATCTGGCACAGTTCCAGGCAAGCAACAGGACACAGGCAACTTGAAATACATTAAACTTACAAAGTTGTGTCCCTCCAATGATATCGAAGCATAACTGACAACTTTTGAAAGGTTGTCGCATCATGACAGTGGCCAAAGCAGCAATGGGCAATCAGACTGGTACCTTACCTGACTGGGAAAGCCCAATTTGCTTACAGTCAGAAAACTGACCTGATGAAAGCGAAATCCTGAAAAGGTATGACATCTCAGGAGACATGCGGGGCTTGTGTATGCAGGGATGGGGCTGTGGTGGACGTCGGAGGACATCATTGCACGTCTGAGCTCTGGGGAGGGACAGGGAGGGCAACAGAAAAACCCTGGAGGACTGGGGAGGTGACAAGGGCCTCAGGAGCCATCCCAATGCGAAACTGCCGCACCAAGTGATCCCCAGGTGCCATCCACGAGTTTGACCCTCTAATCTCAGAAGGCGTCGCCCAGGTAGGAGTGGTGGGCCCTCCTCCGGGGGTGATCCGGGGCTGGGAAGTCTCCGTGGGAGGGTGCACTGGTGGGAGTCTTGGCGGGGAGTAGCAGGGGATGAGCTGAGTAGGCACCTCCGAGAGATGCCTCAGACCAATGGTGATAAACAAGAGTTAACCAAAAAAAAGTTTGTAAAGGGGAAGGAAAGACTAGGACCAATTCTTGCTTTACCTGCTTTTTGCTTACAGAGAAGTGCCACAGGGATCAACATGTTTTCACTGTTTGAAATACTGTATGGTAGACAGCCTAGAGGTCCACTAGATGTAATAAAAGAAACATAGGAAAATAACCCCATTAAAAACAATCTATTAAATCCTTTATGTGTGCCATGCAAAGAAGCTGGCAAAATATGTTGAAATCACCCATAGTAATCAGGAAGAGGCCAAAACAAGCAGAAGGTGTATTATGACCATGGGGTAAAGAAAGGAAGTTTTAAGCCAGGTGAAAAGGTCTTGCTACTGTTACCCACTACAGAAAATAAATTGTTAATGAAGTGGCCAGGGCCTTTGTATGTCCAAACAGGTCCGTGGGAAATTGTTCAAAATGAGACTCCCTACACTTGACTATGGCGGCGTAGTATATGGTGCCGCACCCCAATCTAACCTGGCCAGCCTAGACACTCTTTTCCACTCCTTCTGCCATTTCGTCCTTGACTCTCCCCAAATGACCCACCACTGTGATCTGTACAGGGACCTAGCCCTGCCTTCACTCACAACCCAGACTGATCCACTGCTCCAGAGCAATCTCCAAATTCTGGTCATAGTCCCTCCCCCATCTGCATAAGCGCCATATTGCCCAGCCTCCCCTTCCTACTCACTCAGAGCGCCCGACTCAAGGCTTCTTCATGTCCCTTTCATGGAGGGATAGTGAGACTGAAGGGGAGGGATGAGGAGCCGCGTGGAGGATGACAACAGTAAACTGACATATTGAACAGGTATTTCTGCTCAGTCTTTACTAAGGAAGAGGGGTAATGGGTCTGAAGGGAGTACAAGGGGTGAGAATGGTGCAGAAATGGACACAAGTCCCTTTACAGAAAGGGTCCTGAAGGAACTGGAAGTAATAAAGCTGATAAAGCAATGGGGCCAGATGGGGTGCACCCCAGGGTCCTTAAAGAACTAAGAGAGGTGGTGGCTGAACCTCTGGCTATCCTGTTCAGCCAATCACTGGAAACAGGGAGGTACCCAAAGACTGGAGGACAGCAGATGTAGTCCCCTTATACAAAAGTGGGAACAAAGAGGAAGCAGGGAACTACAGACCAGTCAGCCTCACCTCGGTAGTGGGAAAGATCATGGAAGCACTACTGAAGGAGAGATTGGTGGAACACCTGGTTGTCAATGGACTACAGGACCCAAGGCAGCATGGTTTCACCAGGGGAGGTCATGTCAGACCAACCTCATTGAATTTTTGACTGGGTGACTAGGGAGGTGGATCAGGGAGGGCAGTGGACATGGCCTATCTGGACTTCAGCAAGGCCTTTGACACTGTGCCACATAGAAGACTATTACACAAACTGGGGAATATGGGTGTGGGCAGGACAGTAGTGTGGTGGGTAGGTAACTGGCTGGGTGGCAGGACACAGAGGGTGGTGGTAAATGGCTGTCACTCCACAGAGGGAAGAGTGACCAGTGGGGTACCACAGGATCAGTGCTGGATCGGTCCTATTCAACATCTTCATCAGTGACATTGCACAGGATATAGAAGGCAGAATTTCACTGTTCGCTGATGACACAAAGCTCTGTAACAGAGTAGACACACCAGAGGGTGTAGACAGAATGAGAAGGGACCTGCAGAAACTTGAAGAATGGTCAAGGGTTTGGCAGTTGAAATTCAATGCAAAGAAGTGCAAGATAATGCATATGGGGCACAAAACCCTGGCACAATATATCAGTTGGGGGTGAGGATATAGCATGCACCAAGCAGGAAAGGGATCTTGGGGTTGTCATCTCTGATGACCTCAAGGTGAAACAGTGTGACAAGGCATCAGGTAAAGCAAATAGGATGCTGGGATGTATAGGCAGGGGCATCACCAGCAGGAAAAGGAGTCATAATTCCGCTATACAAGACACTAGTGAGGCCCCACCTGGAGTACAGTGTACAGTTCTGGAGACCATACCTCACGTAAGGGACATAGACAGGGTAGAGAAGGTTCAGAGGAGGCAACAAAGATGGTGCATGGGTTGCATCACAAGTCCTATGAAGACAGGTTGAAGGAACTGAGCATGTACTCCCTGGAGGAGAGGAGGAGAGAGGGATATGATAGAGACATACAAGTATCTTACAGGGAGGAACAGGGTGCAGGAAAACACTATTTTTAAGCAAAAAGATGTTTCAGGACTAGAGGGCATGGGATGAAGTTGGAGGAGGACGATTCAGAGGAAACATGAGAAAGAATTTCTTCACAGAACGGGTGGTGGACAAGTGGAACACCCTGCCAGAGGAAGTGGTGGGGGCTGAAACAATCACGGTATTTAAGAATGCATGGGATAGACATAAAGGAATTCTAGAGGTAAGGGGAAATGGACTTCTAGGAAAACAAACTGAACTTACAAGCTCAAATGGGCAGACTAGGTGGGCCATAGGCCCTTATCTGCCGACACTGTCTATGTATCTATGTATACCTCCAAGGACAAATGGCTTTCAAATACCGCATGCCAAAACTATGGAATGACCTGCTGCTGTGTCAGCAGTTCCACAAACCAGGCGCCTAAACCCGCTCACTTCCCACCATATGCACATGTTCGTAGTCATGAAGCTTCAAGTGAGCAATTTCTTTCCTAGTAACCAGCAGACATGACTAAGCTCAGTTGCTGCAAGCAGGGACTGCATACTACTGCCTGTATTTAAAACTAATGCTGTATGTAATATTTTGTACTGCAACTTCGTCTCATTATTGTAATACTGAAATGCACCAGTCCATGTATTCTACCTACACTGTATAAAATGTATTGTAAATTTTAAATTGTATGTACTTTTCAATGCTTCCCTGTCCCCTCACCCCCACGTCGCATCTGGAAGCAGGTAGTTCCCTGCTCAGTGCCTGCCTGGTCAAACTCTTAAATAAATAAATATAATGTGCTTAGCGTGACTGGCACAGTTAACTATGAGATTGAGACCCTGATAGGAAACATCTTACTAAGATATACCATGATAACCTTCTCAAGAAATGGGTTGGATAAAACACCAAAAGCTGTTATGCTGGTTTTACCAGAAACTGATAAAGAAGATATTGATGTAGCTTATGATAGACTGGAACAAACTGTAACTGCTGATGCTGTAAATGTGAATGTTTCCTTAACCTCTGAACAAACCACAGAAATTTGTAACTTGCTAAAGACATTTAACAGTACTTTACCACAGTACCAGGCTGAGCAAAAGGGTCGAGCATGTAATAGTTTATTTATTTAGCTTTTGTTGACCGGGTAAGTGCACTAGACAAATCCTGCCTATTTTCAGGCATGACCTGGGGAAGGGGATACAGATGAATGCCAACTGACCTTGAACCAGATTAAGCTGTTGGTGGTATTTTAGTGAATGAGATAAATTTGCCAGGACACCGGGAAATTCCCTACTCTTTTCGATAAGTGCCATGGGATCTTTAACATCCACCTGAACTACCACCAATCCAGGCAGATGGGACCTCGGTTTAACGTCTCATCCGAAAGACAGACAATAGTGACAAGGAATGCTCGCGTATTAGACAGAAAACTTACTGATTACCAGAGTGGTTCAGAGCAGACATGGTTAAGGAAATACAAAAATGAGAGAATTGGGTATCATAGAAGAGTCTAAAGTGTGGTCATCACCAGTGGTGATTGTAAACAAAAAAGAAGGTGTAAGAATCTGCCTTGATTTTATGAAATGATTTTAATGAAGTGCCAGAATTTGTCAATTATACAATGCCCAGAATTGGTGGACAGACGGAGTGCCAAGTATATCAGTACCCTCAATCTTGCCAAAGGTTACTGGCAAATCCCTAGCTAAATAATCCAGAAACAAAACTACATTTGCCATTATAGGATTCTATCAGTTCACCACCATGCCATTTGGTTTACATGGCGCTCGCTATATTCAGCAGTACATGGATTAATTTTATCCTCATGAGGTTATTGTGCTGTGCGTAGAAGATGTCATGGTGTGCAGTCAGGCTGGAAAAGCCACCTGGAACACCTATGAGCAGTTATCCAATGAATCAAAAAGCAGGTCTGACAATTAATTCTACCAAGTGTTTATTGGGCATGCAGGGAACCAGATATTTGGGCTGTGTTTTGGGAAATGGAGAAGTCAAGCCAGAAATTTCAAGGTAGAAGCTGTAACTGACAGCTCTGTCCCCCAAACCAAGAAATATGTCTGGTCATTTTTAGAGCTGGCTGGTTATTATTGGAGATTTGTTCCTAGCTTTGCGAGTTAGCTCCTCCCTTACCGAACTCACAAAGAAATGGTTCTTGAATAATGTGACATGGACCTCTGAGTGTAATTAGGCTTTTGAGCCATTAAGGCTGCATTATGTTCAACCCGTGTTTTAAGAAGCCAGACTTTGAGAAACAATTTCTGTTACAGACTGATGCACCAGAGGTAGGCCTAGCTGCAGTTTGAGTCAGCATATAGATGGAAAAGAAGACAATTACTCACAGTAATATAACTTCTTCCAGGGTATTCTTTAGCATTATTGACAGAAGCAGTATGCCAGCTGGGTTCAGCTGCCCTGGAGGAGCAGTCAATGCAAATGAGGAAGGCATTGGCCAATCAGGATACAGTTAGAGTGCTGCATGCAGTCAGCCTGAAGGACCTCAAAGCATTTGAAGCTGAAAAAAGCAAAAACTGTGCCCACTAGGGGCAAAAACTGTTAGCAATAACCCAGTATGTATTCTAACCCACTATTATGAAAAACATTTTTTTTTTTGAAAATCACACAAACGAATGACAGTCGTCAAATTTGGCTAAATCCCTAGCAGAGCCTTTAGACAGGGTTTCCAGGGAGGAAGGGTGGGAGTGTCAATAATGCTAAAGAATACCCTGGAAGAAGTAATATTACTTCAGTGAGTAATTGTTTCTTCTTACCCCAGGAATTTACTAGCATCTATTGACAGAAGCAGACTTCAAAGCAGTGTAGTTGGGAGGAGGGCACAGAAACCTGTTTGAAGAGGCTCTAGTACCATCCTGACAAAATTGGCATCCTAGTATACTACACATCCAAGAAGAGTTTATTGAATGTGAAAGCAAATTTCAAATAAGGGGTTTGCGCTTCAGGTGAGGATATAGCCTTGAATGCTGCCCAGGAGGCAGCTGGTCTCTAGTAAGTAGGCCGTAACCACGAGAAGGGCTTAATGTCAGCTTTACTGAAGTAGACCCGAATACCTGAAAACAGTCCAGTGGCAAAATACTATTGGTCACTGGTTTCTCCTTTTCTGCAAAATGCAGGAAAGGAAAAATATGATGACAGAATCTGAACTGCTAGGACTGCTGACTCAGACTGGCAGGACTAATTGGTGCCCTTCCAAGCAGGTTGAGATAGCCTAGACAGATTTGCCTCAGAGCAGTACAGGCAGAGAAAGGGTTGATGAAGGAAATGGTAGAACACTTGGGAAAAAGATTTTCTATCCATCCAGAAGACTAATTTGTTCATAAAGGCACTGAGAGGATAAGGCCTAAGAGAACAACCAAACACTGAAAACGTCTGACAGAGGAAAACAAGCAGACAAATTGTCTTTGATGTTACTCGCTTCAGGACAGAATTTCCACAGATTTAAAGGACACCCCATGAAACTGAACTTAGAGGTTTGTGTTCCATGGAAAAAACTCCGGTCCCTAGAAGGGTCTGGAAGTGAAGATGCCCTTCTAGAATTCTTTGAAAAGACAGATTTATCTTGCCTGACGGAAAAGAATCAGAGTAACCGTTAGGTGTACTCCCAAAGAAAAAGGCCTACTGTTCCACTGTTGGAAGGAAAATAAAACCTTTATACTTTTACAGAAACAAGTCACAAAGACCAAACTAGTTCAAAGTCCAAGATTGTAATGCCTGGAAATGAACTAAATAATCCAGTCATGAGAGGAAAGAGGATTGAAAGACTCTAGGCTCTTGTCCTTGTACCAGGAAAAGCCACTTCCCTACAAAAACTGAGGTTTTCATGATACTAAACTTTTTTTCCATAGATGTTCCAGACCTTGTTTGGATACAGGGACTCTAAGAGATGTAGCCTCTCAGGAACCAGGCCTGAGAAGAAAAGACTGGGAGCTGAGAAAAACACTACTCCTGATTTTTTCAGAAAGTACCAAGTTTGTCTCGAGCCACCGGGATCGTGGTGGTTGATACCTTAACTAGAGCGGTACTTGGGAAACAAAGGATATAAGGAGAGAGAAACTTCTCAGGCCAGTCTTAAGATAAGAAAATCTATTGGATGGAACCCGAGCTGGGGCCTGCAACAAGAAAAAAGGAAAAAATGGAGGTTCGGGCTGGAGGTGAAAATTCAGATCTGGACCTGACCTTTCCCTGAATGATGTGGCTAGGACTTGTGTGCTGAGGGCTCACTTGCAGTGGTCCCAGTATTGTGGCTTAGAGGATCTGCCAAAGGCCCCTTGGTGGCCTGCCAAAGTTTTGTCCTTGCCCGACAGATGGATGAGAGACTGACACCGCCAAAGAAGCCAGCTAGAGATAACAGCTCGTAGCTATTGAAGAGATTGGAAGCCCAGTGTCCCAAATGCTTGTTAGTGTGATACAGGGCAGGGATATCGAACTAAATGGCCTTTGGATTGAAAAATGAGGCCTGATAGAGATACTCTGAGATTCCAGGGACTGAAGAAGAGACTCTCTCAGAAACCAAGATTCAATGATGGAACCCCCGAAGGCAAGCCAACCAGAAGGAAGCCTCTGTACTGAAGATTTGAAGGGAGGTGTGAAGTTCACTGTTTCCTTACACCAGTCCAGCTTGTAGCGGGCTTCAAACTTCACGAAAATTCTCTTATTTGGAATCTAACCTAGAGGCCTAGCCTCTGGGACTTCAGTGACAAAATTATGCACCTCATGCAGGGAAAGAGCTTCCCTGACAAGAGATGAGCATTGCCCCCTAAGAGTTGCCGAGATTTAAATAGTTAGGGGACTTTTTTTCCATTAGGTACAAAGAACCCTCGAGACTGTAGGAAACAAAATGTCAGACTTAGGGCTTGAAAACCAAATTCAAGGAAATTGGCTAAGGTCAGCCAAGCTCTCCGCTAAGGAAAACCAGAGATTCCCTGTCTTCAGGGAGAACCCAACCTACCCAGGTACCTGGAGAACAACCTGATTTTTACTCTGTATCTGAGAACACTCTGGAGGCAGTCTAAACGGCATGGAATAAAACTGCCTGAGAAAAAAACCATACTAAGGAACTGAGAACATAGAATGATGTCGAAGGAGACAAGAAAAATACCCTCGTTTGCAAAAGCAAGACCTGAACCAAGGAAGCATCCTGACCCCAGGTTGTGAAAATTGATAATGATTTGCTGTTCCTATTTTCCTTTAAGATTCAGGTAATAGCCTGGGAAGAAGGTCCAACTCCCAAGTAGGAGGGACCCTTTTCGACTTTGACACTCACGAGGTTCTGGTGCTCTAGTTACCATTGCTGACATGCTACTGAAGAACAACAGAGAGGTAGCATTTGGAGGTAAACTTTAGATATTTATTTACTTATCATGCACATAGATATACTGTATGTATATTTAAATGTTGTTATCTGCATATATCTATCTCCTTTTATTTAACTTTTTTTTACCAACCAAAGAGGGTAAAACTTGAACCAAGAAGAAAAATAGCTGAAGAAAAAGGGATCATCAGGAATGAAAGAGCATTCCTGCCTAAACCCTGGAAAACTTCACATTTGGAAATTTCCTATTGTGTTGGCGAGGAAAAAAGGGTTAAAGGAGAATAATTCCTCCGAAGCCCCAGTGAGACTTCTGGGAAGGAACAGCTTATATTTAACTGAGTACTAGGAGGTTAAACTCATCCATAAGTGCCTGTCAGCTTCAGTTTGACATAAAGACCAACCAAAATTTGTACCAAAGCGCAACCCAATAGGCTGGAACTATTAGATAGGCAAGCCTGAGGAAATGACCTACCCCAAGACTCTAGAATCTGTAACATTATGACTTACTATGAGAGCATAGTGCTACTAAATGCCACTTGGGTATTCTAGCAAACCTCCTTGTGAATAGTGCTCAAGGGATGCCACACTATGGTAAGGATAGTATACATCAAACACTCTTAATATATAATAGTGTATGCTACAAAGGTTAAAGGCATTATGTAAAATTACTTACACATGGTATATGATTATCTAGAGTCTGTCTCTGGAGGGAAAGCAGACAGTGGCACGAGGCTGAGAAGCAGGCTGCTGTTTGCACTAACTCTCTTTAATCTAAAAGTGTACAGATAAAACAGCAGAACACTTATCGAGCTGGTACTTCATCTGAATGCTTTTGTCCACCCTGAAAGAGGAGGAGGGTTTCCAGAACCTACCTGTAGGAGTCTTCAGAGAGTTGTCAACTCCTTTGGAGGAGCAACCACCAGATCTGAGTAAGTCGTCCTCCACCTCTTTATCGGTGTCATCCTAGAGGGAAAGTCCAGGAGTCCACCGGATGAAAATACATATATATGTGTGTGTGTGTGTGTGTATATATATATATATATATATATTTCATTATACCATAACCTGAATCAACCTCAGGGTGACCGACTGGAATTAGTGGGCCCGAGAGGAGTTCAAAAGGAAAATCCTCTCCTAAATTACTAATAATCATAATAATATCCTTGGGTGTAAGGATTAACAAGGAGAGAATACTAGGACCCAAAGGAGCAGAAGCAGCCAGAAAAATAAAAGTCTGGAATAACTGCCCGCTCTCAGTAATTCAGTTGCAGAAGCCTAATTTTATCAATCCCTTTTGTCTCCCTAAATTCTTCAGGAGGGAGGGTCAGAGGAGATTAATCTCTATCTTTGTGCAGGGAAGAGGATACCTGCCTATTTTCAAATTAAAGGCTTGGACAGAGAAACAACTACTACAGAGCCAGACTTGTAATAATAGAAGTCCCAGGGACTTGTCATTTCTTTGTGTTAACTTGGGTACCCTCCTCAGTGCTTTTAGAGGAGGGAGGTAGACTATTTTTTTCACAAGAGAAAAAACAGAACCACCCCACACCTCTTGTTAACAAAGCCCACTGCACATCAAACAAGAGAGTCTCACCCCAAAGAGAGATTACCCTTCAAATAGTAATCATTTTGAATTCAAACAGAAAAGGGTTCCAAGAACTCGGCGCGGTACACAACGGAAAAAATGTACACGTTGGCGAAAAAACAAATCAATGATTTTTTAGCGTAAAACATTAAAAAACACCAATAAATACTAAAACTAACAAATTAAATAAAAATGATGCAATTTATCACGACGTACAAATTTACTTCAGGAAAATACGAAAATATCCAGCAACCGCGCGGGAACCCAACACAGATGCAAAAAGATAAAATGAAGAAAATATACAAAATACCTTAAAGCGGCACTCATAAAGAAAGAAAATGGCTCAGGAAGATCTCTGAAGAGAAGATCTCCAGGGCAGTGTTGCCAGTTCAGCGGAGAAAAAGTTCTGAGGTCCTTGACTGACTGCAGGCAGCACTCTACTAACTGTATCTGATTGGCCAATGCCTTCCTCATTGGCATTGACTCCTCCTCTCCAGGGCAGCTGAACCCAGCTGGCATACTGCTTCCGTCAGTAGATGCTAAAGAATTCCTGGGGTGAGAACATCCTATTCTGTACATGAGTAGGAAGTTGCCGACAAGAAAGGTGCTTCACCATTGAAAAGGAATGCCGTCCAGCAAAGTGGGCCATGGAGTCCTTAAGTTTTACTTACTAGGAGTTGATTTTTACTTGTAATAGATCACAGTCCTCTTTGTTGACTTAACCAAATGAAGGATAAAAATTCTAGAATCACACAGTGGTACCTGGCACTACAGCCATTTAAATTTAAAGTGCTGCGCAATCTGGGAAGGAGAATGTCAGTGCTGATTTTCCATCTAGATATGGTTCTGGAATTGAGAATTCTGAAGGCTGAAAAAACCAAATGTGTGAGTTTAAACTTCACTAGTTGCTGTACTGTTCTGGAAAAAAAAGGATACTGCATTCATAGAACTGTAAAGGTTATATGCTTATGTTAGATGAGAATTACTAGAAAGTTTTGGAAACCTGTTTTTGTAAAACAAGTTCCTTGTTAAGGAGTGGGGTATGTGACAGGGCTGAATCGGCCCTGTCCCAGTTATTATGGAGAAGGAGTTTAAACTCAAGGATCTATTCTATTCTCTACTTTTCTGTCTCTTTGGTTGTGCAAACAGATTTTCTCATGAGACCTAGGACTTAATCACCCTGACGGTCTTGCAATTCTCTGCCTCTCACTATCTCTCTACCCTCACTTGCTGTTCTGCCTTTTCTCCCCTCTTGAATATCTGCTGGTATAAAATATATGTGAATCTTTATGTGGAAATGTCACTGATACTGGATCCCTTTGTTTAGAACTGTATATATACTGTTGAAATGATTGCAAAGCTATTTGGAACTCAAGGGTTAACCTGAAATGCAATTTGTAAGCATTTTGCAGAAGATGTAAACAAGAGGTCAGTTCTGGGTCACAATGTTCTTTTGCTGCACCTGATAAAACTGACAAGAACATTGAAACTTACAAGAACACTGTGTGAGAAGCATGCTGTTTTTCTTAATGAGCTCCTGTACACACTTATAAAAAGATATGCAATTTCTTGCAAGAGAGATGGAGACTGAGATTGGAAATTGAAAAGAAAAACTCACAAGGACTCTTTCTATGTTTGTACTGCCATTATAAATAGTTATACTGAGCGATTTTTATTGTTTTTATTTTACTGTTAATTAAACTCTTGTTACGAAATTTACAACTGCTCCTGGTTTTCCAGTGCTTCCGATCTGTACCTCGATGACAGTCTAGCAGCAGTGGACCACTGCATGATGGGGTAGGGCTGTGCTCCCTGGCGCTTGGTCCCTGGCAGCCGCCAGTAATGCCCTCAATCCATCCTTGACAGGCGGTCTCCGGCATCTGCCTCCACCCTTGCAGGTGGAGCCGCCTCCACTGCAGCCCTTGGTTGGAGCACTAGATAAGGACTCCCATGCTTTGGCGGATTGCCAGGCCATCTGTCAGTGGAAATCACCCAGTCAGAAGACACTAGGGTGGTCAGCGGTGGCAATGTTTTCAGAGAGTCCTCGTATGACCCAGATTGGTCATCCATGTTATCCACAAGGACCCATACCTTGCTTTGACCGAGCTTCAGTTGAAGAACTGCTTACCAACCATGGGTCAGTGTTGTTTGGGGCTCTCCTCCACCTTATGTTGGAGTCCATGAATGTGTCTTTGGAACCAATCCAGAAGCAGGCTAAATACCCTTTACTGATAACCTTGGCGAGACCGTTTCCCAGGGCTTACCTTTCCCATGGCTGAGGCCATTTTGGGACTAGCTCTGATGCGTTGGCAGCATCCTGTCGGCACCCTCTACCTGTATGGTCCACAAGTATGCGGTCCCTACTGGATCCCTTGGGGTTCTAGAACCATCCCTTGGCCAAGAGATTGGCTTTGGTCTCAGCCTTCCAGATGTCCAGAAGCCAGGGGATGTGGAAATGTCCCTGACAAGGAGTCGAAGAAGCTGGACCATGTGGCCAAGATGATATCGCTGCTTCCTCCTTGGGTGGGTGTCAGGCCAGCTATACTGGACAAAATCCACCTTCACCTCCCTGTCGAGCAGTTGTCAGTGAAGTTCATCAAGGACCAGGGTCGAGTGCTGGCAAAATACCAGCTCCTGACAGCCTTGGTCACTGGTGACTCCTGTGCCCGTGCCATGGCAGAGGGCATCCACGATGCATTGCAGGGACTGGCTGAGGCTTTCCACCTTGGCGGATACTTAGCTCAGGCTGGCTGATGTCCCTTTCTTGAACACTAACTTCTTTGGTCCTGGGTGGAAGGACATCTCACCAGGATTGGGAAGTCAGTGCCACCCTGTATTCTGTGACTTAATCCCAGACTGCCCCTAGGACTCAGAGCCTGAAAGAAGACCTTTCAGTTTCGGGTCCTTTCAGCAACAACAGCAGCCCCAGCAGAGGCAATACCAAGCCTGGCACCTGAAGGCCAAGTTCAGTGGTCAGGGGCATCAAAGAGGCAGGGTAAGGGAAGTGGTGCCTCTCTGGCCTTAGACTGGTGTCCCCTCCGGAGCTACCCAGTAACAGATTGGCGGTGTGTCATCCTCCCACCTATCCAGTCCCTCACACAGCTTTCTGTGAGGTTCGGTTATGCCACTTCTGGCCACATTTGTCTGTCATCACTACGGACAAGTGGATACTGTAGGTGGTAGGCAGAGGGCTCTCCGCCATACTGACTTCACACTCCTCGGGAGTCCCCTGTGTTGCAGGACATGTTGTCTGCCCTAAGTGAGGTCATTGTAGCTCCTTGCAGAAGGGCCGTGATGTCCCAGACACCTGACAAGTCAAGAGTACATGTTCCAGGGACTTCGGTGGCGTCAGAGGACAAATGGCTGCCTAAGTTCTCAGCTCCGCCCCCCGCAGCTACAACATCGGATAACATCGCTTACTGGAAGCATGTCTCTCCAGCTAAGGCAACGAGAATGAAAATGGGAAGCTACAGAGCACCCCAGTCCAGAAATTGAGAGAAATGCTACAGCTGGAGCAGCAGGAGACTCCGGAGACTTCAGACCCCATGGAGGGCCTACAAGCAGGGAACCCTCATGACAAAGTCCAAAACGGACCTGGCCACTACAATAATACAGATGGCCCAAACGGGTCCAAAAATCGACATGACATCTCAGAACTCCGCTCAGATATCAACTGCATAGAACACAGAACAGATCAGATGGAACTCTGCCTAACGCAAACTGCCGAGCAGACCGACAGACAGGATCGCCTGATACTATATTTAATGGCAAGAGACAGAGAACTAACCAGACAAGTTGACGACTTGGAAGGAAGAAGCCGGCACAAAACAATAGAATATATGGGGTCCCAGAGGGTGCGGAGGCGAACCATAAGGACACTATAGCCTTTTTATAAGAAATGCTCCGAGAGCTCCTGTCACTCCTGGAAGACTTACCTGGCAATGGACCGGGCTCATAGATCGCTGGGACCCAAGCCCGTAACCCTGAAGCTAGGCCCAGGTCTCTGATCATCGCCTGACCTCCTACCGCTCGAAGGAAGAGCTTCTATGCGGGCTTGGCAGTGCGGCATCATGCAGTAGGGGGCAGAGAATCACGCTGGATAGCCACACTACTGCTGTGCAGGAGGCCGCAGGCATTGTGGCCAATACTAAAGCAACTAAAGGCGAAGGGGTAAAGCGCAGCTCCTGCACCCAGCCAGATTGAAAGTGGAAACTGGAGAAGGTATAAAAGTGTTTCCGGACCTCCTGGCAGCTTTGCAGTACCTCACTGATATGGGTATCTCCGTTCCGCCATTAGGTAAAGAAAAATTGGGCGGACCTGATCGCCTGGCCTGGTCGGTAGCTCAAGAGCAGTGTACACCGGGATTGGAAGAGGCTCCCTCATTCAAATCTAAGAGCAGATATAGTGACTCTCCTGAGAAGATACGGAGGGCCTCAACGGGGAACAGGAAGGCAGCACACCTGGAAGAAGATGAAGAAGATCCCAACCAACAGAATGCCCTGGAGACTTGAAAGAACTTGTTACCTGTGCTGGAACTGTGTTTTTGTCTCCGATTGCCTGCCTGTCACCCAGTGTGAACTGCGCTTGGCTTGGGCCTCCCTCCGCCCTAACTCCTACAGCTGAAGGATAAGGACAGGAAGGAAAGGAAAATCTCCTCCCCCCTTTTTCTCTTTCTCTACCCCTGCACGAATCCCTCTCGATGAGCCTGATAATGGAAAGAACTATCCAACCTTGCACGGGGCGGGGTTGAGGCGGGACGGAACAGATGCTTTGAACTGGTTCACACAGAGGGATGGTGCTGCTTGAGTGGGTAAGCAATATGAGGCCTCTGATTCTGACATAGACACTTACATTAGATGTCTTATTCGTGAGCGTTATCAGAGAGAGTGTTATCTCCAGGCAGAGCTGCCACTTGTGGAAGAAAACTGGGGCCTCTTTCTGATGGCTGTTTAATGTTCGTGGGCTTGTCCCTCTGACTATGAAGTACAGGGGCCTTTTAACAAAGGAGGATCCCCAGGAGCCTGGGGAACAAATGGGCAATTAAAATAGAGCTGACCTGATTTATATATTACAGAGGGCTTCCAAGATTGAAGAATGGACAAATGAATAAATACTAATAACCTAAGCGATGTTCACAAGGTTTGAGATCATAGGGCTGCGGGGATGGGCAAGTTAAGACCTCCTGACATAAATGACTCTCTCTGGCGTCAGAGGCTTAGCCGGATAGGGACTCTTCCCTTGGGCTAATGTGGCTTCACCCTTTGGCTGAGCCTCCTACCTTCCGTCATATACATGGCGGCCCATAGCTGGAGTTTCAGCTTAACCATGGAAGTCGCTCACTTGCATGCGCTAGGAGGTCCCTTCAGCTTCATCTCGAGGGACCACCCATGCCCTATTGGATAACCCCCAGGTATGGACTGGGGCACAGAGTTCTAAATGTTCTCATTGTTGGGTGTCTCAGTTCAAACCTGCAAAGTTACAGTTATGTTTTGTTGTTGTAATTGGGTACACACCAGAATGTAGAGAGTCACCCTATGTACAATTGCAAATCTGGGTCTGTCAGAAGATATGGTCATGGGGTCTGGTTCTGAAAATTAGAGGTGGCTAGTCACAACTCTAAATTTCTTTCATATAATATCAATGGGAGTACAAATCCGGTAAAGAGAAAGCAGATGTTAAAATATCTGACAACACAAGGGTGTGACGTGTGTTTCCTACAGGAGACTCACCTTTCACCTTCTGAGGCCTTAAAGTTGAGGTCTATGAAATACCACGTGTTTTCATTCCTCCTGGCAGCAGGTAGGAAGAAGTCGCCATTCTCGTGGCATCTTCTTTCCCTTTTGAGGTGGAGGTCATGGAGGACCCGAGGCGGTTTGTCTTAGTGGTGGGATGGGTCCAGGACACGCTGATCACTCTGGTAAATGTCTATGCCCCTCCGGGATCCCCATGTCTTTCTACTCTCTCTCACCCAGCTGGTAGCAGAAAAACGAGGGAGTTTTGATCATGGGCAGGGACTGGAACCTGGTATTTAACAGGACCCTAGATACTACATCAACGATACCAAATCGACTATAGAAGGCAAGAGCAGTTAAAAGATTTTTGAGCAGGTGGCTCTGGTGGACGTCTGGCGGAAAGGTATCCTGCAGCCAGAGACTACACATACTACTCTCCCGCTTTAAAATATTTTCTAGGTTAGACACCTTTTCACCTTTTCCAGAGATCTTATGCAATTCCCTTCAATGTGGGTGGGGAACTCCCCTTGTCAGACCATAGTCCCCTCTTTCTGGAGGTGGGCCTTTCCTCAGCTGAAATACACAATGGAGGCCGAACTGTTCCCTACTTTGAGACCAAGTCCTGGTTAAGGACCTTAAACAACATATTGCCACCACAATAGAGGAGAACAATGTGAGAGGGTCTCACCACAAATTCTCTGGGACACCCTGAAGGCCACAGTGCTGGGAAAATAATCGCCTTTGCTTCTGCCAAAAAAGACTGGCAACACAAAGGCTTCAAGACCTTAATACACAAATTAAAACTCTTGAGGACGCTCAGAAGGTTAGGTGGGAACAGTCTAGGGACCTAACCTTGAAAGAAATTAAGAAAGAATCAAGTGTATACAACAGGTAGAAATAGAGAGGTCCCTTTTATTTAAAGCAGAAATATTATGAGGGGAGGCGAGGGCTCTCGCTTGCTGGCTTTCCGTCTGAGGCAATACAAAGCTAAGGCCACAATTACTAAGTAATATCCCTACCTCAGGCCGCCTAGTTAATAGACAGACCAGATCGCGAGGCCTTTGTCTCCTACTACACTAACTTATATACGTCTCAGAAGGAGATGACAAGGAAGAGAAATTGAAATTTTGAGTTCCCTATCCATTCCTACTCTTTCCCCAACAAGGGCAGGCCCTGGTCCAGCTAATAGCATAAACTGAAATCTTGCCAACCATTAAAACCCTCAAAACAGGCAAATGCCGGGCCAGACTGCTTCAGTGCGAATTCTATAAAGTCTTTGGGAAGGAGGTGGTCCCCTCCTGTCAGAAGTCTTTTCTGGGATTTGGCGAGATGGAAACCGGCGCCACCCTCGTGGCAGTACGTGACCATCTCTTTAATACCAAAGAGAATAAAGACCCCACTAGGTGTGAGTCGTATAGACCCATCTCCCTACTTAATTCAGACTACAAAATTTTCACAGCTATTATAGCCTCTAGATTAAACTCCTTCTACCAGGCCTGGTGACCTTAGACCAGATGGGCTTCGTCTCAGGCCGACAGGCCTAGATAGTGTCGGCGGCCTTAAATGTGATAGATGTCATACACAGCCACCATATTCCATCCTGTTTAATGAGTCTGGATGCGAAAAGGCCTTTGATAAGGTCTCTTGGAGTTTTCTATTCTTAATCCTGGAGACCATGGCCTTTCCGCAACCCTTCATTGACAGCCTGAAGGTATTATACACTGGTCCCCAAGCTTACGTCAGGGTGAATGAGGCATCTCCTCACGTTTCAGACTCGGACGGGCACCAGACAGGGTCGTCCCTTTCTCCCTCCTATTTGCCCTTTACATAGAACCACTAGCATTAGCTATCGCCCACTCAGAAGCGGTTCAGGGGATTGATGTGGGGTTGGACGAAAAATTTCATTGTATGCCGACGATGTTCTGTTGACCTATCAAACCCAGAGGAATCGATACCCCAAGTGTGGTCATTGTTGGCGGAGTTCGGTAGCACGCCGGCTATCGCTTAATAGAACAAAGACAGAGGTCCTTAGCTTTTATTACACACCCACAAACAAGATAAGGGGAATGCTCCCATTAGACTGGGCAGCACATAAGATGAAATACTTGGGCACATATATCACTAAACACCTATCCCAGTTGTTCAGGAATTACAGTCCCCTGTTAAATCAGATAACAAAGGATTTTGAGAGATGGTCACTAATAAATCTGCCCATCTATGCCAAGATACAATCTATCACTATGAACATCCTCCCAAGGTTCTTATACTGTTCCAGTACCTCCTGATCCCAATAAATAAAAGCGCAGTTTCATAATTGGCACAGAAAGATTGTAAGATTCATCTGGAATGGTAAAATACAAGAGTCAATTTCGTATCTTGCAAACACATAGGAAGAAAGGTGGCCGATCCTCCTGACTTGGAGGATTACTACCTGGCCACACAATTGAAGAGGGCTCTACAGTGGTCAAACCCAACCTCGTTTCCAATTGGAAGCTAATGGAACGAGGCGAGGAGGATGGGCGTGGACCCCCATGGCGCTAGAGATCATGCTCCCCAGGCTCCATATTGATCCCCACTTGCTGATGGTAGTTAATAGCACACTGGCGACCATGTGAAGGTGTGGCAGATATAGAATTGGAAGGTCCGTTTGGCCTCTGGCGGACTCTCATGGACTCAGACTTTACCTAGCCGGTTAGACCATACTTTTAAGGCCTGGAGCAGGCGAGGTTTGTCCAACTTTGGACAATTCGTGCAGGGAGCGTGGTCCTGGACTTTGAAACACTCGAATAAATATGAACTCCGCGCATTGACTATTTCAGATATTTACAAGTTAGGACTTATATTAATAAATGTCGGGGACAGATCCAGACCCAGGCGGGCTTCCTTCTCCTTGAATGTATGAAGGCGTGATGGCTGGCCAAGTCCAGAGAGGACACATATCTGCATTATATAAGCATTGGCAACACTGAAGAAAGACCCTCTGGAAAAAATTAAAATAAATTGGCAAAGGGATTGCAGGGAGGTGGACTGGGACAAAGTATTCTATCGGCTATTAAAACAACCAGATCTCCACTCTGGCAAGAATTTAGCTGGAAAATAAGGGTCCTATTTTCTTTTCCCAACACTTCTCCACAGGAGAGACCCAACCCTGCGTCATACATGCTGGAGACTCTGTGGGGATGACAACGCACATCATTACACATCTTTTGGGCATGCCCTAGGATCACGACCTTTCTGGTCCGAGGAGGCGGACGCTGGGAATCCTTTTCATGCTCAACGCCCACTGGAGTGGCCAGAGGCGATTCTGGCGTTCCGCCTTATACAGTTAGGGGCTGACTCAGTGTACCTCTGGGCTATAGTATTGGCAGCAGCACATAAAACCATTATTCGCGCTGGCTGAAGCCAGAGCCACCTGCTTCGGAACTTGGATTCAAATCATACAAGAAATCTCAGACTTGGAAGAATTGACTTTTAAATCAGCCTGCAAACACATGTTTTACCCGTAGGTGGACGAGATGGTTCACCTGGCTAGATGAACATAGAAATCCAGGTTCTGGGATGGTGGCTAGCTGAAATAAGATGTTTATCTAATATAGGGAGAGAGGGCAAGATGTTAAAGGGACTGGGCCTATAGAGGAAGAAGAAGGTCGTAGCTTCATGACCTGGCTCAATGAGATGTTGGGGAGCTTGACTCTAATGAAAAGGCTGGACACTCCTAGATTCTTCTTGATAGAGGCAATTAACTGCCACTGTATTATTGGATGAAAATGATCTAATTGTACCTATACTGCTACTGTAGTACTATGATTGTGTACCCGTTTGTTGTCAATAAACATGAATTAAAAAAAAAAAAAAAAGTACATGTCAGGTATTTCCTGGTCCCAAAAAAGGCAGAGGGCTGGTGCCCACACTGGATCTGCACAATCTGAACTAGTTTATGCAGAAGTACAAGTTTTGGATGGTCACACTGAGCCAGATTATATGATCCCTAGAGCAGGGCATGTGGTTCTGCTCCCAGGATCTCAGGATGCAGTCTTCCAACATTTCCAGTCTGTCAGTCCCACTGGTGGTACATCTGGTTCCACACAGAAGGGGTTCTCGTACCAGTTCTACATCTAGGGGTTCTCTCATCGGTTTCCAGGTCACGCCTTTCCATCTTTTGTCTGCACCCAGGGTCTTCGCCAAGTCCACAGCAGTGATGGCATCCTTGCTGTGGCATTGGGGCATCAGAGTGTATCCCTACCTGGATGACTGGCTGATAGCTGGGCTGTCCAAGGCAGCCATGGAGCAGTCCAGGGATCTGACCCTGCAGACCTGCAAGGACCTGATCCTGCTAGTCAGCCCAGACAGGTCAGCAGGTCAGAACTGATACTTTCACAGGTAATCAAGTTCATTGGGGCAGAACTAGACTCCTATGGACCAAGGCCTGTCTCCCTGTGGACCAGGCTCTGGACCTTACTTCCTTGCGTGATCATTTCAAGTTGTGTGCTCTTGTCCTGTCTCGATTTCTTGCAGCTGCTGAGGTACATGGCATCCACCACCAGCATGGTCCATTGGGAACCCTGTGGATGCTGCACCTGTAGTGGGAGCTGAGTCACTAGTGGTCCCAGCACGTAGGGTTATCTGGACCATCTGGTCTTACTGACCCAGCTGACATGGGATGCCATCAGTGGTGACTAGTCTTTCAACATCTTTAGGAAGGAATCCCATTTTCCATCCAGAGCCGACTGTTACGCTTACGATGGGTGCATCTCTGGTGGTGTGGGGAGCAAACCTGGGGAACCATGGAGTCCACGGGTTTGGTCACCCATGGAGTCCTATCACCACATCAACCTGCTGGAGCTCCATGCAGTTGACCGTCATGGAATTAGTTCCTCTGTTAGGGTCAGGTCATGCAGCTTCAGATAGACAACACCATGTTTTACCTGACCAGACAGGGTGGTACTCCTTCCTCCATATCAAGAGGCCCTCTGCCTGGACCCTCGTGTGCAGCCTGGGTGCAGATCTCCTGGGGATACATGTCGCAGGGTGAACAACCAGCTGGCAGATGCTCTCAGCCGGGTGGGAGAGATGTCTCATGAGTGGTTACTGCTTTAGGAGGTGGTACGCCACCAGTTCTCCTCGTGGGGCACCCTCTAGTGGACCTGTTGTCTCTTGGGAGACCAGAAAATGGAGGCTGTTTTGGCCACCCTTCCCGGATCCACAAGGTGGTGGTCAAGGTCTGGAAGGACAAGGCATGGATGAGCCTGATAGCTACAAACTGGTTGAGAAAAGTTTAGACATCTGGATCTCCTCAACCGCAGACCTGCATAGCGGTTACCTCTTCACCTGGACCTGCTAACCGAAAACAGGGAAGGTCCTGCACCCAGACCTTCACTCCCGTACCTCACAGCCTGGTTCCTGAGTGGCTAGAGTTCCAGGGCTTGGGCATTTTGGAAGCTGTAGTCCATGTTATGGAGGACTACCATAAAGAGTCAACTCACCAGTACTATGCCTTTAAATGAAAGAGGTTTTCCATTTGGTGCCTGGACAAGGAACTTGATCCCTTACCTGCCCTGTGGTGAGCATCTCTCATTTGGGGCTGAGTGATTACTCTCAAGGTGCACCTGGCAGCCAGCACAGGCTGGTATGCCAACAGTAGCCCAGGAGAAGGTGGTCGAGCACTTTTTCAAGGGCCTGAACCACCTGTTCCCTCTGGTGCATGAACCACCGACCACCTTGAGAGCTACTGCTGGTGCTGGCTGTGCTCATGGGCAAGCCATCTGAGCCTGTGCACAGGTGTGAGATGTCACACGTGTCATGGTAGACAGCCTTCTTGGTGGCCATCATGTTAGTCAGAAGGATCAGTGAGCTCCAGGTGCTCTGTGGGGTCAACTTATCTGGTCTTCCACAAGAACAAGGTTGTCCTTTGCCCCAGAAGTTCCTTCCAAAGGTCATATTGGAGTTTCACTTTAACCAGGGATTAACTTACCAGTATACTTTACTGACCCAACCTCGGAGGGTGTTTGCAGGCTCCATACATTGGACCTGCAGAGGACACACTCTTATTACAGGAAGTGCATGGCTGGAGTTCAGGGTGAGGCTCATCAGCTGTTTGTATTATAAGCTGAAGCCGTGCCTGGCAGACCAGCAACAAAGCAGATTATTGGCAGGTGGATAACATCCTGCATCGACCTCTACTATAGGTTGGCTGGTAGGGAGCCTCCCAGAGGGCTTAGAGTTCATTCCACCAGACATAACACTCTTTGTAGAACATCCTAGTACAGGAAATATGTAGGGCTGCTAACTGGAGGAAAGCACACACCTTCATTTCCTATGACAGCACCAACATTGAGTGCGTTGGGATGCTGCTTTTCAGATCTCCGTTCATTAGTTACAAGACCTCTTGGTACCCTACTGCCCCTCCGTCCTCTCCGATCTGCCGACGAGGATTGCTAGAATTCCCAGGTGAGATTAAAAACAGCTGGTGCCCGTGCATTTTCTTTCTTGGCTCCAACCCTGTGGAATTCTATGCCTCGTCGGTTGAGAGAATGCCTGACCATCGATAGGTTTAAGACTGAATTAAAACCGTATTTATTTAACCTGGCCTTCCTAACTATGGTTAGCCTGTTTTATTTTCTGTTTTAAAGCTATATTTTTATTTGATTTTATGTGCAGCGCCTTGGTTTTGAAAGGCACTTTAAAAATAAAGTTTGATTTGATTAGTCTCGTTCACTCACTATGGATGTGTGCTTGCCGCCTCCTCCTGGAGAACTGTTAGAAGTCTGCCAGAGTGTGAATAGTGAACTGTATCCATGGCCTTGGAAATATAAGTTATTCACTTGTAACCATAGCTCTAGGAGAAGTATACAGTTCTAGGGACATGGATATGTTGTTCATCCACACTGTCTGGCAGGTTCCTTGACGCTTTAAATCTTGCTGGAAGGTCTTCAAGCTGGCTCCTCCCACCCACCGGGTGGTAAAGCTCTTGGCTCTGCCCATGGCCTTAGATCTTCCTTACCGCTTGGAGCTCAGGTTCCCTCCTTAACGCTCTGCATGTAGACTGGATCCTAATTCTTGTTCTTCGAAACTTATTTTAAAATTTTCAAGACTTTGGTCAAGTTTCTCCCTACGCAGCTGCGATGGACAAATCGACTCAGGATTTCGCGGTGCCCTTGTGGGCAGAAAATGTCCAGGATGGACCCGCATTCCACATGCCATCTACTGCCTCGGCCTAGAACGCGACCCACAGGTCTCGAGGTTATGCCGTTCGTTTTCGGCCAGCGTCCTGAAACTGCGCTGCCCAGTTACAGCTTAGGCGCCAGAGAAGCGCTACCGCCCGGTGAAGTCAAGGAGGCCCGTTGGGCGATTTACCCATGATGGCTGGCTCAGCTGGGCAACTCGAGCAGATGATGGCCCCTCGAGGCGGCACAGGCACATGTCCCTCCTCGGTTGTGGCATTTATCCTGCTCTCTGTGGGTACCTCATATTCAGCTTCTTTCAGGCGCTTTGTCAGTCCCTTTCCATGAAGGGAGAGGGGCCATCGGACATTCCTCTCGGTCCAGAAAGAAGGACCCAAAGTAAGTCCCATCATCGGCGTTGTGGGAGGCGGGGTGGTCCTTCCTTAGATAGTCGACACTCGACTTCCAGTCGAGGTTGCAGCTAAGGCTGCTGGCTTCCCGGGTGTCCATGTCAGGCCAGCGGCCGAGACACCCGTGGCGCGGTCAAGATTTTTCTCGACCCAGCGGACGGGCTGTCGACTGATAAACCGACAACCCTTCTTCACGGTTCCCCTGGTGAGACGAGGACTGCTCGCGCCTCTGGTGCCGCAGTCTCCGGTTAAGGCTTCGAGCCTGGGAAGGCGGGTGTCCCCGCCTCTTCCCAGACCTGTCCTCGAAACGCCAAGGATCTCGGCCCGGACATAGTCTCGGTCCAGTCGATCCCACCCGACATTGGCGGTCTTGGTCTCGCACCAAGTAAGCGGCGCCACCACTTGTCCTCGTCATCCTTCTTGGAAGAGGCTTTGACTACAAGGTGTCCGGCTACAAGGACCTGATGTGGCAGCAGTTACTTCTGTCCGGGAACAAGCTGGCGCCCGTCGCCTCCCTGGCCATTAAGTGGCTGTCACCCGGCGGCGACAGCCCCTCACTGTAGCCGAGGTGCCCAAGCCTGGGCTGGTTGTTCGGCCGAAACCAGCTGCCCTCACCGATTGTGGTGGAACCTCCGCCTCCACAACTGAAATCGGGCGCCACCAGGATCTCGGTCGGGTCGAGGGCCTGCCCACAGGTTGTCGGTCACCCTCACTCCCGACTGTCCTCGGCAGGTGGAGGGTGGCTCAGGCCCCAGGCAGCTCTTCGCAGACTCCTCAGAGTCCAACGACGACTCCTCCCTGTTCTCCAGGCCCATTGACCTGGAGTCCTCCGGGCCAGTCGATGAGTGAAAGTCCATTGTCCTTCATGGGTTTGCTTGGCTCATCTCGGAGTCCACGGGATGCAGCTCAAGCTCATATCTAAGTGGGCCAAGTATCCCTGACTGAGATACTGGACCGAGGGATTCACCACGGAGCCTTTCCGGTGGCGAAGCCATTGTTGCCCGGCCTTGGAGCTCTGGCAGTGGCCTGCTTCCTGTCCTGTGCCGTTGGCCGGATGGCCAGGAACTGCAGTCCCTACCGTCTTTGCCTGTTTTCGAACACCCCTCCGCCCAGGGTTGGTCACCAACAGCGTTTCTGGCATTCGGGAGCAGCTAGAGATGTGGACAAGCCCCCGACAAGGAGTCCAAAAGCTGGACTGTGCCAGGTGCAAGGTGTACGCTGCATCCTCCCTTGGCCTCCGCCTGGCCAGCTCGGCCGTGCTGATGGCACACTTCTCCCATGCCCTCATGGGCTCCCTGGATGAGGTGATCCCTCATCTCCCGGCCGACCTGCAGACCACGGTCTGGCGATGCAGGACCAGGGTAGGGCAGTGGCTAAACAGCTGCTCCAAGCGGCTCTGGACGTTGGAGACTCCTGTGCCAGATTGTTCTGCGGCGCGGTGGCCATCGCCGCAGAGCATGGCTGAGGATATCCACCTTCACGGCAGATACCCAGCACAAACTGGCAGATGTCCCGTTCTTGGGACCGACCTCTTCGGCCCTGGAGTGGAAGGTCACCTCCAGCGGATCGAAGTCCAGTGCCACTCTGGACTCGGTCACCTCACCCAGAAGGACAAAGGCTGCCAACAGCAGCAGCACAAGTCCTTTCGTCCTTCTGCATCTCAGCACGTCCGGCCCAACAGCACCAGCACCAGGGTCAGCAGGCTGCGCTTGGTATCCCAAACCCAAGCCCGTGGCTTCCTCCAACATGAAGCAGGGAGGTAAAGGCCCAGGAGGTCCCTCGGCGGTCCGTCCTCTAAGCCTGCCCAGTGACGGGTTGAGGGGTGTCTCCCAGCCTCATCACTCCCACTGGGTTCCCCGTGGGGATGGCTCCGCCACTTCCTTTCCGCTTGGTCCGTTATCACCACGGACCGCTGGGTTTGGAGGTGGTAGGAAAGGGCCTGCCTCTGGAGTTCGAGCAGGCCCTGTCCTTCCAAGCTGTTGTGCCCTCAGGGGGCTACGGGGTCCGCAGCCTCTTTGTCGGCTCGCTGAGCTGATATTGCCCTGCTTCTCGATAAAAGGGTGATCAGGAAGGTGGCGGATCCTCCTCCAGACCCGGGTTTGTGTCCAGGTACTTCCTGGTCCCAAAGCAGACGGGGCTGGTGCCCCATTCTCGACCTGCCTGACCTGAACAGGTTCCTAAGGTCTCGGACCTTCAGGATGGTCACTCTGGCTCAGATAATCCCATCCTTGGAGCAGGCGTGTGGTTCTGTTCTCTGGACCTTCAGGACGCGTTCTTTCAGGTCCCAATCCGTCCGTCCCACCAGAGATTCTTCTGTTTCAGAGCGGAGGGATCCCTTTATGAGTTCGGGCCATGCCCTTCGGCCTTTCCTAGCTCCCAGGTCTTCACCAAATGCATGGCAGTGGTGACAGCATTCCTCTTGGCGCCAAAGGGTCTGGGTGTGCCCCTACCTGGACGATTGGCTGGTGCAGCCCCTCCAGAGCGGAGGTGGAGGCGGTCAGGGATCTGGCCCTCCAAGTTTGCTTTCAGGTTGGCCTCCTCATCAATGAGGCCAAGTCGAACTCATGCCAAAGCAGGTGATACAATTGATGGGGGCAGAGCTTGACTCTCTGAGCCAGAGCACGGCTCCCGGCAGACAGGGCTGAGGTTCTTCCTCCTTTGCCCAGTCATTTCAGGTTGAGCAATAGTGCCCTGCCTGGGACTTCCTCGCCTCCTGGGCCTCATGGCGGCCTGCACCAGCGTGGTCTGTTGGGCCCGCTGGTACATGCATCCCTTCAATGGGGCTGGCCAGCCAATGGTCACAGCACTCGATCCGCTGGATCAGCTAGTGACAGTGACCCAGGGATGTGGAATGCTCTCCAGTGGTGGACCGTTCTAGCACATCTGCAGGAGGGCATCCCGCTTGTCTGGCCAGGCCGGCGGTCTCTCTATCGACTGATGCCTCTCTGATGGGTTGGGGTGCCCATCTGGGGAGCCAGAGCACACGGCCTCTGGTCCTCTGGAGTCCTGATGCCACATCAACCTGCTGGAGCTTGAGCAGTTCATTTAGCCCTCACCGCCTTCGCCGGTTTCTATGGGGTCAAGTGGTTCAGGTCCAGATGGACAATACCACAACCATGTACTACCTAAACTGCTAGGGGGACATGCTCCATGCCTCTGTGCAGGGAAGCTGTCTGCATTAGGTCACTGATGCGCAGCCTGGAGGCGGATCTCCTCGCCATTCATGTGGCAGGAGCCTCCAACACCCTGGCCGATGCCTAAGCTGGATAGGGGCTGTGTCTCATGAGTGGTCTCTCCTGCCGGAAGTAATACAAGATCTCTTCTCCCACTGGGGTGTGCCTCAGGTGGACCTGTTTGCCTCCAGGGAGAATCAGAAGCTGAGACTGTTTCATGCCCCCCTCAGCAGGGCTGCTGCAGGGGATGCCTTCTCGAGGCCATGGACCCGGGTCTCTTCTCGCCTTTCCCCATTTCCCTTGATCCACAGGGTGCTTCTCAAGGCGAGGAGGGACAAGGCGCAGGTGATTCTGGTAGCCCAGACTGGCCCCACCAGTTCTGGTATCCAGATCTCCTCAGTCTCAGCTCAAGCTCCGAGGCGGCTTCTAGCCGCCCGGACCTGATCTCAGTCAATCAGGGAAGGTATTCCATCCGGACCTTCCATCCCTGCACCTGACGGCCTGGTTTCTGAGCGGCTAGAGTTCCAGGCCTTGGGTCTTTCCGATGAGGTCCTCAGCGTCGTTGAGGCGTCCCGTAAGTCGATCAGAATACTCGCCTTCAAATGGAAGAGATTCTCCATTTGGTATCAGGGTAGGACCTGGACCCTTCCTCCTGTTCCTTGGCAAGCATTCTGGACTATCTGTGGTCCCTTTCTCAGCAAGGGCTTGGTCGGCGACCCTTAGGGTGCACCTGGCAGCCATCTCTGCTTACAGGCGCGGGCCGAGAGCAGTCGGTGGCACAGGAGAAGGTGGTCGGACGCTTTTCAAAGGCCTTGATCACATATCCTCCGGTGTGAGAACCTCCACCTCCGTGGATCTACTGCTGGTATTGGCTAGCTCATGGGCAAGCCATTCAGACCAATGCACAGGTGTGACATCTTTCACCTGTCATGGAAGACCGCCTTCTTGGTGGCTATCACGTCAGCTAGAAGGATGGGAGAGCTCCAGGTGCTTTCCATAGAGTCTCCTTATGTGGTCTTCCACAGGGACAAGGTTGTCCTGCGCCCCCACCGAAATTCCTTCCGAAGGTGGTGTCGAGTTTCACCTAACCAGGTGTTGTCTCTGCCAGTATTCTACCCCAATCACACCTCGGAGGCTGAATATAGGCTCCATACTTTGGACCCTAGAAGAGTGCGCTTATTATAAGGAGTGGGCGGCTGAAGTTTGGGGAGAGGTTCGCCAGCTGCTTGTCACCTATGCTGAAGCCGCACCTGGCAGACCTGCAGCCAAGCGGACGATAGGCAGGTGGGTGCGCCTCCTGCATAGATCTCTGCTATAGGTTGGCAGGCATGGAGCCTCCCAGAGGGATAAGAGCTTATTCTACCCGCCATCTGCTGCATCGGTGGCTGCTTCCTGGGGCGTCCTATCCAGGAAATCTGCGGGCTGCTACCTGGAAGTCGGCACACACTTTCATCACCCCCTACCACATCGACCTGAGTCACGCCGAATGCTGGTTTGGGGCCTCCGGTTCTCCAGTCTTTGTTATTTCCCAAGTAGGGTGTGTAAGCTTGCCTCCCTCCTCCCGGAGAACTGCTAGAGTCTGTCAGACAGTGTGGATGAACAACATATCCATGTCCCTAGAGATACAGGTTACTCACCTGTAACAGGAGTTCTAGGAATGGTATATGTTGTTTATCCCATGACCCACACCTCCTGGCCTCGGACTGACAACCTGCTTTCCAGCGGGCTAGATCTGGCATCATGGGGTGGAGCCGAGTTTACCACCGAGTGGGTGGGAGGAGCCAGCTTGAAGACCTTCCAGCAAGATTTAAAGTGGCAAGGAACCTGCCAGACAGTGTGGATGAACAACATATACCATTCCTAGAACTCCTGTTACAGGTGAGTAACCTGTATTTTATATCCACACAACCCACCGGCCTCCCTGCCAAGTGGCACACAGATCCCTGCTTTCATCATGCAACGATCTGATGTTGTAGGGTGGAGCTGGAGGATATACCGCCTGGGTGGTGGGAGGAGCTTAGTTTGGAGGTCTGACAGATCAACATTTCCATCGGAACTGCCAGAGTGTGAATGTGAACTGTCTACCACTCTTAGAACTATGGAACTGGGACCAGTTCCACAAGTGAGTTGTGTGTTCCTTTTAAAGGAACTAGAGTCCTACACAGCATTTACTGTTCCTCAAGTCTCAATGCAGCATGGGGAAGTGTTACCACTGAACTGCAGCACATGACCCTGGTATCCTATCAAATATCACTTGTCTTATAGAGCCCCTCACCCGGAGTGTTTAAAATCTGTTCTTGGTAGAACGTCACATTACAGTTATGTTCTGTTCAAACAAAGCTAGAAATTTAGTTTTAAATGTGGCTTTTGGCCCTGTGGTGCAGGTTGATAGGAGATTGTCTGGCACACTGGTAACCCGAGTTTCTGCCCAGCCTGGGGCGTCAGGAGTGGCGGCCGACAGGGAGGGATTCAGAGCGTCCTGTGGATGCTGTCCTCCGGGGGCATAGATGCGCCCTTTGGCGGCTCCATGCGGCTGGGCTCGGCATTGCACTTTGTGGTGTGGTGACAACACACCACATGCGTGAAGCATCAGGATGCCGTGGTGTGCATCCTAGTGGGGAGAGAGCAACATGAAAAATGGCCACCCCATGCCGGGTGGAGATGGCCCCTGATTCCCACTGCTGGGAAGCCTCTTCGCCGCTGATGCAGATGCAAGGAGGAGCCTACTGGCCCTCGATCTCCCTCTCCGGTGCCCACATCGGTGGGGCACCATGATGAAGGGATACATTGGTACAGTCTGATGGCAGATGAGGGAGCAGTGGACGGCAGGCAGAAGACGAGTGCAGGTGTGAGCTGGCTGCCCGGAGTGGGTGGCTGGGTTGGCAAGGGGATAAAAAGATAACAAAAGTATTTTTTTTTTTTTTTTTTTTTTTAGTTTTTCTGGCAGAATACCAAAATTCCACTTTTTTTTGTAATTTTCAAAAATGTGGTATACTGTATGCAGTGTGTGTATTTATTTATTTGTTTACGGGTAGGTGCGCTGATCCAGTGGACCGCTTTCAGGCACGACCGGGCCATGAAGATGGCACATAGGAATCCAGACAATGCAGTTACATTAATTAAGAATGGTGCAGGTGATAAAACACACTAGTAATGCTTTGAATACAGTAACATATAGATGAGATGCAAGAATGCGAATAAGTGCAAAATATGAGTGCTGGCGTATTCTGAAACTGTAACCAGTGGCTGAGATTTTGTATCATATTGGTGAATCTGAACAATGTGTTTTTTCCCCACTAGATTGCAAAAGCTGCTGGACCCTGGATCAGGTTGATTTATTTGAAATCAATGAAGCCTTTGCAGCACAATCTGTAGCAGTAACCAAGGAGCTAGGTTTAAACCTTGAGAAGGTAAGCAGCATTAAAATCCAGTTTTGTAAGTTTCATTTCCATCAACCAACAAAAAATGAAGTTCAGGAAGCAGGGTTAAAGAATAAAGTCAGATTAAGTCAGGCTTTATACCTTCAAATACTTAGTGAACAGATTACTTGCATCTCACAAAGGTTGCCTTAATTTGAAGATCTATAATAGAACATAATATATAATATAAATATATCCCAATGTTGTGCTTGGAGTGCAAGATCATAAGTGGTTTTAGGTTCAGTACATGATAAATGCACATGACTCGACAGGTCATATATTTTCAAAGGAATACAACAGTGGAGTCCATTAATGATACTGTTCATGGTGTTGAAGGATGGAGACAGTACCATATCTGATTACAATAACTGATTTGTTCAAGTAATCATTTTGCTGTGCATGAATTGAGTTTTATAGGTACCAGAAACCCTCTTGACAAATACACGATAAAGATCAATTTCTGAAAATCTTAAATATACTTGTTTGCAGTTTATTATATGCCAGTGCAGTAACTAACTAAGAAATAAACGGAGCCCAAATTTGCCAGTTTTGGTGAGAACCACACTGAACTGTGATTTCTCTAGTGTGATTTCCCAGTTCCTGTAAGTGGAGAAAACACAGTTTAGTTAAATAATGCAAAATAAACCCCAGCTAACCCAGAGTATCAAACTCTAACTTGGATCAGTTTTAAACACTTATGTTTCTAACATCTGAACAAACTTAGACCCTTAGGACTAGAACAGGACTCTGACATGTCTGATCTCTTGACAGGTTACTCATTTGTAACACGTTTTAGGAGTGTGGTATATAGTTCACATCCACACAACTCGCCAAGCCTCCCCCAGCAAGTGGCAATGGATACCTGCTTCCAGCATGCAAAGAGCTGATGCCATGGGGTGGAGTCGGGATATACCACTGGGTGGTGGTGGAGCTTAGCTAAACACATTTGATGGAAA
The DNA here is from genome assembly GCA_016271365.2 of Neoceratodus forsteri. Taxonomy (NCBI): domain Eukaryota; kingdom Metazoa; phylum Chordata; order Ceratodontiformes; family Ceratodontidae; genus Neoceratodus; species Neoceratodus forsteri. The sequence goes on from CM057450.1 coordinate 1,005,311,347, forward strand.
GCCTTTTCCAGTGGATCTGCCACAGTGCAGATGTGAACTGTGAGACCACTCCAAGAACACGACTATGGGTGTAACCTTCTTTTTCTCTGCCGACACTGTACGCAGAATTTGAAACCCTTGGCTTCTGATCGTCCATCACTGATCTGGTAGAGCTACAGCTGGAGACCATTCTAAGAACAGACTTTATAAAGGAGTCAAAGTTTTGCAGAAAGCACCAACACTAAGGAAATGTCTTGAATGCCATAGAGCTGAAGGGGAGACCTGTCCTTTCCAGTGGAAAGAAAGATCTGACACTATGAGGTGGAGGATATACCACTTGGGTGTTGGAAGCAGCTTAAGCTTGAAGACATTCAGTGAATCAGCCTGTTCCAGTGGCATCACCAAAGTGTGGATAGTAAACTGCATCCATGCCCTTAGAAATGTCAGCTTGCAGGTCAACATAAAATGAAAGTTGCTTACTGACTATAAATGAAAATCGCATACCTACTGTATTTATGGTCTTTGGTGCATCTTCACCATTCATCACTGTTGGTATCTGCTGGCGGTCAGGACCCCTGGGAGCTTTTTTTTTTTTAAAAGTGAGCTGGGACGCGACCACTGGCGCCCGCCCCCGAGGCCCACGACTGTGTGGCGCTTAAGGGTTGGCCGTTAGTCTGGCGCCGACTCCTCCTGCCTGCCAGTTCTGAGTCGCCAGAGAGGTAAGAGGAAGGGAGGGAGAGGGGCAAGGAAGTCCAAGGGACAGAAAAGAAAAGATGTATGAATCAAAAGGAGAAATAATGACTGAGAGGACAGGAAGGGAGAAGAGTTGGAAACTAAAGGGATTGGGAGGGCCCCAGTCTCTGGAAAGGGAAGAGGGAGGTAGGGTGGGTGAAAAATTTAGGAAGAGAGGAAGAGTTGACACATCCCAGACCCTGGTCCGTCTCCAGATTATATAGAACTGCAAGGAATAGCAAAGGCTTTCTGCAAGGAATTCAAGGCATGGAATAGTTGGCAAACACTCCAGAAAAGCAGTGTCTGCTATTCTGGAAGAAGGAGTACAGGAATAAACACCTCTCAAGAGAAGAATATTGGTGAAACGAGGAGAAATAGGTTGGACTGAAACAGGGAGGAGGAAAGAAAGGAGGGCAACTATCAACTCCCAACCCACAGGGTGGAGCCAAGGCACTGGAGAAGAAGTGCCTCTGCTGCCCACTCTCCTGCAACATTATCCCCTGTGTGCCCGTGGTCTTACCTCCCTAAAAAAAAAAAAAAAAGGAGGAATGGGCACAGAGAGGAGGGGCCCAGAGACTGAGGCCCCAGGGGGATGGAGGGTGGGATGGGTATGGAATGGTGAAGATACACAAAAGATCATGAATTATGGTAGGTACGTAATTTCATATTCTTATCTGTGTCAGTCTTCACCATTCATCACTGTTAATGAGTACCGAGCCCCCAAGGGGTTTTATTTTACACCCTAAGGGATAAAATCCCTTAGCTCTCAGTGGGTGGCACACTAAGAGGGGAACCTTCAGGGCCTGGAGAGGTTCGAGAGTGGGGAGAGTGAGATGGAGTCCCCGGAGGGGAAGGAAGTTGCCCGACAAGCACATCTCGCCCACGGGAGAAGAGCTAGGTTCCCTGGTGAGCGGAGTTAATCACCCTAGCCAGGCCAAGGGTGACAACTGGGAAAGATGCAGCCATGCCATCCGCCTAGTGCAGATCGCTGTCCCCACGACCCGGTAGCTACCTTAGCACGTAGGATGCCCTCGCTGGTGCCTTGCTAGCTCCAGGCCCAGCGCAGAGAGTGCATTGGCTTGTCTGGTTTGCTTCGTGATCAGGCAATGAGGCTAGGAGCTGACCCAGCCTGGACCACAAGAACCTGTCATAGGCTGCATAGTGGGCCTGATGTGCAGAAATAGAAAGAAGTAACGTGCAAATAGAAAGTCCTCCTACCCCAGAAGTCAAAACTCGAGGAGTCTTGATCTGGGGGCCGGTCATGGTGAAGGGCACGAAGCCCATCAGGAGTATCCAACCGCGTCCAATCCAGACTGTGGATGAGGCATGGAACCTGGAGACTCCGGGGTGCCAGTACCTCTGGCTGAGATCCTTGGGCAGGAACTCCGGAAAAGGAGTCTCTGCCAGGGCATAGCGATGCATCCCGAAGGGGAGCAGTCCAGGCGGCACCACAAGGGTGGCTTCGCCAAAATCGCCTAGAAAGGCAGCGCTGATTGCTGGTAGTGGAAGGAGTAAGGTGCAAGTCCTCCAACAACCTCACGAGGAATCGCTGATACTCAGCGAGATCAGCAGCTGAGAGATGTGACAGAAGTTTCCTGTCCCCAGAAGAGGGGATAAGAGCTGGAGGGCATCGGCTGTTCAGTGGGTGGCTGCAGGGGAGGTTGAAAAAACTGGCTGTCCATAGCCCTAACAAGCAGAGAAACCGAGCAGGCACCGCTCTGAACTGCTCCCAGGAGAAGCGCCCGCTAGGACCAAGGATGCCTGGGAGTGCAGGAGAATGTGGCAGAGGATGGGGACAGAGCTGAGAAGAGATGTTGGCTGACCTCTGCCTGGGCTAGGAGGCGGACAGGAGCACCCATGGAAGAAGGTGCCCGGAGACCCAGCCGACAGCTGAACAACCATTTCAGTACTGCCTTGGCTGCGAACGGAAGAACCCCTGTGAGGCGACCAGGGCCGTGACAGGTCCAGAAGGACGGTCCCCTACCTCAAAAGAATAGGACTCTCAAAGAGACTGAGGAGGAAGGTGGAGATCCGTCTCTGGCTTCTCCCAGAGCCTGGGTGGACCCCGAAAAAGGCCGACGTGCCGACCCCATGCCCTCGACCCTTGGAGTCCAAAAGAGCCTCCTCCTCCTCGAGAGGGCCAGCCTAGGTAGCTGGCATCTCTGGGCAGCTCAAGGAGCTATCCAGGGCACAGTACCTCCTCCTGTAGGTGCTATGATCGGCCCCAAAATTGGGCGATCCAGGCACACCACAGATGGGGTACCACTACTGAGGGGTCAGAGAAACCAAGACCAGGCTGCAGAGCTATTGTGACCTGCACTACTACCTGCTGGTCAGCACCCTGACCCCAGTCTCGGTATTCCACTGACCCCACCTCAGAAGGGGTCTGACCTCGCTTGTCGAGGAGACTACTGGGCTGCCCACCTCAACAGCCAACCCCAAAAGGTCAGACTGAACGCCTGACTCAGAGCTAGCCTCCGAGGAGGTAGAGGCCGAGGCACTGTGCCAAACCGTGAGAGGGCACCCACTGCCATCCTTGCCCACAGGCCCAGAAACCAAAGCTGTGCCCGAGCCGATGCCAGCGCCCCGCAGCCCGTGAATGGAATCCACAGGAGCACAGCCCAGCCTGAACAAGAGCTCCAGAGCCGGGACTAGTCATGGCGCCATCGCGCCCGAGGACGTAAGCGGCACAGACGATGGCCCCATCGGTGCCGAGGATGGCGCCGCCAACTCCACGCCAACGATGACGCTGCCCGACTCCACGGCGCCGTGGGACGGGCGCTGGAAAGCAGAGGCAGCGCCGGCGACTGCACTGACAGACGATCTGAAGGTTCACAGTGCGAGCCCAGAGGACACGGGCGCTGAGGCTAGACATGGAAAAAGATGGTGCCATAGCAGCTCCCAGCTGAGCGCCACTAGCAGTATCAGTGCGCGAACAGCTCCGACCAAACCATGGTGAGCAACGACGACTCGGTCAGGTCCCACACGCCGGGAGCTCTACAACAGCGCCGACCGCCGAGACGCCAACCCGGCCTTACAACTGTGGTCCAACATCGGGGAGCTTCGCCCCAAAGGCGATTGCCATGGTGGCACCTCCCACCCGCCCATGGGAGAAACGGAACGGGCCTCCTGCACTGCGGAAGAAGCCTCGGCAATGGCTAGGCTACTAGTAGGCGAGGCTTCCTCCTCCTCAGTCCGTATAGAACCGGGAGGGACCCGGAGGAAAGGCCGAGAGTGTGGCTTGGCCCGATGAGTGCGCACCGACCCCTGAAAGTCGGTGGAGCCATCCCACTTTCACGTCGTTGCTCGATGACCCGATGGTCCATGGATAAACAACAGGCGTCGCATGAATCCATGTCGTGAAGCAGGGCCAAGACACGAGACACGTTCGTGCTGGTCGGTGACGGAATACTTTCGGCCCCATAGAGCACCGTCACATGGGGGCCGACCCGCCGTAGTAGATTTCTTGCCCTTCAACCGAGACATGATCTACGGAGCAAAAACCAAAAATAGACTCGACGCCGGGAAATATAAAAATAAGGAAAGATCTTACCGGGCGATATAAAGTGTTGCAGAAACAGAACCGGCAGGAGAACCGACTGACTTCACACAAGGAAAATTACAAAATACTACTGCAGAGCAGGCCTAGGACTTCCCAGCTTCCAGAGGCGACCCCTACGGTGGGGAGATGAAGACACAGCAGGCAGGAGGAGTTGATGCAGCATGACCTAAAGCGCCCAGGTCTCCTTAAAGCGTCGGTGGCGTGATAGTCGCCTGCTTCACCTATCTTTAAAAAAAAAAAAAAAGCTCAAGGGTCCTGACCTCAGCAGATTCCCAACAGTGATGAATGGTGAAGATTGACACAGATAAGATCTTGATTTTCCAGAATATCTTCTTCATAGATTACCACTTATGGGTCTGGGCTGGGATCTAGGACCTGCAGGAGCAAGGTTTTGCCAGAGGGCCAGTCATGGCTGCTGGGTATGGTGCCTCATACACCCAAAGTGGTGCCACTTGCCAGTTCCCTCACTAAAAAACAGTTATGCAAGAACTTACCATAACATTAGATCTACAGAGAATCTCCTTCATTGGGCCACACCCTTGAACTGTAATCCGTCTACATCAGGACCTTGAAATCTTTGCTAGCTGGGGCCACCCCAGTGTCTATAAAGTGTCCCCACCTATAGAACATCTGCAGTGCCAACAATCCTCATATAGGCTTCTGAGGGCCTCTTATCCATAAGGAACCAGGAGACAAACCCCAGTACCAGGAAAACAAGGAGAGCAATGGGGCTGGAAGCAGAATGCATGGAGTAAGGCCTTAGGCACAGCATCCAGTTTATCCTCAAAGTACTCTATGGCCCAATGTAGAAGAGTCTCTTGAAGATCTGCTGTTATATAGGTACGTGGAAGCATTACATAGATGATTGTTTCCGGTCTGGAGGGACACAGAGAAATTTGGAATGTTTTATGGAGTATGTTAACTCCACAAATCCAAATCTAAAATTTACTTGGACAGCTGATGTACAAGAAATCCCTTTCTGGACATTTTGATTTTTAAACATAAAAATAAATTGGAAACAAAATTGTATAGAAAACCAATGTCTAGAAATATGCTTCTGAGAAAAGATGGATCTTACTTGAGAGGGCTCTTGCAGTAGGTGATTACATATAGGACTGAGACCGACAGGACCCCACGGAAAAATTTCTAGCTAGCAGTCTTTGTTGGGGACCGCCCACATCAGATGACTGGCATCCGGCGACGTCAGTATAAAGAGGCGGTCCCCACGCCTTTCCAGTTCTTTCACTGTTAGCTTGTGAAAGCGCCTCGTGGTTAAGTTCACTGCTTTGTCAGTCTGTTGTCTTTATTACCGCCTTTTTTTCTCGCCCTGTGCCTCCTCTGTCTGAGCCCAGAACACCCCGTGGAGAAGTGCTAGCACTGCCAACAGTTTTAATGCCACCACCCATAAACTGGGCAGTAGTCCCTGGAGGTCCATATCTTGAAGAAGATGTCCTCCATGGAGAAGGAGCTGAAGAAGCTTGGCAGGCCTCAACTTCCCCTGAGGGTAGCCAAGAAGAAGCAGGACAGGCTCCACTTCCACGGCCACTCGGCTCTGGCTGGAGTCGCCATGCTGAAGGTAACATCCCCGGGGACCGATCCTTGACGGCCGTCTTGGAGGTTTCAAGGTGGCGGCGTCCCTCCCGTCGTGCTTGGGCCCATTGGGAGCCTTTGGGATAAAGGAGGCAGCCACTCCCAGGAAGACTGCAACCATGCGGCCTTCCAGGTCGAGTGGGTCTGGTAAGCCGGATGTCGGTGCCACAGACACCGCACGACAACGCTGCTAAGACGCCCGACCCTCCGGCAGCGCACGTTTCAAAATGCCTGCCAAGACCGCCTCCACGCGGGCCTTTGTTGGGCCGGTTCCAATAAGTCAGACGCTGGCTCCTCCGGACGCCCGCCTGATCCTGTTGGTAAGTGACATTGGCCCCCTCCGGACGCATGGCGCCAGAGCTACGCCGGACCCGATCGACTAGTCTGCCATCCCCGGCTCTCCGCTGCTGACTGAGGTTCCAGTGTCTCCCTGTTTGACCCGGGATTTTAGTCTTCCTTCCCTGGGTGACACAGAGGACGCCAGAGCGCCCATCAGGTCTCCTCCCATTAGCCGATGACCCTGACGGACCTCAGATGCCGGCTCAGACGCTCGCCTGTCCGACGCCGGGTGACATCCTTTAAGAGACGCTGTCCCAATGCCAGACCTGACGCCGCTGGGCCACCTGTTCCTGGCTCGCCGCTGGGCCTCTCCCAGGGCCTTCTGTGCCATCAGAGCCTCTGGTTCCTGGGTATTCGACCCTGTCTTATCCGGCCTTGCCGTCTACCTGGTGCCGCAGTATCCTCCACCTCAGTGCCCGACACCAGGTTTCCTGCTGTCGGACTATGGATTCTCTCATTACGGATACCCTCAATATCCTCTTACTCCTCCTCCTCCCCAGCTGCGGTGGATCTGAATTGAGGCCACGGCTCAGCTTACTAGGGAGGTGAGAGCAGTCTGCTGGCGCGGGAACTGGTTCCGGATAGCCGTTGCGGAGATGAAACTCCTTTCCCACCCGACACCAGAGGTTCACCCTCTGGTGCCAGAGACTGGGAGGACACGCTTCCCTGAGGGTTGCCTAAGGGGTCCATTCCTCCCCACATCGGGAGGGGTCTTCTTGAGGAGACCTCGGAATCCGATTCTGGCGGTGCTCCAATCCTGGCAGAGCCATGCACTCCAGACCGACCCAGGCCAAGGACTCCTCCAGGTTGCCTCCGGAAGATCCTTCTTTTCTGGAGCTGCTGAGAAAGATCCAGGCAGTCCACCAGTGGCAATCCCTGGAGCCAGATCCACAGTGGAAAATCTCGCTGCTCATCTGGATCTGCCGAAACTGCTCCGACATTGATTCCACCCTGGATCGAGCCTCACGCAGACCTTGTTTCCACTATTCTGGAAACAACCATCGGCGTTATCCCCATCCCTTCCGAGGAAGGTGGTTAAAGCTATACCAGGCTCCTGGGGTGTGGAATCTCTGAATATACACCCCAAGGCCGACTCTGTTGTGATTAAGCGCCGCTCATGGCCAGTCGGCGAACCCAAGACATCTCAGCTCGTCTCCACCAGACAAGGAATCCCGCCTTCTGGACCAATGCGGGAAGAGGTGTGCACGCTTCTTCCACTCTGGGATAAGAGCCCTGAATTATGTCGCACATATGGGGACTACCAGAAGGCTATCCTGAATGAGTTGGAAGCCAAGTTGGACTCCCTTCCTGAATTTCAAACAAAGCAGGAAGCTGCTGATCTAGTCCGATCTGCTCATTCGGCCAGTCGGCACATGCTCTGTGCCACGATGACGCAGTGGACGTTGCTGGTCGGAGCTCTGCTTCGCCATAGGTTGTCTACGCATGCATGGCTCCGGGTGTCAGGTTTGATCTCTGAAGTGCAGTCCACTGTTCAGGATCGCCCTTCAGGGGTTCTGTGCTGTTCAGTGGGGATGTTGGACATCATCACCCGACCTGCAGAAGAAGAGGCACTGCGCTTAAGTCTGACTCTATGTACAGACCCCTCAGGGACAGCACTGCCTTTCGCTGATGTTCTCGGCCCAAAGCGAAACCTGGGGCGGCGGGCCAACAAACGCCTGGCCTCCAGCTGCCAAGTTCCCCACCCAAAAAGCAGTGAGAACTTCAGCTGGCATTGCCCCACACCTCCGACTCCTCTCTCTCCCACAGCCTCTGGACCTACCAGAGGAACCAGTAGGAGGAGGTTCTCTTCCATCTACGGGTTGGAGAGGATCACATCAGATGCTTGGGTGCTCCAACTGATAGCAGCAGGACACTCAATCGAATTTCTTCAGAAACCACCCACCCAGGTCGTCTTACTTCCCGAACATCTTCCTCTGGTTTGGGAAGAAATATCCTCCTTCTTCTGAAGGCGCGATAGAGGCTGTCCCAACCCACCTTCAGGGTACAGGCTACTATTCCCATTTCTTCCTGGTTCCAAAGAAATCGGAGACGTGAGACCTATTTTAGACCTCAGCTCCCTGAACATGTTTGTGGAGTACAAACAGTTCAGAATATTCTCCTTGCAGAGCCTTCTGCCCTTATTTCGGCAGGGACAGTGGCTGTGCGCACTGGACATGCAGGATGCCTTCCTGCATATCCCTATATGCCCTTCCCACCACAAGTGCCTTCGGTTTTCGTTGCAGGGACCACTACCAGTTCAAAGCCCTCCCATTTGGTTTTCCTCGGCCAGTGTTCACCAAATGCCTTTCCGTGGTAGCACCTCACCTGCGTACCCAGGAGTGCAGGTTTTCCCTACCTGGATGATTGGCTCCTGGCGGCTCCTTCCAGGAGGATCTCCTGCCTCTTTCCCTAACCCTGCAGGTTTTACCAGCCTGGGTATCACCATCAACCAGGCCAAGTCCCATTTGGTTCCCTCTCAGAGGCTCCAGTTCATCAGGCGATCCTGGACATGACCACCGGCGTGGCCTTTCTGCCACCGGACAGGTGGACACCCTCCAGGCTTGTGCAAGCCTGCTGTCCGGTCGCAGGTGGATCAGCACCAGGTCAATCCCTCGCCTCCTCGGGCTCATGGCAGTTGCTATTCCGACACTCTCACGCTTGGCTCCATAAGAGGATCTCTCAGTGGATGCTTCGGTCTCAGTGGGACCAGATGTTGGATGACCTAGACCAAGAAGTCCTGGTTTCCAACCCTATAGTTTGGACTTGCAGTGGTCTATGGTACAAGAGAACTTTGCCAGGGAGTAACTTTCTGCCTCAAACCTCTCTCCCAAACTTTGACAACAGATGCCTCGGGAGAGGGTTTGGGAGCCCAACTAGGGTCTCACAGGACTCCGAGCTCCTGGTTCAGGCTCGAACAGACTCTTCATATAAACGTGCTCAAGCTCAAGGTCGTTCTTTATGCTATCAAGCTCTGAACTTGTATGTGCTTCCGTCATCTGGCTGTCCAGACGGACAACATATAGCTAGTCTGGTACATCAACAAGCAGGAGGAGCTGTTCCTACCCTCTCTGCAGGAGGCAGTGAGAGTTTGGGATTGGGCTGTACAACACAACCTTCACCTGATGGCGGTTCATGTTCGGGGTAAAATACTCTGGCAGACCAACTCAGTTGGTCATCAGCAAAACTCAGGAATGGGAACTGGATCGGGGGTAGTAGACTATCTCTTCCTGCGCTGAGGACGCCTCAGGTAGACCTGTTCACGTTTCTTCAAAAATGCAAAACTTCCTGCCTTCTGCTTGCTCGCCCAGTGCTAGGCATTTTTGGAGGGACCTCTGTCTCTAGACTGGAAGGAAGATTTGTCTATGCCTCCCACCCTCGATTCCCTTGATTTCAAGGGTCTTACACAAACTCAGCTCAGAAGGAGCTCACAGGATCTAATTTCTGGCCCAGGCAAGTTAGGTTCTCTCTTCTGCAACAGTATTCAGAGGAACCTCCACCCTCTTCCTCTGTTGCAACTGTTGACCCAGTATCAGCGGACCCTGATTCATCCAGGTCTTAAGTCCCTTCAGTTGCATGCCTGGCTCCTGCAGACGTAGCCCAAGCCCGATTCAGGGTCTCCCGCTCATGGTCGAGATTCTGGTGGAGGCCAGAAAGCCTTCCACTAGATATACCTATGTCATGAAATGGAAACTGTTCTCGATTTGGGCCTTGTCCAGGATTTTGAGCCATTCCATGCCATTGGGAAAATTCTGACTATATGTGGCATCTCTTTGACCTGGGTCTCAGCCATTCATCTTTGAAAGTTCACAAGGCGACTATTTCCGCTACCAACGTTCCTTTTGGGACAGAACATTTGGCGCAGTTGGAAGTCTCTTAAGACTTTTCTCAGAGAGATCTCCATTTGAGACCCCCCATTCGTGTTCCTGCCCCTCCTTGGGATCTGAATTTTATTCTTGAGATGCTTACCTGCCTCCTTTTGAACTGGCAGCTCAGCAGACTTGAAGAAAAATTACTCACCTTAGTAATGTTGTTTCTTCTAATGGAGTCTTGTTGTATTCTGACAAATTGCAGTGAGGTCCAACCTTGAACTGCCCGGAGATGAAAGATTAACTTTCCATGCCAGGCATGGAATGCTGAGCTCGAACTCGGTTGAGACTCTGTCTGTTGCTGTTTGAACTCAAACCGTCAGATCTTACGAGCTATACTCACTGAGAGTCCTGTGTGGAAGCTGTAAACCTACACTAGCCAACTGGCTACTAAATATAATAAACAGATTTTTGGTTCCAAAACAAAGACTCAAGTCAGAAACCCAAAAATGAAACAAACCAACACCCACTCACCCAAAGCAAAGGGTGATAAATAAAGGATGGAGCCTCCTGAGTGCCAACACTACTACTGCCCACCCATCCCAAAACAAAGGTTCTGCGAGGGAGGCGGGGGAGGTAGAATACAGCAAGACTCGTTAGAAGAAACAACATTACTAAGGTGAGTAATTTTTTCTTCAAACAACATGAAGTCTTGCTGTATTCTGACAAATTGCAGACTACCAAGCAGTACCTGCATGGAGGAGCAGAACCTACCTAGGAATAGGCTCTGAAGCACTGTTGCGTTAAACCGAGCATCACTCCTAGCCTGGATATCCAGAGAGTAATGCTTGGTAAAAGTGTGTACTGTTTTCCAGGTAGCTGCTTGAAATATCACCAAGATAGGAATATCCCTGGCAGCAGCACCTCTGGTAGAGTGAGCCCTCAGGACTGAGGGCGGAGTCCTGCTTAGTTTTTCATAGCAAAATTGAATGCAAGAGACAATCCACCTGGCAATAGATCTTAGTGGCAGGTTTTCCTTACCAACCTCACCATAAGTGAGGAACAGTTGAAGGAGTCAAACCTGTGACCCTTAGTACGCTTTATGTAGTAGCTAAGGGCCTTTTCACATCAAGCAGGTGCAGCCTCCTCTCCCCAGAGGAGGAATGGTCAGTGAAGAAAACAGGAAGAGACATAGACTGGTTAAGGTGGAAGTCTGAGACCACCTTAGGTAAACACTTCCTGTTAGTCCTGAGGACCACCTTATCTCTATGGAAAGAGATAAAATCAGGCTCCACTGACTGGCTTGTAACTCGCTATGCGCCTGGCAGAAGTGATGGCCACCAAGAAAACAGTTTTCCAGGTCAAGTACTTAAGCTCTGCTGAGGACAAAGGCTCAAAAGGGGTTGCATAAGCTGTGCAATGCAAACATTAAGGTCCCAAACAGGGCAGGGTCCCTGAATGGAGGATTGGTATGAAGCAACCGTTGAAAAATTTAGAGAAATACAGGATGAGCTGAAAGGGAAGAAGGCTTACCTGCTGAAAGGAAAGCAGAGACAGCTGCCAGATGCACTCTTGGTGTAGCTGGTCTGAGTCCCAAGCTATTAAGATGAACCATATAATCAAGAACTGTGAGTAGGCCAGCAGACTCTGGAGAAATGTGGTTCCCAGAGCACCATGTAGAGAATCTTTTCCATTTGGAGTTGTAAGTGTTTGGTGGAAGGCTTCAGAAGCCTTTAGGATATCTGTAACACCCTGAGAAGGTGCAAATCAGCAAACTCTTAACTCTTCAAGAGCCAGCCTTGAGATTGAGAGATCTGAAATTGGATACCAAACCCTCCCTGAGCACATGTTAACAGGTTGTAATTCCTGGAAGAGACAGGGGAAGGTGGATCTAAGGACAACAGGAGAGGTACCAGGGCTGTCTGGCCCAGTCTGGAGCAATCAGAATCACCTTGCAGGGTTGAGACCTGATTTTGACCAGCACCTTGAACAGGAGAGGGAAGGGGTGAAAACATACAGGAACTTCCCTTCCCAATTGAGAACTAGGGCATCCAGGAGGACTGAGCCCAACACTGGGGCCTGCAGCAAAAGAGAGGAAGTTGGTGATTGTCTGGGGCTGCAAAAGATCTATCTGTGGGTGCCCCATCTGGAGAAGATCACCTTCAAAACCTAGGAGATCCAGGGACCACCGTGATGGCCCTGAGATATCCTGCTGAGAGCATCTGCCAGACGCTGTCCTTGCCTGGGAGGTGTACTACTGTAATAGAGGTGTTCAGGAATAGGCCAGAGACCATAACTTCATTGCCTCTGTACACAAGGCCGTAGACAGAGTGCCCCTTGCTTGTTGATATACCACATTGTGGTGGTATTGTCTGTCCTGATCTGAACTACTTTGTTCTGAACAGACTTGAAAAAGCTTGAAGTGCTAGAAACACTGCTCTGAGTTCTAATAGATTGATGTGAAGCAGAGATTCCTGAGGAGACCACAACCCTGGGTGGTCAGGTCTCCCAAGTGGGCTCCCCACCCCAAGAGGGAGGCATCTGTAGTAAGGATTAGAGAGGAGACTGAGGACAAAAGGAACTCCCTGTCTTAGATTGTCCTGATCCTGCCACCACTGCAAAGCCTGGATCAGGGTTCGAGTCACTGGAATCAGTTTGGTCAGAGGGTCCTTCTTCTGAGACCAAAGGCTCTCAAGTGGAACTGAATGTCCTCATCTGAAATCTTGCTCCTGCACCACCACCACTGCAGAAGCAGCCATGTGCCTCAGGAGCTGTAGAAAATGCCTTGCTGGTCGAGACACCTGGAGGGTGAATGAAGAGGCCAGTGAAATAAGGGTCCTTGCCCTGTCCAGGGAAGGAAGGCTCTTGCCTTTACTGTATCTAACTCTGCCCTATGAAGGTGAGGAGCTGTACAGGCTCTAGAACTGACTTTGAAAGATTCAGAAGGAAACCTAGAGAAGTAAGCAGTTGCTGAGTTATCTGTAGGTGTAACCTGACTTGGTCTGGGACTGGCCTACTAGAGCCAGTCGTCCAGGTATGGGAAGATGGAAATCCTTTTCTTCTTAGAAAGGCAATTACTACTATGCCAGGCATTTTGTGAACACCCTTGAGCAGAGGTTAGGCCAAGGGCATTGCTCTGAATTGGTAGTGGCCTGAGGGCCGCTTGAACCTGAGGTATTTTCGATGGGAGCTTCTGATGAGAATATGGAAATAGGTATCCTTGAGGTCCAGGGAGACTAGCCAGTCCCCTGGCCTTAGAGAGGTAGAATTATTCCCAGAGTCACCATTTTGAACTTTGGCTTTAAAAGGTGCTTGTTTAAATATCTGAGATCCAGGATGGGCCGCCATTCTCCTGTCTTTTGGGGTGAGGAAGTACCTGGAGTACAATCCTTTCCCTTTGTGTAGGGTGGAACCTTTCTATAGCTCTGAGAGCCAAGAGGGAAGAGACCTCTGCCTCTAAGACAAGTGCCTCTGAAGGATTTTCAGGTGGAAAGGATCTGGTTCTCATCTTTGGAAATTTTTGAAGCTGAGAACTAGTCCCTGGCTTACTACTTCCAGGACCCATTTGTCTGATGTTAAAGACATCCAGTCCTGGACAAAGTAAGCCAGCCTGCCCCTACAGGTAGTGGAGAATTGGCCCTGGCAAACCCATCAGGGTGCCTGTTTGGCAGGGGCTTTAGGCTGAAGGGTGGAAGCAGGTCTGCTTGTACCCCGCCTGCCTCTCCCTCTAAAGAACCCCTATGAGCATAAGCAGAAGAGGAGGCCTGGGCTTGGTAGAAAGGCCTATGAAAAGGCCTGCCCCTGCCCCTGCCCCTGGGATGCTGCCTCTGAGGAGTGGCTTACCTTTCCTTGGCCTGAGCACCTGTAGGTGGTCCTGTACTCATCCATTTTCTTCATGTAGTTCTCTGTTTGCTCCCAAACAGAGAATTACCCACAGGAAAATCCATGGCCTTAGTCTGGGTATCCTGAGACAGGCTAGTACATCTGAGCCAAGCCATCCTCTGAAGGGCCACAGATGTAGCCATGACTCTAGATGAAACATCATTGAGTCCACTGCAGCATGGAATTGCACCTTGGCTGCCTCAATACCATCCGCAGCCACCTGCTCCAGCTCATTGGCAAACTGGCCAGGACCTGTTTAGCTAAAGCCATTACAGTGTCCCATCTAGATTTCTGATATCTAGCTGTATAGGCCATATAATTGGCCTGCCTGAGTCCCAAGGATGCTGCCATGTACTGTTTCTTTGCCATGGCATCAATCCTCCTGGAGTCCTTATTTGGGGTGTGAAGCCAATGGTATATTTGCCTTATCACAGGCTGCAGCCTGCACTACCCCAACATGGCTGCATTGCTGGGTAAGGAACTCCGTATCTGAACCTGAGAGAGTATACCTCTTGTCCATTTTCTTATCCACAGGAGGTATAGAATTAGGAGTCTTTAAAATTTTCATTGTCTGTTTCCCAAAGGACTTATGAAGGGAATAGACAGCCTCCTGGACTCTGGGATATCCATCATTTCAACATAGTCAGGCTCCTCCTGGTCATCCACAGCTTCTTCCATAGGAAGCTGAAGAGTTTCAGCCACTTTCTTGTAAAACACGAAATGGGAAGGGGACTCAGAAAGCCTAGGAGGAGACACCCCTGAAGGTCTGTCTGGGGAGATGTCGGGTCAATGGGCACATCCAGACTTTCATAATCACACTCATTTTCCTCATACTCTCCTTCCTCCTCCTCCGTTCATAAAATTCCTCTAAATCATAATCCGAACCGTGGAACCGACCGAACCGAGTGCCTTCCAGTGGTGCCGGTTCGGTCAGAACCGGGATAGCTACTGAACAATTTTATCGCTTAGCTATTTCATCAGCGGTCGGAGAAAGAACTTTGGATCCGCACCGCTGATTTATCCTTCTTGTTCTTTAACCAGAACCGACTCTTTGAATCGGTTCTCCTTTGCCCAAGAAGTTTGCCCTGGTCAGAGGGCATCTTCTGGTTCGTTGGAACCGAACCGGCTGGCCATCCGGTCAGCGGACTTCTTGGCCTCCCTTTCCTGAGCCTACCAACTCTTTTCCAGGGTAGCTGCAGGAAAATTCTTACAAATCTGGCAGTCTGAATCGGTGGTCAAATCCCAGAAAATAACACAGGTGGTGTGGGGATCAGCCTAGCAAAGACTTCCCCACACACACAACAGTGTTGAAATCCAGTGGGCCTGGTTTTTCTTTGGGTTTCTCAGACATGGCCAGTCCTAACAAAACTTACCCTTTTTGGCAGTCCGCCAGGCAAGATACCTTATCGGTTCCTGACCGTGTTATGGTCGTGTAAAAACCGTAATAAAGTCCGCTTTTTAGAACCAAAAGAACCGTGTAACCACACTTCTAAAAGCAGAATAACGCTTTTAAAACAACCTGATCGGTTCAAACCGAACCGATCCCACGCTTACAAGTTCCACACAGAAAAATAACAAAATTAAGCCTATCTAGTACTCACGATACCACAGACAGAGACTGAACCCGATGGGTTACGGTTTAAATTGCCGAAAACCGACAAACGGCACTTTAACTGACAAATTGAACCGAGCAAAGGAGGATTCTCGGAGCGACTGTTCAGTGAGGGACTAAAGAATCTGACAGTTTGAGTTCAAACAGCAACAGACAGAGTCTCAACCGAGCTCAAGCTCAGCGTTCCATGCCTGGCATGGAAAGTTAACTCTTTCATCTCGGGCAGTTCAAGGTTGGATCTTACTGCAGTTTGTCAGAAAACAGCAAGACTTCATGTTGTTTGAATGGCGTATTTCTGAGCTTCAGGCCCTGATGTGCAAAATCCCATTTGATTTTTCACAAAGAACGTGGCTCTGCATGTACCAACCCTGAGTTTCTCCCTAAAGTGGTAGCGGAATCTCACGATGAATCAATCCATTGAGCTACCTGCTTTCTTTACGCAATGCTCCAGTCAAGGGAGTAAGTCTTGCATACTTTGGATGTTCATAGAATACTGAGATACTACACAGTAGGATGAAGGATCTCAGGAGATCCGATCAGCTTTTGTCTCTCTTGCTCACAAAAGGAAGGCAATGTTGTTACCAAGCAATGCCTGTCTAAATAGCTGGCTCATTGTATCACTTTCTGTTACAACAAATATCACAAGACCCTGCGGGTCAAGTCAGAGACCACTCCACTAGGGTGTTGCTGCCTCTGTGTTTCAAGAATGTGTCAGTGGCTGACATTTGTGCAGCTGCCACTTGGACTTCTGTCCAAACCTTTATGAAACACTACAATTTGGACATTGCCTCTCTCGTAGAGCAGGCTTTAGGCTGGCTGTTCTGCAAGGTCTCCTTTCTTGAGACCCTTACAGCCAGAGTGTTCTATAGTTGTGTAGTTTTCCTCCTCCTGTGTACTTCTCCTTGTTCCAGACTGCTTGGGACTTAGTCCTATATGTAATTACCTACCGCAGAGCCCTCTTAAAATGCAGTAGTAGAGTTATGTAAGAACTTACACGTAACAGATCTTCGAGAGACTCTTGCAGTAGGGTAACCTCTCCGCCCTCCATCCCCTTAGCTTTTTCATCTCCTTTCCAGGAAGGAAATATCCGCTTCTCTCTCATCTTGCCTCTTTTGGGCCTTTGGTGGGAAAGAACAGAAAGGCGGGCATGGGGACCGTCTGCTTATACTGACATCACCTGACGCCAGTTACTCTGACATGGGCGTCCCCTCACCAGATAGCGTTAGCTAGAAATTTTTCTGTGGGGTCCCACGCCCGCCAGTCTCAGTCCTATATGTAATTACCTACTGCAAGAGCCTTTCTCAAGATCTACTGTTACGTAAGTTCTTACGTAACTGTACTTTGCCATCCCAAGAGTATTACAGATAACATTCCCAAAGACCAGTTTACGTTTATGAAGAATCTGCTGTACTGAAGAGGGGTTCACAGAAGCAAGCAATAACCTGATTGGCAGGTTCCTTAATGGAGGTACAACACAATGCAAGTTTTGTGCGTGTTTAAAGAATCACAGACCAGGGACAGAGAAAGAATGTTGGGGATGGGGTGGGAACAAGAAAAATAGAATATGACATTCTGTTTGTCTGAGAATATAACACTATCGAAGAAGATAGGTACAATAGTTTAAAAAAAAACAAAAAAAAAAACACTAGAGGATTGTATCAAGCGACCCCAACCTAAAAGACTTGGCAGCCAGACCCCCAAGGGTGACATATAAGTAGGGTTACTACGGTAATAAAATTTTTGACAATGCGATACATAGATACATGAACAGTGTGGGCAGATAAGGGCCTATGGCCCACCCAGTCTGCCATTTAAGTTTCTATAAGTTCAGTTTATGTTTTGAAGAAGTCTGTTGCCTTACCCTGACCTCCAGAATTCCTTTATGTCTATTCCATGCATTCTTAAATCCGTGATTGTTTCAGCCCCCACAACTTCCTCTGGCAGGGTGTTCCACTTGTCCACCACCCGTTCTGTGAAGAATTCTTCCTCACGTTTCCTCTGAATCGTCCTCCCTCCAACTTCATCCCATGCCCTCTAGTCCTGGAACATCTTTTAGCATAAAAATAGTGCATTCCTGCACCTGTTCCTCCCTGTAAGATACTTGTATGTCTCTATCATATCCCTCTCCCTCCTCTCCTCCAGGGAGTACATGTTCAGTGCCTTCAACCTGTCCTCATAGGACTTGTGATGCAATCCATACACCATCTTTGTTGCCCTCCTCTGAACCTTCTCACCCTGTCTATGTCCCACGAGGTAAGGTCTCCAGAACTGCACAGTGTACTCCAGGTGCGGCCTCACTAGTGTCTTGTATAGTGGAATTATGACCTCCTTTTCCTGCTGGTGATGCCCCTGCTTATGCATCCCAGCATCCCAGCATCCTATTTGCTTTACCTGCTGCCTTGTCACACTGTTTCCCTACCTTGAGGTCATCAGAGATGATTACCCCAAGATCCCTTTCCTGCTTGGTGCATGCTATATCCTCACCCCCAACTGATATATTGTGCCAGGGTTTTTGTGCCCCATATGCATTATCTTGCACTTCCTTGCATTGAATTTCAACTGCAAACCCTGACCATTCTTCAAGTTTCTGCAGGTCCCTTCTCATTCTGTCTACACCCTCTGGTGTGTCCACTCTGTTACAGAGCTTTGTGTCATCAGCGAACAGTGAAATTCTGCCTTCTAGGTCCTAGCAATGTCACTGATGAAGAAATTGAATAGTACTGATCCCTGTGGTACCCCACTGGTCACTCTTCCTCTGTGGAGTGACAGCCATTTACCACCACCCTCTGTGTCCTGCTGCCCAGCCAGTTACCTACCACCACACTACTGTCCTGCCCACACCCATATTCCCCAGTTTGTGCAATGATTCTATGTGGCACAGTTTCAAAAAGCGATAACCGTGATTAAATTATCGTCATAACCTTGTTATCGCAAATAATTTTGCCACTTGTGCAACAATGTTAGCAAAACTATTTAAATTCTATTTTTTGCATAATTCATGTATTTGACTCTTTCATGCAATGCTATGCATTTATGCACATTATTTTGAAGTCTGTTGTAAAATAATGCAGAGAGTAAAATATATAAAAAAAACAAAACATTTTTCACAATAAAATTTCTGAACTTTATATGAAGAGGTGGTGGAAGCATGTAGCAACCTTCCTGAGGTTGTGGGTCAAAACAGTGGTGGAATTCAAGAATGTTTAGACAGACATAAGGCAATTCTGCTAGGGATAGGAAGAAGTAAGCTGTTGGTTAACTAGGATGGATCTGCAGCTTGTCCAATAGGTAGGAAATGGAGGCTGACTGAGTGGGCCAAGTGGTCCTTATCTGCTGTCAGTCTGTTTCTATAAAATTGCTTGCATTTTTACATTAAAATTCAAATACACAGTTAATACACATGTTAAACAGAGTACAATGCATTTTAAAATGTGAATGAGCAAATATTTTACTTGATTATTTAAAGAGCGTCTTTCCCAGATTTTTCTCCTTG
This sequence comes from Neoceratodus forsteri, assembly GCA_016271365.2. Taxonomy (NCBI): domain Eukaryota; kingdom Metazoa; phylum Chordata; order Ceratodontiformes; family Ceratodontidae; genus Neoceratodus; species Neoceratodus forsteri. The sequence continues at coordinate 1,005,330,342 of CM057450.1, forward strand.
CCTGCAAAATCATCAGAGACTCCTTACCTGGCTGGGAGTTCCTCCATATTATTTGAAAATGTTTCTCCTTGGGCCCCTAAGGAAGGGAAGGGATTGTATTGTTTCGGCGGGTGGGGGTGTTACCCACTTGATCCCTTCCACTTCCTGGATAGCGAGTGCCATCCTGTGCTTCCTTGTTTTGTGAGGTCATTATATGCCTAGTGCGGGGATGCATGCTCAATGCAAGTCTACAGTGTGGCATTTAAAACTTATTTTACGATTTTAACCGGCCTTGAGTACAAATCAGTCAGTTTTCAAGTAACATGAGCCTTGTTACTTTGTTAGATCAAGGTGCAGCCTTGGATGTAGCCTGCCTAGATTTCAGTAAGGCCTCCAACATCATTCCACATAGGAGACTCAAACAAGCTGGGTAGCCTGGGAGTAGGTCCAAAGGTTGTAAACTGGGTAAGAAATTGGTTGGGGATAGACGACAGGTAAACGGAGCTCACTCTGAGGAAGACCAGCGGGTACAACAAGGATCAGTACTGGGACTGGTCCTCTGTTTTTAATTGCCAACATTTCAGAGGGCTAGAAGGGAAGGTATGACTTTTGCAGTTAACACAAAGAACTGCAGCAGGCTAGACAATCTGGAGCAGACGTGTGTGTGTGTGTGTGTGTGAAAGAAAATAAAGATTGAAGAAAGCTTGAGGAGTGGTCAGAAGTGTGGCAACTAGATTCTGCACTAAGAAATGCAAAATCATGCATTTGGGGCACAGAAACCAGGATGGAATACAAGATGAGGGGTGGGGTAGTGGTACTGACGACCCTCAAGAATGAAAAGAGACCTGGGTAATCATACAGTATATGACAACCTAAAGGTGGCCAAACAGTGTGACAAGGCAGTGGGGAGAGCTAGTGGGATGCTAGAGTGCATACGGAGGGGTATCGCCAGCAGAAAGAGGGAGGTGGTGATACACTAGTATAAATCATTGGTGAGACCTCACCTAGAATATTGTGTCCAGTTCTGGAGACCGCATCTCCAGAAGGACATACAGTAGAGGCAGTCAAGAGGAGGAACTAAAATGATGCAGGGGCCTGCATCAAAAGCCCCATCATGGCTTGCCGCACAGTGGAAAGATCTACCGCTGTTATGCCAGCGACTCAGGTTCGGGAATGGACTTGGGCATCGGAGGGCTGGCCAGGAGAGAAGACTGGAGCGCCCACTGACAGCTCGCCTTCTCTTGGGGTAGAGGACCAGTGCCTACTGACCCCAGGTGGGGGCCGGGTACAGCAGCGCACCTGGCGCCACTTGCCAGGAGTGTGACTGATGCTGGCATTGGCCTTGCATCATGGACGCGCGACACCTGCAGGAGAAAACGCGCTGGTCCATTGTGGGGCCCTCCCCGATCCTCGCTGTTGAGTACCCGAGCCCTCCTTAGCCACTTCAGCAGCACCCAGACCAGAAAGAAGGCTCATTCCTGTGAAGGTATGGGACCTGCCCAATGAAGGATACATCGGGGTACTCTGGGGCTGACTGTGATATGGGCGTCGGGGACTACCGGGCGGAATCTGGTCCATGACGGGCCGAAGGAGTGACCAACCAGTGTGGGGTGGGGAGCAAAAAAAAAAAAGCCCCATAAGGGAAGCTAAAATGACCTCAATATGTACACCCTGGAGAAAGGGAGGGTATGACAGATGCTTTCAAATGCTCACAGTCTAAATACGGTACATGGTGAAGCATTTTCAGGAAATAAAAAGTGCTCAAGAAAAAGGGGTCATCGCCCGATGCTGGGGTTGGGAGGGTAGATTCAGGGGAAATGTGAAGAAGTACTTCTTCACAGAAAGAGTGGTGAATACCTGGAAAAGTCTCCCAGTGGAGGTGGCCGGGCAAAACTGTAACAGGATTAAAGAACTCACGGATAGGCATAAGGGAACCTTATTGGTTAGGAAAGGGAGGGTAAAGACGGAGATCAAGTAGGGTCTGCAATATCATATTAGGTAGGGAAAATGGGCAGACTAGTTGGGCCAAGCAGTCCTTATGTACTAAGTCGACTGGTGCACATCTCTCCCCAATTCCTTTTCCCCATCCTCATTGGCAGCACATGTGATGGTCTTGATATGTAACGCATGTGCTATTCCCCAGACCCAGTCAAAAAGGCTATTATTGCTGCATCATCCAGCCTCCCTTAGACTGCGATCAAGCAGCGGCACTCTGTCCCCTCTCCTCAAGGAGAGCCATTGCCGGCCTGGTGGAGCTGAGGTTGAGGCACTGAACGTCACACGGTGACCCAGATTCAGGAATAGCGTGGGTCATTGGGGATCAACAGGGGCAAGAGAGGATCGGCGTCAGAGGACTGCTCTCTTCTCTCATGGAGAGAGAGACATGTCATCCAGCTTGTTGACTGCCCTCTGGCGATGGCTGGAGGGCAGTATGGGTCAGAGGCACACACCTATGTCATGACATATTGGGAGGAGTACGGAGAAAGCAGGAAAAATGGAGCCTGGCAGGCTCAATGATGGCTCCCAGTCTCCGTGGCAGCCGGCCTCAGTGATCTGGATTGTGTCTCTAGTGGGAGGAGTACCAGTCCCTCTCTTCTGGCCCTGTGGTGGGGGTAATCTGTGGGGGACTAGACAGGGCCAGCGATACAGGGACATCGGGGGCCGGAGGGGTGAATCTCCTCATAAGGGAGGCTGCAGCTCCAGCCAGGGAGCCCCCCAGAGGATAGAAAATTCTGAATGAAAAGGAGAGCCATCAGAGGATGCTCAGTCCTCCTTCATGCAGTCCTCACTCGGCGACCAGGTCTATCCCTGAACCTGGTTTATCAAGAATAGTGACAGGTGAGGAGCTTAGGCCCCGAAGCTCTATGCCACATGGCCATCACCGCATTTCTTATTTTAAGGAAAAATACTAAAACCCGATAGAAGGATGGTGTAGAATCAGGAATCTTGGTTGAAACTGGAAGGGATGTGCTGCTGGTAAAGCAAGCTTTACACGCTGTATATCGGTATATTATGCACGCTATCCATGATAATGTTGTTTTAAACGATAAGTTCTCGTCAGTGGCAGTTATTGTGATATATCGTCATATTGTATTATCGTGGCATCCCTACATGTAAGAGAGGAAGGAACCTAAAGGATGTTTTGGTTAAGGCTGTGTTACCGCCTCAGAAAAGAGAGGGAACTGGCTACCCCACCCCGCGGGAAATTTCAGAAGTGGACACTACTCTGCTGAATACACACAATTCAAAACCTTTAGCCATCCTAGATTGGGTGAAAGATAACAGATAAACCAGTTTATTAACTGCAACACAACTGGGGTGGTGTACCTGTTGACTTGCCGTGTGGGCAGAGCGATGTAGAAGAGACTAAGAGAGCTTTGAAGCTGAGAGTGGCTGAACACAAAGTGGCCATCCGTAATAATAATGAAGAATATGCAATGGCCAGACACTTTAAGAAAGTGGGCCACAGATCTGCAGCATCCCTTAAATTCATCGGGATTGAAAAAATTGCTTTAGGAATTAAAGGTGGTGACATCAAAAAACATCTTGAAAAATGGGAAGCATATTGGATCTACAAATTGAACACCCTTGTCCCAAATGGTTTAAATGAAGAAATCCTCTACATAGTTGTTTATAGTAGCAACCTGTAGTCTTTGCTCCTTCAGTGGCTCTGTAACTTAATTTAATTTTTAGCTCCAGTGTGTATTAGATGGCTGTCCCCTTAGTTTTCTCTTCAATTTTCTTTGTACCTTTTTCTGTATTGTGGTAATTTTAACATTATATATCTTATAAAATATGCCCGCTATATCCTTTTTCCAGTGCAACAGCATGACTTGCAGGCTCTGTTGTGCTTTTGTAATAGGATTTTAGTCCCTCCACTGTGGCAATATAACTTGCAGGCTCTGTTGCCACATGTATTTGCTTGAGGTTATGGTTGCATATGCTAGTAAGCATTTCAATATCAGCATGACTTGTAGGCTGTGCTGTTACTGCATCTGCAACAGGATTATAATTGACAATTCTTTCTTACAAAATTAAGTTTGAAACTCTGTTTTAAATGATTGAAGGCATAGACTGCTTGCCGCTTAGAATTTAGCTAGCCATTGTATTTATGCCTTCTGCCTTGGGAGGATATTTTCTTTCTAGGATCGTGGATATGTTGTTCATCCACTCTCTTTGGCATGTCCTGTTCCACTTTAAATCTTGCGAAGTCTTCAAGCTGGCTCCTCCTACCCACCGGGTGGTGTAACCTCGGCTCCACCCCATGGCCAGGTAGTACAGTTCCGTAAGAACTTACCGTAACAGTAGATCTTCAAGAGAGGCTCTTATAGTAGGTAATTACATATAGGACTGGCCTTGGCAGGCAGCAGGACCCCACAGAAAATATTTCTAATATAGCAGTCCCTGGCGGGGACAGCCCCAAATCAGGTGACTGCCGTCCAGAAGACGTCGGTATAAAGGCGCTCCCGGATGCCGCCTTCAAGTTCTTTCCCACCACTGGCCAAAAGAGGCTGGACGAGAGAGCCGGATATTTCCTCAATGGAAAGGGAGCTGAAAAGCCTGGGGGATGGAGGGTGGGAAGGTAATACGTGCAAGAGCATCTCGAAGATCTACTGTTACGGTAAGTTCTTGCGTAACTGTACTATCTTACTTCAGGAGGGCTCTTGCAGTAGGTAATTACATATAGGACTGAATCCCAAGCAGTCTGGAACAAAGAGAGGCACCAGGAGGAGGAAAACTACTCCAAAGGTAGTTCTGGTTGTGCAAGTCTCAAGATAGGCCTTGCAAAACAGCCAGCCCAAAGCCTACTCTATGGCGGAGGCGACATCCAAACTGTAGTGTTTCAGAAGGTATGGACGAAAGTCCCGGTGGCGGCAGCGCAGCTGTCTGCAGCAGACACATTCTTGAAACAAGCCACAGAGGCAGCTGCTACTGTTGTGGAGTGGCCTCTGACTTGACCGGAGGGTCTTGTTGTATTGTCATAACAGAAAGTGATGCAATGAGCCAACCACTTAGACAGGCATTGCTTGGAAACAGCATTGCCTTCCCTTTTGTGAGCAAAAGAGACTAAAACTGATCAGTCTTTCTGAGATCTTTACGTCCTGTTGGTGGTATCTCAGAATCGGTGGAACATCCATAGTATGGAGTAAATACTCCCTTGATTAGAGTACTGCGTGAAAAGGCGGGTAACTCTATGGATTGATTTAAGGTAGACTCTGCTACTACTTTAGGTAGAAACTTAGGATTTGTGCGAGAGCAACTCGTTCCTTGTGAAAAAATCAAGTAGGGGTTTTACACATCAGGGCCTGGAGCTCGGAGATTCTTCGAGCTGAAGTAATGGCCACCAAGAAGAGCATCTTCCATGAAAGGAACTTCAAATCTACAGAAGCTTCAGGTTCGAAGGGAGGAAGAGCAAGTTTCTCGAGAACAAAGTTCAAGTCCCAGGGGGAGCAGGAGTGCGGATGGGGGCCTCAGATGGAGGACCCTCTGAGAAAGGTCTTGAGACCTCCAGTTGAGCAAAAGCCTTGTCTGCGAAGGGAACATCATAGGTCGAAATGGCTGCCATGTGTACCTTCAGAGAGGAATGGCTGAGACTCGGGTCAAACAGATGACGTAGATACTCCAGCAGAAGCCCTGCTGAACAGGAGAAAGGTTCCACATTCTTGGAAGCGACCCAAATAGTGAATCATTTCCACTTCATGGCATAAGTGGATCTGTTGGAGGGTTTTCTGGCCTCCACTAAAATCTCCGCCACTTTGGGAGACACTTCAAAGCGGGATTGGGCTAGGTCTGCAGGAGCCATGCATGCAGTTGAAGGATTTGAGGCCTGGATGGACCAGGGTCCCTGATCCTGGGTCAACAAACCTCGAGGAAGAGGAAGAGGAGGATCCTCTGAATATTGTTGTAGAAGAGAGCATATTTGCCTGGGCCAGAAAGGAGTGATCAGAATCATTCTCGCTCCTTCTGAAGCTAGTTTCTGCAAGACTCGTGGGATAAGTGGGAATTCGGGAAGGCATAGGCAGATCTGTCCTTCCAGTCTAGAGACAGGCGTCGCTCAAAGCGCCTCGCTCTGGAGCGGCCGAGGCAGAAGATGGGAAGTTTTATGCGTTTAGGAGAGATGCGAACAGGTCGACCTGTGGTGTTCCCCAAAGTTGGAAGATATTGTCTAGGACCCTTGGTCCAGTTCCCACTCGTGAGTCAGAGCAGAAGAGTGACTTAGCTTGTCTGCCAGGGTGTTGTCGACTCCCGGAACATGAATCGCCGTGAGGTGAAGGTCGCATTGTGTTGCCCAATCCCAAACCCTCATTGCCTCCCTGCATAGAGGATAGGACTGAGTCCCTCCTGCTTGTTGATATACCACACCACGCACATGTTGTCCGTCTGGATGGCTAGGTGGCCGGAAGGATGTATTGGTGAAGGGCTTGAGAGCGTGCAACACTGCCCGAAGCTCGAGCACATTGATGTGGAGAGCTTGTTCTAGCTTGGACCAGGAGCCCTGGGTCCAATGAGGGCCTAGATGGGCTCCCAACCTTCGCCTGAGGCGCTGTGGTTAGTCTGGAAGAGGGAGGACGAAGAAGGAACTCCCGAAACAGCTTCTCTGGAACCATCCACCATTGCAAGTCTCATCGGTGAGGAGATCAGAACTGAGTGATCTAGGTCGTCCACTAGCTGATCCCACTGGAACGAGGAGTCCACTGAGAGATCCTCATGTGGAGTAGATGAGGTACCGCCGGAATAGCAGTCGCCATGAGCCCGAGAAGGTGAAGGACCGACCACAGGGACCATCCTGTGGTTGGACAACAGACTTATTTGGGTCTGAAGGGTGGCCGCCCTGTCCGGAGGCAGGAAGGCCTTGCCCATGGTCATATCGAGGATCACCCAACAAACTGTAGCCTCTGGGATGGGTCCAGATGAGACTTGGAATGGTTGATGGTAATACCAGACAGGCAAAACCTGCTGGGTAAGGGAGAGAAGCGAGGAGTTCCTCCTGGGCAGAGGCACGAGGAGCCAGTCGTCCAGGTGCAGGAAAACCTGCACTCCCTTGTACCAGGTGGGCCGCCACCATTGCCAGGCATGTGGTAAATGCTGGGGGCCGAGGATAGACCAACAGGAACACCTTGAACTGGTAGTGGTCCCCTGGAACGCAAAACAAAGGTATTTGCAATGAGATGGGCTAATGGAATGTGCAGATAAGCATCCTGCATATCCAGAGCAAAAGCCATTGACCTGACCGGAGGAGGGGCAGAAGGCTCTGCAAAGAGAGCATCGTGAACCTTTGTACTCTACGTAAAAATTCAGGAACTGAGATCCAAAATTGGTCTGAGATCTCCTGTCTTCTTTGGGACCAGGAAGAAATGGGAATAGTGACCGTACCTGTAGATGAAGGGGGACAGGCTCTATCGCTTGCTTCCAGCAGAAGAGCCGAGTTTCTCCTGGACCAAGAGATGATGATGATGATGATCCGGTGAATATGACTGACTTCAGAGGGGTGGCGGGGTGGTTTCTGAAGAAACTCTATGGAGTGTCCTTCTGCTAAGAGCTGCGCACCCAAGAATCTGTGGTTATCTTCTCCCATCCCAGAAGGTGGAGGGAAAACCTTCCTCCTACCAGTTCCTCCAGGAGTCCGGAGGCAGTGGGAGAGAAAGAGTCAGGTGGTGTGGGCAGCGCCGCAGCTGAAGCACCCGCTGCTTTTTGGGCGGGTGCCTTGGCAGCTGTGGGGGCCCGGCGTTTGTGGCCTGCCTTCCTGGGTTTCGCCTTTGGTCGATTCCGTCTGCGAAAGGGACCCCGGCTGCTGCTGATGGGGATGGTACATGCAATCAACTGACTTCAGAGCCGTCCCTTCTCTTGCAAATCGGTGATGATGTTCTTGACATCACCCCTGAAAAACACCGACCCCGGAAGGTGCTTCCTGGATAAGCAGATTGCACCTCCGGGACCAAACCTGAGACGCGGCCAAGCATGGCGCCGTGAGCCCAGCGGATTGAGCTCCACCTAGCCGTGTCCACTGCATCGTATGTGCTACGTAGTATGTGGCAACTGGCCAAATAAGCAGAGCCCGGACAAGATCAGCCAACTCCTGCTCGACTTGGGAGTCAGGCAAGGAGTCCAGTTTGGCTTCCGCCTGAGTCAGATGGCTTCTGGTAGTCCCCATGTGGCCGACATAGTTCAGGCCCTGATTCCCAGTGTGGAGGAAGCGTAAATCTTTCTCCCATACTGGTCCAGAAGCGAGATTCCTTATCAGGAGGTGACGAGCTAAGATGTTTAGGGGTTCAGCCGACTGGCCGTGGCGGGCGCTAATCACTGACCGAGTCAGCCTGAGGTGAGAATCCAGGAAATCAACACCCTCTGAGCCTGATATAGCCAGTTTGACTTCCTAGGAAGTGGGGCTAAGGCCGACAGCTGTTTCCAAATTGTGGTAACAAGGTCGGCGTGAGGCTCTATCCAGGGTGGCACCAAGGTAGGAGCTGTCACGGGCAGATCCAGATGTTCAGCCAGTTTGACGCTGAGGATCTGGTTCTAGGGAGTGCCACTGATGAACCTCCTGGATTTTCCTAAGCAACTCCGTAAAGAAGGATCCTCCTGAGGAGACTTGGAGGAGTCCTTGGCCAGGGCTTCGATGGAGGCGAGGCTGGTTGTCTCTCCGGAGCAGCCGTCAGAAGAGTCCGAGTGAAGAGGAGGATGAAGAAGAGTCTCCGGGGAGGAACAGACCCTTGGGAAGTCCCTGGGAAGCATGTCTGCCCTTCTCTGGATCCAGTTGGAAGAACCCTGGAGTCCTGAGGAGGTGAAGTGTGCCGCCTCAGGTGTACAGGAACCTGGGACAGCACCATCGCCGGAAGGCAGCTTTCAGCTCTTTGGTGAGCTGGACCTGCCTCAGCCCACCAGGAGGCCAGAGTCTCCTGCAGGTCCACGGCGGCTCGGGGCGGTGGAGGAGGAGGAGGCGGGGGATAAGGATCGGGTTACAACGTGTGGGCGTATCAAAACCTGGCTGTGGGTAGCCCGGCGTTGGGTATTGTGGTGTGGAGTACTGCGGCGTCTGGAAGCCGGCATCGGATGCTGTGGCGCGGATACTGCGGTCCGGGTACACCAGTGTCTAATAGGATGGAGAATACCGGGGAGCCGGGGGGCTGCGAGCAGGCGGCCCGGCGGAGCCTCACGGGTGGGTCCATAGTGGAGGGCGGAGGCCCGATGGGAGGCGGGAATGTCTCCCGGGTCGGTAAGGCCGATGTCAGGGCCAGCGGTGGAGCCCTGGCGCGGGAGAACCGACGTCGGAGGGCTGGCGTTGGGAGCGGCGTCCGGGGAACCGATCGTCAGGTCCGGCACTCCAGGTGGAGGAAGGACTGATGGAGGCAAAAGATCCCCAGCTTTGCACGGGACCCGGAGGGAAAGTCTCTGTGTCGGGCTGGGGAGACTCTGGTCCCCAGATGGCAGCGAAGGCTGCAGGAACCGAATGCGATGGATGTGGGGGGTCTGTTGTCTGTTCCTTTGCTGGCCGGACGTCGGACGGGCTGACTTGAGGCTTAGTGGTGAGCTCTCGGCAGGCGCGGAGGAGCCAACGTCTGACTTACGAGCCATCACGGAGGCAGGCCGAGTAGCATGATCAGCCTGGTCCAGTGGAGAGGAGGCGCGCGCCGCCCGAGGGTCGGACGCCTTACCGGCCCTCTCTCCGGGCGGACGCCAGAGGAGTCTACATCTGGCTTACCGGAGTCGCCCACAGTGGTAGGCCGCGAGCCTGCGGCCGAACCAGGAGCGGAGACCTCCAACTGCCGGGCGCCCGCAGGCCCGAGCATGAGCCAGGCAGAGTGGGCGTACACTGAGACTCGAGGCGGCCATCTAGGAGCGATCCCCAAGCGGAGATGTTACCTCGTCCCAGCGACTCCTGAGGAGATGCGGTGGAGGAGCCCTTGTCCCGGTGTCTCTCCTCCTTCTTCTTCCGATGGCCTTTGGGGAAGTGGCGCCTGCCTCAGTTTTGAGCTCCTTCTCCATAGAACTCATTTTCTTCTTTAGAGTATGGGCTTCAAGATTGCTGCGCCTTTTCCGGTAGCAGCGTGGAAACTGAGGCAGTGCTGGCACTTCTCGACAGGGTGATCAGGGCCTAGGAAGAACAGGCACAGGGAGTGGCTGTCTTGTGCAGTAGTTGGGTGCCGCATGAATCGCACTTATTCTTGTGCTCGGAGGGTGTGGGGGGCGACATACACCGCTAGTACTGACCTTAGTTGAAAAATAAAGATTTTCGGTAAAAAAACCGACGAAGGTAGGGCTGCTGAAGCAAAACTTTCCTCGAGGTGCTGCATGAGCTAACGGCGGAAAGAACTGGAAGGGGCATCCGGGACCGCCCCTTTATTCCATCTCCTGACACCAGTCACCTGGCGTGGGAGGTCCTCGCCAGGGACTGCTAGCTAGAAATTTTTCCATGGGGTCCTGCAGCGCCGGTCCTATATGTAATTCCCTTACTGCAAGAGCCCTTCAAGTAAAATCTTCCTTTCCACTGGAAGATTCAGGTTGCCTCCTTCGTGCTCCTGCATTTTGTAAGCCCTAGCTTCAAAACCTTTGGTTATTCTGAAACTTTATCTAGTTTGCATTAGCAATCGTGACTACTTACCTTAGATTATGGAAGACAAGTCTTCCCCTGGATTCGCGGTGATCGTGCAGCCAGAAGATGTCGTGCACTGATCCTCACACTGTGTGCGTCTGTTGCCTCGGTGTCAACCATGACACCTTGAAGTGCCGATTTTTGTCAAGCTTTTCATCCTAACGTCCTCAACAATTGTCTCCTACACCTGAAGTTGGGGAGGCCGGAAAAAGCATACCCTCCGGTGAAATCTAAGGAGGCTCGGTGGGCGGTTGGAGCATGCAAGCCTTTGAGGAGGAGGGCTCAGGCTGCAGAATCTTGCCTTGGAGCTTCTCGTTCCAGCAATCTGGGCTACACCTTCTCAGGTTCCTTCGAGAGTTGTGCCAGTCTCTCTTGACTAAGTGGGAGGGTCCTGCGGGCATGCATTCCTCTCTGTCCCGTAAGCAGGAAAAGGACCCGGGATCATCTTTGTCTTGGCAAAGGCGTTCTTGGGATTGGGAGAGGTCTCAGTCTCAGGAACCGCAATCTCGACTTCGGTCAAAATTGCCTCTTCGGCCCTGGCCAGTCAACTGAAATGTCAATTGGCGATGTTGAAATTGTCATCAACGCCGATCGACCCATTGTGCGCAGACTATAATTACGTAACTCTCGCGATCGGACTCGGTCCTTACTTTCCCTACGAGGAGACCCAGCCCACTGGGAATCCCATCAAAGATGGTCCCCGACCTCAAATCACCATTCCGCTGGTGTCTCCCGGCGACTGAACTGGCCTGTCTGATTCTCGATCGAGGTCCAGGACCCCTGGACCAAAAGGCTGAGGAAGAGCCACAAGCACTCAAAAAGAGCCACGCCATCGGTCATCCCTCGTCGTCCTGGGATGAAGAGAGGCTCTGGCGGAAACTCCGTCACCGCTATGAGGACCTATATGGCAATAGCTGATTTTGACCGGGCACAAGCCGACCCCGGCTTCTACCCGGCTGTTACTTGACTTTAGCCTCCTAGGCGGCAGAAGAGTCCTTTGCTAAACCGATCTCTCCACGATAGTGGTGGAACCACCGCCTAAGCAGCCTGTGGGAAGGGCTCCTTCTAAGGAAGACAGGCCAGGCACTGAGCTTCCCTGGCGTCTTCGGTCACTGTAACCTGATCGCCCTCAGCGGCTCAGAAGCGACCTGGGCGGTCGACCCATATCCGGTTCTTCGGATTCGGATATACCGACCCATTCTCATCCCAGGGATGATGAATCTGCTGGTGGGATAGAGATGGAGGAAGGTCCTTCATCCTTTCAGGGCATTCTTCGCCTCACCTTTGAGTCCACAGGGATGCCCCTGGAGCCAATCCCAAAAAAGGCAGAGTACCCTCTCACGGACATCCTCAAGAGGGATACCCCAACAGAGGCTTTTCCTGTGGCCGAGGTTATGGTTGGCCTGGCTGTAGCACTCTGGCGCGCCCTGCCTCTTGTCCAGTCCGTCTGCTCGCATGGCCTGCAAGTATGCAGTGCCCATGGGGTTCCTTGCAGGGTTCACAGAACACCCTTTCGACCAAGAGACTGTTGACCGCCTCTGTGTTCAGGCGTACTGGCAGTTCTGCCGACACAGACTGACCTCCTGAGAAAGAATCCAAACTCTTGGATCACTCAGCCAGGAAGGTCTATGCAGCCTCCTCTTTAGGCCTTCGTCAGGCAGATTCGCCATCATCATGGCACACTTCTCCCATGCCCTCCTGGGGTCTTTGGATGAAGTCCTCCCACACCTCCCGGGACATGCAGACCACAGTCAAGCAAATCTGGGAACAGGGCCGAGCTGTTGCCAAACAGCAGCTTCAGACAGCCCTGGACATTGGGGATTCTTGTACCCGTGACAATGGCAGCCGCAGTTGCCTCTTGCCGAGGGCTTGGCTGAGACTCTCTTCCTTTCTGACAGATACTCAGCACAAACTAGCTGATGTGCCTGTCCTGGGCACTGATCTTTTGGCCCAGGTGTGGCTGGTCAGATTCACCATATTGAGCAGTCCAATGCCACCTTGGGCGCTACTTCTGCTAAGGGTTCTTTGGGCAAGAACCAACAGAAGAAACCTTTTCGGCACTCTTCCCTGCGGCACAGCAACCCTTCTTTCAAGGAGGGCAGCAGCAGGCTCAAGCTTCGCACCCAGGCCCTCCCGGCCCATAAAGGAGGCCGAGGTTCGGGTTCTGGATCCTCCTCGCCTGCTCCGTAATGGGGCGGGGCTGCCTTCCCTCTCCCATCACGCCAGCTCTGGGTCCTCCCGTGGGGCCGGCTCCGCCACTTCCTTTCCGCCGTCCGCTGTCACTATGGACAGGTAGGTTATCGAAGTGGTCGGTCAGGGACTGCCTCTGGAATTGAGCAGTACCCTCCAAGCCGAGCCTGCGCCTCGGGAGGAAAGAGTATCCGTCCAGACTCGGTAGGCTCTCCGAGACAACAGTGCTCAGCTCCTACTCAAGGAGGCAGTTGCTTCATTGGCGGATCCTCCAGCAGACCCAGGCTTTGTCTCTAGGTACTTCCTGGGGCTGGTGCCCCATTCTAGATCTGCACGACCTGAATCAGTATCCCAGGTCATGCATCTTTCGATGGTCACTCTGTCCTAGATTATGCCATTCTTGGAGCAAAACGTGGTTCTGTTAAAGGAGAAGACTTCCGTATATGTATGATTTGGATATGTTTGATGTATTTATTATATATTACATCAAGTACTGTACATATGTCAATAAGAGATCAGCCATTTTTTCTGTTGCAACACATATCTAGAGTTTGAGGCTCTGACACAAGGTAGTAAAATGTCAAGCAAGCCTCCATTTACATGCAAATGAGTCACTTGTAATACAGCCCTCCCATTTCTTGATGTCACTGCAGCAACAGTGCAGAAGTACACATAAGGGTATCAATGCTGTCTAGCCTGATTTTAGTTTAAGTTTGCAATGGCTTAAGGCAGTTCTGTCATGCAGCTCACACAGGGAGTAGTACTTGTAGCCTTAATACTGCATGTGTAGGCAAATAATACATCTAATAGTATTGCATTCACAGGAAACAAAAGCTGTTCCTGTGTACTGCTCATTCTCTCTTTGAGACAGTTGTAACATGTTGAGGGAAGCAGTAGACTGAATCAGTCAATCAACCAACCAATTGAGCAGTCAATCAGTCACTCTGTATTGAACCAGGTGAACACCGTTGATAAGATTCATTACAAGATGAGCCTGGGCAGTTTACCAAAGGATCACACAAGACTGACTTATACACATCCCTTTTAGCAGCCTGAAAGTGGAGAACTAGATCATTTACTTTATAAAGTGTATTGTTTTACATTTCAAATACTCCTTAAGTCTGAGTTTCTGATTGGAAATACCAAGACACAGAATGCATATGACATGGGAGGAGTGAGCTAAGCAAATACAGAGCACTACAAATAGAGACTGATTAGTTTCTTTACCTACAACAGCTGAGGTGTAGCATCTAATTTGTGAGGACATCCTACTTAAAATGCTGGCATTACAAAGCGGGGCTGCCACAAGCGTCATAGTACCTGAAAGTGAAGTGCTGGCTCTCGTCACTGCTAATGATTTAGAATGGGAATTGGGGCACTTTTAAAGTCATGGACCTGAGGGGCCATCACAATTTCAAGGAGGTTAGGGGAACATCTTAAGGGTTAGAGGTAAGGGACTCTAGTAGGATTTGAACCAGAGTCCCCAGTGCTTGTGCCTGTGCTTTAACCACTAGATTAACCTTCTTCCATATGCTGCAGTTGATGCTTTCCTCATAGCTGAATTCTTTATTGCCTTACAGCAGCCATCCAATTACTGACTGCCTAGTTACAAAGGGAAAGGAGCCTATTTGCAAGATTGTTTGTCACTGCTGGTGTCAATCAAAGCAGAGAATGTTAACACATACACACCATAATACAACAGCTGCATAATACCACTTAAAACTCTTGTTGTACCAGAGTCATTTATTGGTAAACTGTTTTTGCTAACAGAAACAGTAACACAACACATACAGGCACTTCCTTATATGAATACTGTATATACCTCAAATCAGTGCTGCATCACACTCACATAGTCTTAGTTCCTATTAGACCTGCACTTCAGGATGTGCACAACACTTAAAGGGTTCCTCCACTACTCAAGTGGGAACCAAACACGATGAGTTTGGTCTACTGGTGGAACTGCATTTAGTGCAGCACCATTATCTGTTGCTCTGATGACATCATCCTCCAGCAACATTGATGGTAAAATGGAGGACAAACACATTGTTAACTTTTGGGGCTGTATATTTTTATTTATAAGCTAGATTTGGACAGCAGTAGGACTGCTGGCATCTGGAGGAGGATACAACAGTTACACATAAGGAGTTGGGAAAATATTGATGTGGAACTATGGGAGACTTCCCTTTAACTGGCTCTGCAGAATCCGTTCTTTCACGTCCCAATCCGTCCATCTCATTGCGGTTCCTCAGTTCAGGCAGAAGGAACCCTGTGCAAGTTCTGAGCCATACCATTCGGCCTGTCATCAGGCCCACGAGTCTTCACCAAATGCATTGCAGTAGTGGCAGCCGTCGTGTGTGTGTGTGTCGGGATTTATCCCTACATGGCGATTGGCTCTTAGCAGGTCCGACTCAACAAGAGGTGGAGAGGTCCAGGGACCTGGCCCTCAGACTTGCTCCCAACTCTGCCTCCTGATCAGCGAGGCCAGTTCGGAACTTCGTGCCTTCTCAGGTGATGTGCTTCATCAGGGCAGAGCTCGAGCTCTCGTCAAGCCAGAGCTCGGCTCCCGGTGGACAGGGTGGAGGTTCTCTCCTCCTTTGCCCAATCATTTCTGGTCAGGCAATTGCGCTTTGCCGGGACTTTCGCGCTTCTGGGTTATATAGCGGCATGCACCTCAGTGGTCCATTGGGCGGTTGCACATGCACCCTCCAGTGGAGCTGGCCACAGTGGACTCAATGCTACAGTCATTTCGACCAGCTGATCACTGTAACCCAGAAGATGTGGGATGCTCTCCAATGGTGGACCGCCCAGACCATTTGCAGGAAGGGATCCAGTTTGTCCGCCAGAGCAGACAGACGTCCTCACAACCAATGTCTTTCTCATCAGCTGGGGAGCCCACATGGGGACAGCAGGGCCTATGGGGTTCTGGACCCTGAGGAGTCCCGATACCACATCAACCTGTTGGAGCTCAGAGCAGTCAGACTGGCACTGTCAGCTTTCACTCCTTAGCTCTGGGGTCAAGTGGTTCAAGTCCAGACGGACAATACCAAGACCATGTACTACCTCAACAAACAGGGGGCATGCACTCCGTCTGCTTTCTAGAGAGATGCTCCGCATCTGGATCCTCATCAGCGATTTGGGCGGATCTCCTAGCCATCCATGTGGCAGGAGCTTCAAACCTTCTGGCGGATGCTCTCAGCCATAAAGAGACATCCCACGAGTGGTCTCTCTATCCCGAGGTAGCTTACAGCCTGTTTTCCAACTGGGGCAAACCGATGGTGGACCTGTTTGCCTAGAGGGAGAACACCAAGCCGAGGTTGTTTCATGCCTGCCCCTTTCAGCAGGGCTCGCTGCAGGGATGCCTGCTCGAGGCCGTGGACCCCAAGCCTCCTCTATGCCTTCCCTCCATTTCCCTTGATCCACAAGGTGCTCCTCAAGGTGAGGAGGGACAAGGCGAAGGTGATTCGGTAGCCCCAGACTGGCCGTGCCAGTTCTGGTATCCAGATCTCCTCAGCCTCAGCTGCAGGCCCATGGAGTGGCTTCCAGCACGCCCAGACCTCTCAATTAGGGAAGGTATACCATCCGGAGCTTCAATCCCTGTACCTCACAGCCTGGTATCTGAGTGGCTAGAGTTCCAGGCTTTGGGTCCTTCAAGGATGTTTTCACCATGGTGGAGGCATCCAGAAAGAAATCGACCAGGAAATGGATGCCTCCAAATGGAAAAGGTTTTCCATTTGGTGTCAGGGCAAGGGTCTAGACCCTCTGTCCTGTCCAGTGGCTAACGTTCTCGACTACCTTTGGTCTCTCCCTCCAAAGGGGTCTTCAGTCATCGACCCTTAGGGTTCACCTGGCAGCCATCTTACTGTGCATGGGCCGGACAGCTAACATTGGCGCAGGAGCCAGTGATCGGGTGCTTTAAAGGCCTGGATCACATATCCTCGCGGTGCTTGAGCCTCCACCTCCATGGATCTACTGCTGGTACTGGCAAGCTGGTGGGCAAGCCGTTTGAACCAGTGCACAAAGTGTGCCTCATCACACATGTCGTGAAGATGGCCTTCCTGGTAGCTGTGGACTCCCCTTATCTGGTTGAGGTCTGCACTACGACTCCTTCCAGAACCCGGTGGGTCCCAGAAAGGGCATCATGTCGAACCCCTACCCTTCGACCCTCTGAGTCCGAAGAGCCCTTCTCCTCGAAAATGCCAGCCTAGGCAGCTGGCAACTCTGGTCAGTCCCGAAGGGAACTATCCAGAGAGCAGCACCCTCCCCTCATGTGGGTGCTCTGATCTGCCCAAAGTTGGGCGATCCAGGCACATTACCTGAGGGGTACCACCACTGAGGGGTCAAGAAAACCCTCAGAGACCAAGCTGAGAGCAGTTGTGGCCTCACCACTGCCTGCTGGTCAGCACCCTGACCCTGGGCTCGGAGCAACTCTCCGCTTCTCAGAGGGGTCTGGTTCGGTCTGTCGCGACACTACCAGGGTGTCCACGTGAGCAGTCAACTCCAAAGAGTCAGACTGCCTATCTGACTTAAGTCTGATTCCACCTCCCAAGGAGGTGGAGAGCAGTTCTGTGCCAAAGCAGGTATCTGGACATCCGCTGCCATCCCGACCAAATGGGGCACCAGTCCAAGAGACTGCACCAGAGTCGGCGCGAAGCCCCAACCATACGCGACGGTGCAGAAGAAGACATGGCGCCGAGAGTGGCAGCAGTATCCAGAGCCTGTCACAGCATCATCCGACCCCACGGTGCCGCAAGTGGCACAGAGACAGCACTGATGATGGCTCTTTAGGCGCGAGATCGGAACCCCATGGTGCCGTGTAGGTAAGCTCGGCATTGCAAGTGGCACCAGAGCTAGACATGGTACTGTGGTGAGAAAGTTGGGGACTGCGCCTGAGAGCCTCCCCACAGCGCCGAGGGATGGCGTCAAGGACGGCGCCACCCAGGCTTCCCAGCCTGAGGAAATGACACCAGTGGAGCCTTCACCCCTGAAGGGGCCGATGCCAATCACGGTACCTCCCGTGTGCTGGGGGTGGACAGCCTCCTGCACCGTGGGAGGGACTTCTGCAGCGGAGGAGAGGCTACTAATGCATGAAGCCCCTCTTCTGCGGTCCGTATAGAACTGGGAGGGACCTGGAGGAAAGGTCGAGAGCCGTGACTTGGCCCGACAAGTGCACACCGTCCCCGAGTTGGGCTCGTCCACTTTTCACGCGTTGTTCGATGACATGATGATCCATGGGGAAGCAGGGTCACATGAATCCATGTCGGAAGTGGGCCAAGATGAGCGAGCAGCGGTCATGCTGGTTGGTGATGGAGTACTTACGGCCGCATGGGCACCGACGCAGGGAGTAGTCCCGTCTTTGAAGTTTTCTTGCCCCTCCCGAGACGAGACATGACCTATGAAAAAATGGAAATTACGCACCTACCATAATTCTTGATCTTCTTGGACCAAGTCTCCACCATTTATTCACACTGATGGGATCTACGCCAGAGGTGCTAGGACCCAGCGGAGCAAATTTTGCAGAGGGCCGGTGCGGAGATGGAGCTGCGAGCTTGGCTCGTGTGGCAGTGACTATCTCGCGCATCGACCCTCCAACCGCCTCAGTACTTTTTTTCCGGGAGGTGCAGCATAACTAACCTAGAAGGATAGTCTAACAAAATAAACAGACATAAGATAGTCCGTGCGACCCGTATAAGAAGGGTCAACAAAGAAGTCTTCACAGCCTAAGATTGAGGGAGTGAAGACCAACAACAGAGGTGAGCTCAGGATGGTGGGTGGGGTGTGAATGAGCGGTGGAGACTTCATCAAGATCATTCAAGATCAAGAATTACGGTAGGTACGCAATTTCCATATCTTCCTGGACATAGTCTCCACCACTCATTCACACTGATGGGAGAATACCGAGCTAATAATCCGCCCGAGAGGGTGGCAGGAGAGACCAAGAGCTCACAAATTTAGGACTGAAGTCTGTTAGGATAGTCCTGCCAAACAAAAGATGTTGCTTGGCATGGACATCCAGGGCATAGTGCTTGATGAAAGTGTGCACTGAGCTCCAGGTAGCCGCATTGCAAATGTCTGCAATGGAGCGTTGCGGATTTCGCCAGGGATGCTGCAACTGCTCTAGTAGAGTGAGCATACACTCTGCCCTCCAGCTTAACCTGCACCATGGAATAACAGTGGCGAAGGCATGTCACCAGCCATGCTGAAATGCATACGATAGTGACAGGTTGACCCAGCCGGTCTCGCTGAAGGAAACAAACAGTTGAGCTTTATGGTTTCTTTTGTTCTATCCAAATAGAAACGAGAGCTCTTTTGACATCTAAAGAATGAAGAGTACACTCTCCTTCATTTTGGAAGTTCATAAAGTAAGTAGGTAGGAATAAAGGTTGGTTTAGATGGAATTCTGAAACAACCTTAGGGAGAAAACTTAGGATGGGTCCTAAGAACTACTTTGTTCTTATGAAACACAGTATCACGGAGGGTCTGTGACCAAGGCATGTATTTCAGAGACCCTGTGGGCAAGTAATGGCCACCAGGAAGGCCGTTTTCAAGTGAGAAATTTAAGTGCACTGGTAGCTAGAGGCATGAAAGGCTTTGGTGAGCATGTCTAGCACAAGATTAATGTCCCAGGCTGCGACTGGATGTCTGATAGGAGGTCTAGTATGCAGAATACCTTTTAGAAACCTCTTAACTACTGGTAACTGAGCCAGTGATAAGGAAAGTACTAGCTCATGATAAGCTGAAATGGCACAAAGTTGAACTTTGACTGTAGACCTGAATTTGAGAGGTCTAAAAGGTAGTCTAGGACTTTATTTGGTGGGCAGAAAAAGGATTTAAAGAGGATTTTGCACACCAGAGGAAAAATGCTTCCATTTGGTTGTGTAAGTTTTTCTAGTGGCTGGCTTGCACGCGGCCAAAGAATATCTGAAACTCTGAGAGACATTGAACCTGTTCACTTCTGTCTCTTCAGGAGCCAAGTGTGAAGGTGAAGCAACCTCAGATTGGGATGGACCACAGGCCCTTGGTCAGAAGGTTTGTCTGAAGGGAAGCGCTTTCGGAGGGTTTCCGACATACTGTTGAGTACTGAAACCATATCTGCGAGGCCAGAAGGAAGCAATGAGGATCATTTTGTCCCCTGGGACTCGAATTTGAGAAGTACCCTCTGAAATAGTGGAAGAGGAGGAAAGGCGTATAGAAGGCATTCTGTTCACTGCAGCCTGAACATCCTGACAGAAAATGCCAGGCCCTGGATTTCTGGAGCGAAGAGAGGCAGTTTTGTGTTGAGTGGGGATGCAAAAGGTCCAGGTCTGGAGTTGCCAACTCTGCGAATAGTGACTGAACTACAGTTGAGTCGAGAGACCACTCGTGAGGATCTGCCTCTGTTCTGCTGAGATGGTCTGCCAGTTCGTTCTGCACTCTCGGCAGGTAGACCGCCTAAATTAGAGCCTTGTGCTCTAGCACCATTCCCACATCGCTTCCCTGCATAAAGGGTAACAGTGTGCTCCGTCCTCCTTGTTGATGTAATACATCACTGCTTTGTTGTCCGTTTGAAGGAGAATGTTCTTGTGACAGAGAATGTCCTTCAAAGCCGGACTGCATAAAGGACAGCTCTCATTTCTAGGATATTTAAGTGAAGCTGGGACTCGTCCTGAGTCCACGTACCTGAGGTGTGGAGATTCTGACTGATGATCCAGGGGAGCAATGGGTACCCTTCCAGAAGGTTGTCCTCTTGTGGCCACCAGGTGAGTGACCTCTTCAGAGGTTCTGTCACCTTGATGAGAAAGGACTGAGGGTGAGTGGTTGGGGACCACTGAGTACTGAGCATCCATTGAGAGGTTCTCATTTGGAGGTGTGCTAAGGGTACAGTGAACACAGAGGATGTCATGAGACCCAGCATCTGTTGCATCGAGATAGCTAGAACCGAGCTGTTCTCTCTGATGTATCTGGCCATCTGTAGATATCGCCCTTCTGTCCTCTGGTAGAAAAGCTTCACAGGAGGTGTCCAGAAGAGTTCCTATAAAAAGAAGCTTCTGGGAGGGCTGCAACTGAGATTCTTGAGATTTAGCAGGACTCCCATGGACGTAGAAAGTCTGAGGCCGTGGCTGTGGTGTCGAGAGTTCCTTGCCTGGAAGGGCTTGCTAGAAGCCAGTCGTCCAGATATGGGAACACTTGTATTCCAGTCTTTCTGAGATGCGCTGTGAGAATTGCACAACACTTTGTAAAACTCATGGCGCCGAGGATAGCCTCAAAGGGCAGGACTCTAAACTGATAATGCTGGCCCAGTGCTACAAACTGTAGGTATTTGTGATGCTTTAGGTGTATAGGAATATGTTGGTAAGCGTCCTGCATGTCCAGGAAGCTAACCAATTGTGTTGATAAAGCAAGGGTAATGGTCCCGAGTGATATCATCTTTAACTTTTTTTGAAAAGAAACTTAACTTTCTGAGGTCCAGAATGGGCGCATGCCACAGGTCTTTCTGGGGACCAGGAAGTAAAAACTGTGTTTTGTTGATCCAGCGGAACTGTTTCTACTGCCCTGTTCAGAAGGCCTTGTATCTTGGAGGCAAGAAGGTCTGACTGAATTGTTGACAGCCTGGGCTGTTGTTTGGGAGGATGTTCCGGAGGGTTTTCTGAAAGGCTGAGGAGTACCCTCGTGGATTATCTGGAGGACCCATTTGTCTGATGTTATGGACTTCCACTGGTTGTAGAACTGAGTCAGGCGTCCTCCCACTGCTGAGGAGGAGTCCATCTCAGGCAGTTGAGGTGGGACCTGGGCCAGAAACTCAGAAGGTGGCAGTGGGCGCTTTGGACCCTTGTGCCTTCTGTTGCATTTACTTTTGAGGCTGAGGGCTTGGTTTTGTTAAAGCCTCCCTGCCTTTGCCCGAAAGGACTGCGGTTGTGAAATTGACGCTTGTTAACACACACACAGATTAGGGGTGGAGCGGTCGAGCCGCTTTTAATGGCCAACCTAGTCTTCTGTGTGGCCTCCAGAGCTTGCTCTACTTGAGGTCCGAACAGATACATACCGTCAAAGGGTAACGCCATGACCTGCTGTTGAGCATCATTCGTGAAGCCTGGAAGTGCGTAGCCAGGAGTGATGACGGGTACAAATGCCGGGCGCCCGCCCAGAAGCAGCATCGAAGTGTCCATAGCTGCTTTAACCTGCTGGTTGTTGGACTTGATACGTCTGGTAATGGTCTGAAGTAGCTCTGAACTAGTGTCTGACTTTGGCATTCACTCAAACAGATGGAAGAAGCTCTGCCCAAGAACATACTCATACTGAGAGAAGTAGCCCTGGTAGCTGACAATACATACTCAGGGTGGACACAGCAAAGTCTTTTTACCTAAGGTGTCTATCTTACGAGATTCTTTGTTTATAGGCTGGGCTGTAGATGCCTGAGGAAGAACGCCTTATCATTCTCTGCCAAGACTACAATAGGGTCTGCAAAGGCTTGGGAGGACAAAATGGGTCGATCCTTGGGAGCAGCATATTTCCTGTCTGTGGATTTAGCCACAGAAGGAATGAGAGGGATCATTCCATACCATCTGAGAGAGCGTCTCAAAGGATGGTTGCACGGGGAGTTAAATCCATATGGATCTCTGGGACATGTAGGTATCGGAGTCTCAAAAGTTTCCCAGGATGATATCCGTAGTCTAGAGAGAAAGAGTAGAATTAAAATTTTCAGCAGAGACTTAAATGACAGGTCTTCAACCACAGGCTCTGTGGCAGGATTAATCCCTGCTCCTTCAACATCATCGCCTAGTCGAAGATCTGGGTCAGGCTTAATATCATCTCCTGACAGCCCTGGAGGGACTGTATGGACAGGAAAGGAGTGAAAATCAGTAGGAAATGAAGGAGAGAAAGTATTCAGAGTCTAGAACCCGTGAAGGCTGGACAGTACTGTACCCAGCCTTGGCGCCGTGGCAAGGGAGGCGGCACTGTCGGAAACAACCCAGCACATGGTGCCAACAGGTGCATCGGCGCCGAAGACTACACCGACAATCCGGTGGCGCCAAGGCGGCGTTGACAGGCGCATCGGCAGGTGCCGCGCTGAGAGTCCCAATGGTGCCAAAGTAATCCAGGGCCCGAAGACTCTGATTTGAAGATAAAGAAGGAAGAATACCAGGAGATAAAGCATTGGTGTGGCCCTCTGTGCCACAGTCATGTGAGGGGAAACACCTGGCGTGGAGTCGACTGCAACGAAGATGGCGCCTATGCGACCAAGAAAGTCCAACCGCCTCTACCCGCCTCCTCAAAGGCCTGGAGTGACTGGGCCAGGCAGCTGGGCCAACCTCTGAGCCCATTGCTCCATAAGGCGGCAGACTGATGAAACTGCTCATTGGAAGCCCTTTCAGTAGGCGGGGAAGGGCTCCGATGTCGAAGAAGTCGGTCACGGAGACTGAAACCAGCGATTCTGGAGGAGGAGGAGACTGGGGTCTGACCCCAGCGACCAACCATCGATGCGAGACATACCAGAGGAGACCTCGAGAGATACTTTCTCTTTTTTTACCTGTGGGCGAAGAAGAGCTCGAGGCGAATAGTGCCGAGAATGCAACCCGTTTTCTTTTATGCTTCCAGGGGCCCTCCACCCCGGGCATCGGACCGTCCGTTGTCAGACCCTCCCTCCGGAGAGAGCGGAGGACTGGACCCAGCCCAGCTGACTGAACTGCTTTCATCGAAGTCTCCTACCGTCACCTGACCCGCTCCGTCAGTGGAGGGCTGAACACTTCTTTTGTTAATAAGTAAAGTTTAAAAATAAGAGGTACTTATTTAGAAATGAATTCCAAAACAATAAACTGAAAACTGTGCTGCTAGTTTGAAGTTTGACTCCCGGCAATGACGAGTCATCACTGAAGCGCGCACCGATGGCGAGAGGAAAAAGGAACTAGGCGGTTGGAAGGTCTCGCCGAGACAGTCATTACCGCATGAGCCGAGGCTCGCGGCACCATCTCTGGCACCGCCCTCTTGCAAAGTTTGCTCCGCTGGGTCCTAATGCCTCTGGCGAGATCCCATCAGTGTGAATGAGTGGTGGAGACTTTATGTCCAGGAAAATCAACTACACAAAAGACTGCGTCGTCGCTAAAATAAAGAAGAGGAACAGTCTTAGCGACAGCGGTGGTGCATAAACAGCAGAACTGGCAGGCTATGAAGCGGCGTTGAACTATGTCGGCGTCGACGGTGGTGTCGGGCTTGAGAAACAGCAGGCCTCTTGCGCAGAGCTTCCACGTAGCGACTTCTACGGTGGGAGACAAAGAACTGGCAGGAGGCGGGGTTGATGTCACCTAACGGCCAACCCACGAGCCATGCAGTGCGTTGGCCTCGAGGACGGTTTCACTCGCCCATTCCCCAAAAAAAGCTCCCACAGGGTCATGACCTCCGGCCACTATACCCAAAGGTGATGAATGGTGAAGATTAACACAGATAAGATCTGTCTTCTTGAGGAGTTGAGCTGTGTCGTTTCTGAGAACTGACTGGGTTTGAGCGGATACTCTTTCCTCCCGAGGGTGCGGGCTTGGCTTGGAGGGTACTGCTCAATTTCAGACAATATCCCTGACTGACCACTTTGAGAACCCACCTGTCCAAAGTGGCAGCGAACCAGGAGGAAAGGTAGTGGCGGAGCTGGTACCCCATGGGAGGACCCAGAGCTGAGGTGACGGAGAGGAGTTGACAGCCCCCGTCAAGTCACTGAGCACGCTTGGAGGAGGAGGCTCCAGGACCTGAACCTCTTCCTCCTTTCGGGCCTGTTGAGGTCTGGGCTTGGGCCGAGGCGCCAAGCTCGAGTCTGCTGCTGATGCTGGTGTCCACCTTGAAAGGAGGACTGCTGAGCCGCAGGGGAAGAATGCCGAAAGGCTTCTTTTTCTTCTGCTGGTTCTTGCATGAAAACTCTTGGCAGAAGTAGCGTTCAAGGTGGCACTGGACTGCTCAATGCGCTGAAGGTGACCAGCCACTCCTGGGCCAAACAAATCTGTCCGAGGAAGGGCATTAGCTAGTTTGTGCTGGGTATCCACCAGAAAGGATGAGAGCCTCAGCCAAGCCCTGTGACGAGAGGCAACCTCGGCAGCCATTGGCGGGCACAAGAATCCCAATGTCCAGGGCAGTTTGAAGCTGCTGTTTGGCAACAGCTCGCCTTGATCCCGGACCTGCTTGACCGTGGTCAGCATGTCTGTGGGGAGATGTGGCAGGATTTAATCTAGTGACCCTAGAAGGGCATGACAGAAGTGTGCCATGATGATGGCCAAACTTGCCTGACGAAGGCCCAAGGAGGAAACCGCATAGACCTTCCTGGCTGAATGGTCCAGAAGCTTGGACTGTTTATCAGGAGGTTAGTCAGTGTCAGCAGAACTGCCAGTACACCTGAACACAGAGGCGGTCACCAGGCTCTCAGCGAAGGGTGCTCTGTGAACCCGGCTAGGGACCCCCATGGCACAGCGTGCTCACGGGCCATGCAGACATACAGAGCTGGACAAGAGGCAGGACTGCTAAAGTTCAAGGGCTGGGCGACAATAGCCTCAACCACAGGAAAGGCCTCCGTGGAGGTATCCCGTCTCTTAAGGATGTCCGTAGAGAGGTACTCCGCCTTTTCTGGATTGGCTCCAGGGGCATCTCTGTAGATTCAGAGATGAGGTGAAGGATCCCTTGAAAAGATGAGGACCTTCTCCATCTCTAGGCCAGCGGTCGATTCATCATCACCTGGATATGAATGCAAGCTGGTAACGTAATCCGGATATAATGGCCTACCACCCAGGTCACCTTCGACTCATCGGGGTGGTCTGGGGTGACCGTGACCGATGATCACCGTGGAAGCCCAGTGTCTGGTCTGTCTTCCTTGAAGGAGCCTCAGATGGGCTGTTTGGGTGGTGGTTCCACCACAATCGGTGGAGAGACTGTTTTGGGCGAGTGGGTGGTTTTGCCGGCTGAGGAACTGATTTAATCAGCTCTGAAGGAGTCTGCTTCGCCTAGGAGGCAAAAGCCAGGTAATGGCCAGTGTAGAAGCGGAGTGGGCTTGTGCCCGGTCAAAATTAGCTGTTATATGAGGTCCTCGTAGCACCAATGGGTTTCATGAACCTCTCCTCATCCGAGGATGACCAATGGCGTTGCCTCTTTTCGAGACACTGATGGCTCTTTCTCGGCCTGTCGGACGGGGGTCAGAGACCTCGATTGAGATTGGGTGGGCCGACTCGGCCGCTCGGAGAGACACCAGCAGGACAGGTGATTTCCTGGGATCAGGGACCACTTCATCGATTGGAGTCCCAGCAGGCTGAGTTTCCTCATCTGGAAAGTCCAGATTAGGGGTTTGATTGAGGGAATGAGTCGACTGGAGTCGTTGGTATCGGATCAATGGGATCGATCACGATTTCTACCTCATAGATAGATAATTTGGTCGACTGACCAGATGGCACAACCCGAAAAGCCAGTGGCGAAGAAGCAATCTCTACGAATTCAAGACTGCATGCTCCTGGGACTGAGATCTCTCCCGCTCCCAAGAACATCTCCGTGAAGGCGAAGACACTCCCGGATCCAGAGGAGTGCGATCCACGAGGTGCCTCTCCCTTGGTCAGGAAAGACTGGCACAACTCTTGGAAGGAACCAGAGAGGTAGAGCCCAGGTTGAGCGGAACGAAGAAGCTCTGAGAGGAATCTCAGCACGAGCCGCTTCCTCCTCGAATGCTTGCATGCATTCCAACTGCTCGGTGGAGATTCCTTGGATTTCACCGAGGATTCCTCTTCTCTGGCCTCCCAGCTTCAGGTGTATGAGACAGTTGTCAAGGACGTCGGGATGAAAGGAAAGACACAGATTGCATTTGAGGTGTCATGAGTGAGCACGAGGCAATAAACACAAAGGTGTGGTTATCGGTCTGTGACATCTTCTGGTCACAAGGGCACCGATGAAATCGAGGGAAAACTCGTCTTCCATGATTGAAGCAGCAAACTTGCAATTGCTACTTGAACAATGCGAATTTTAGGTAAAACCGAAGGTTTGAAAGCCAGGAGCCTACAAAATGCGCGTGGCGTGAGGGAGGTAACCTGAATCTTCCAGTGGAAAGGAAGATCTGGTATCTTGAGGCGGAGCCAAGATATATACTACCGGGTGGGTGGGAGGAGCCAGCTTGAAGACTTCCGATGAGATTTAAAGCAGAAGGGGACATGCCAAAGAGTGTGGATGAACAACATATCCACGCTCCTAGAAAGTAAATTTTGGCGAAGGAAAATCCAGTGCAAAACACTTTCATGACAATCGCTATGGAAGTCTGCAATGTGACTGACACGAGGCAGCGGCAGGAAAGAACTGGGGGAGCGGGCGTGGGAACCGTCCATATATACAGTCACGCTGATGTCAGTCACATGGCGGGTGTGCGGTCCTCATCAGCGATTGCTAGAAAAGTATGCTGTGCGGCCTGGCCTGGTGATGACCTACTGAAGGAACCCTCTCGAGTAAGGTCATTAATTATAGTAGGTACGTAATTTTCATATCTTATCTGTGTCAATCTTCACCATTCACCAGTGGGTGAGTACCGAGCCTCCCGAAGAGGGCCTAAACTTCCCTAAGGGACTAGGTCCCTTAGCCTCCAATGGTGAGACACTGGAGGAGAGAACCCTTACAGGCCTGGGGAGGCCTGAGACTGGTCTGGATGAGACAGGGGCCCCCAGTGGGAGAGGAAGGCGCCCTGAAGCCACCATCTCACCCTGCGGGAGAAGAGATGGGTTCTCCGGTATCTCGGAGAAAATCACCCTAAGCCAGGCCAGGGTGACACCCAGGATAAGCGAAGCCATGCCATCTGCCTAATGCAGATCGCTGTCCCTATAGCTCTGGAGGCTACCTCACTGGCGTCATAAGATGCCCTTGCTTGGTGCCTTGCTAGCTACAGGCCCTGAGCAGAGAGGGCAATGGCTTGCCTGGTTTCCTCCATATCAGGCATTGAGGCTGAGTCTCTAGCCTGGACCACAGAACCTATCATAGGAAGCAAAGTGGGTCTGATGAGAAGCAGTGGAAAGAAGGATCTGTGCTGAATAGAAAATCCTTCTCCCCAAAATCGAAGTCCATGAGAGTCCTTGTCTGGGGTCTGTCACGGTGGGGCACGAGGCCCAGAGGGGGTGTCAAGGCAGGTCGATCCCAAAGAGGGATGAGGCAGGGAACCTGGAGACCTTGGGGCGCAGTACCGTTGGTGTAGGTCCCTCGGGCCTGGAACAGTGGAGAAGGGACATAGCCAAAGCGGTGTGGCGCTTCCTGGAAGGGAACAGGCCAGGTGGGAACCACAAGGTTGGCCGCACTGTACTTGCCTCAGAAGACATGCATCACATGCTCAGGATTGCTGACAGGGACCGGCGTAAGATGGAGCTTGTCCAACATCCTCGGGAGCTGATACGAAGAAAGATCAGGCGCTGGAGAGATGTGGAAAGACAATTTCTCTCTTTCGAGGAGGAGGAAGATGATACAGGCAAGCTCTGAGATTCAGGGTCCGGCTGCATGGAAGCATGGTGGAACACCGGCTGGTCAGGGCATGGAAGTAGGCAGGAAATGTGCAGCTGAACCTCTGAACTGTTCCCAGGTGAGAAGTCCCTAGGACTGGGAATGCCTAGGATAGCCAGGGTGGAGGCAGAGGCACAGGGACAAGCTCCTAGCAGCAGGAGAACGGCCTCTGTCAGGCAGGGGAGCCTAGAGGAAACTCCCGCAGGAGGGAGACCCAAAGATCCCAGCAGCTAACAGCCATTCAACTGGATCGGAATGGTCAGAGCTGTGCACATGGGAAGAAATCCCACCCCGTGGTGAGGTGACTGGACCATGTGAGTCCAGGCGGATGGCCCCTGACCTCTGAAGTTGAAGTCCTTCTCGAGGACCGATCCAAAGAAGAGCAAGGTCCGCACTGCAGCTCCTCCCAGAACCTGGCCATGTTCTGGTGAGGGGCATATGCCACCCGACTCCTCAACCCTTCAGAGTCCGAGAGGGACCTTGTCCTCATAGCCACCAGCCTGGGCAACTGACAGCTCTGGGTAGACTCCGGAGAATCCACCCAAGGAACAGTACTCTCCCTTCCTGGTGTGCCTGGGCTGTCCCAAACTTAAACTGTCCAAACCCACCTGGGAAGGGGTGCCCCAGCTGGAGAAGCAGATGTGCCAGTGGCCACAAGGACCACTGCTGGCTGGTCAGTACCACTGACCCCAGAGTCTACGCAGCGACTGATCCCCAGAGGGAGGCCAAGGTGCTGGACACAGAGGATTCCAAAGAATCGGGACCTAATCTGGATCACACACACAGTCCTCCTCCTCCGAGGTAGACCCGATGCCAGATCACCCTCGATCCCGCCAGTTCCTGGACCACCTTCAGCCGCAGCTGCCCAGGTGGCACCAGAGCCAAGCATGGCACTCAGCCAGGCGCCGCCACCCTCCTCGGTAGCCGTAAGCGTCACACGAGGTTGGGCGCAGCACCGTGGTCCCACCATGACGTCTCAGAGTGGCGCCGGAGCCAAGGATCGCTGCTGCGTGAGCAGTGCGGTCGGGAGGCGGTGCCGGCACCAGAAACTGAAGCAGCACTTCCCGATGGTGCCGTGAATGGCGCCAGAAGCGACTGCGACGCCACCCTCCAGGCCTTCGACACCGCGAATGGCACTGGAACCAAGGGTGACTGTGCTAGTTGATGCTGGGGATGGTGTCCGGTCGGGCCCAGAACATGACACTGAGGGAGCCTTCACCTCCGAAGAGGTGACTGCCATTGTGGTGCCTCCGCCTGCCCCTGGCGGGACAGACTGGGCCTCCTGCACCGGAAGGAGCCCTGCTGCGGCAAGGCTGAGAGAGGCAGGCCCCCTCCTCTATGGGCCATATAGGACTGGGAGGGACCTGGAGGAAGGGTAGAATCTTGGCCTTGGCCGCCGACTCTGAACCCGCCCCAGTTGGCAGTGCATGTCTGACTTTAAACACGCGGATCTCAAGAACTCGACAGTCCATAGAAGCAGGCATCGCTGATTGTTCATGTCGTGGGCGGGCCGAGGCAGGAGGGAGGCGGTGGTCATGCTGGTCGATCACGGAATAAGGTAGTCACAGGGACACAGGCAGCTTTGGTGGCCGCCCGCCTTCGACTATTTGTTGCCTCTGGGAAGAGACATGATCGGACAGCAAACAAACAAAAACAGTACTCTATGTCATTATAAATAAATGGTCTTGCCGGCCAGAAGCGGCATTCGAACAGCGGAACAGAAGTGAGAACCTTCGTGACACTAGGCAGCGAATGAAAACTAGGCCACATAAGCAGTTGATTGTAGAATCTCCCTCATGAGGTCTGCACTCGACAGCGGAAGAAGTGAGCTAGGGCGGGGAGGAAGTGACAGATAATAGCCAACGCGAGAGGTGTAACCCACGTCAGTGTCTGCCTTGAGGCGGGCGCCGGCCCTATGTCGACTCCGCCTGTAGTGTAAAAAAATTAAAAAGTCTCCCGCAGGGTCCTGGCTTTGGCACTGTACTCACTAGTGATGAATGGTGAAGATTGACACAGATGAGATCAATACCCTGGTGGTCTGGATGAGTAAACAGGAACTCAGCCCCTGACCTTTCAAACTGGTATTTCTTGTCACACTTTTGTTGGTGGCGTGAGAGTATTAGGAGACTTGAGGATTCCCAGAACATTCTTTTTAAGAATTTGTACATAGGCAGGAAGAGCCTTTTGGTGGGTGTCAGCCCCATGAGCTCCATATATTGTGCCTCTTCTTCATTCTGGATCTCTTCTGCTGTTTGCAGATCCAGGGTTTCTACCATTTGTTAAAAGAAAAATGGGATGAGAAATCCTCTGGGGGTCTGGGAGGAGAGCCAAAATCCTGTTCTGGTGAGACCTCAGGTTCAATACCCTCCTCATTCTGATCATCCTCCTCATATTCCACTGTGGCAGTGGGCAAAAGAGTGCACAAACAGTAGGTTTTCAGCAGGAGTGACTACAGGCTGCTTAGGGGTATTAAGCCCTGGCACCTGAAGTAAAGGCTAAGCGCCTCAGGTAGCTCAGCAGGTAAAGGCATCTGAGGGACCCCTGGGCGTTTCAGCATGCTTTGTTTTCTTCAGTATTTTGGCAGGCACCAGGGAGTCAGACAGTTCTTTGCCTCTCTTGCCAGAGCCCTCACCCGTATTGGGTGGATTTGGAGGCTCTGGAAGGAATAGTCACAGTCTTAGAGAGGGTGGACTGGTTAGAGCCAATGGACTCCTCTTCCCATCTTCTTTTAAGCCTCTCTCTCTCGTTTTTCACTGTCTTATTAGGGAAGGACTTATAAATGACAATTTTCAGAAAAATGCTGTTGGCCAAGGCAGATCAAACATAGATCATGTTTATCTGCCTTGGCAACACTCTACACTCTTTTTTTGGCTTATCTGACATTTTAAGAAAACAGGAACTGGGAACCAACAAAAATAGAAAGAATTTAAATATTCATGGTCGGTTCCTAAAAGAATAACTGTCGGTTCAGGAACCAATGTGGTCAAAAACTAGCGATCCCGATCGGATCTGGAACCGAGAACCACAGAGGAACCAATAAACCTTGGTTCAAATGCAGCTAAATTTTAATAAAAATGAAGAAAAAGTAATCTGAACCCTTAGAAAAAGTTTTGATTTAAGAGAAAAAAGGATTGGTTGCCTCGGTTCACAAGAACCGATGAACCAGTAAAGAAAACTAAAATTTAAAACTGTGAGATAAAAACAGTTACACTAGGCAGTAATGAAAAACAAAACAAAATATTCAAGGTTTTGTTCTGTGCACTACAGGAATCTGTCGATTGTGATAAGATCTCAGGGTGTCTGAACTTTTCAGCGAGAGAAGAAATCTGAGAGGTTAGAATGTGGCAGTTACACTGGGCAGTTTGAATTGGATGCACCAACTAAAGATTCCATCATTAGCGTAGCATTCCAGGCGGTAAAGGAGCACTGCCAAGAGTAATACTAGTGGATTCCTGCAGTTAGAAGAGGAAGAGCTCTAGGATGAGCGGCACCAGGTCCTCGACTAGGATCGAGAAATGAAAATTGCTTACCTACCGTAATTCTTGATCTTCTCTTGTATCTTCACCATTCATTACTGATTGGGTAATGCGGGCGTGCACCGCTTCTGGGAGATTTTTTTTTGGAATCTGCTCAATGGCACTGCCCACGAGCGACGCACTGCATCATCGGAGGGCTGCTGTGGGTGCCACAGACTCCTCCTCCATCTCAGTTCTGGTAGCCAGAGAGGTGAAATAAAGGGTAAGGAAAAAGGAAGAAGCGAGGCAAGAGCTGAGGGACAGAAAAAGGAAAGGATATAAACTGAAGAAGGAATAAGCGGTGAGGGACAGATAGAAGAGGAGAGAATACCTACCTAAGGGACCATAGGGCCTCCCATCTGGGGCGGCTCTAAGGGAGGAACAGATAAAGAAAAGAAAGAAGGAGGAGGGAGGGGACACTGCCCATAGATATATTGTTGAGAAGGTTATAAGCTCGGAACCAAAACAAGGAGCAAGAATTCCTCCTGATAAGACTGAGAAAAGGTTCAACTGAACCCTTGTATCGATTGGACACAAAGGGCAGATTCTCTATCTTCTCATCATCCCAACCCCACACTCTAGCTGAGAGCTCACAGACTGCCCAGACAGAAATCTGTTCCGGAAGGAGAGCACCCAACTATGAGAGGGATAAGCCCTTAGCACCTTGTTAAGTGCTGACACGGAAGTGTGTGGGTAGGGGTTAGGCCCTACAAAGGCAGCTTTGTATGAAGGATGGAGTGGGAACTCAGTCGGACTCCCTGTAGGCAGGGCAAGGACAGCAGTTCAAGGTTAAAGAAGTGTAGAAGCACCAACCAGAAGAAGCTGACAATTAAATAATGCCTGCCAGGGGAACCTGCATTTTGAGGCGAGCCGTAGAGGGACGGTCTCTTCAGCTGTGAACTGAACAACGTGGTTAAGGGAGCCTAGAGGTCACCCTTAGGGGCAGTCAGAAAGAGTTCTCTCAGGATAGGAAAAAAGACCTACTCATTCCCCTTTACCTTGAGGAAAAAGATTTGTCCAAGAAGAACCAGGGGAGGCATACAGTAGGAGGCCACCGAGGGAAGGTGGGCGGGTATCAGTAATGAATGGTGAAGATACAAGAGAAGATCAAGAATTACGGTGAGTGCGTAATTTTCATATCTTCCTTGTCAATCTTCACCATTCATTACTGCTTGGTGGAGTACCAAGCCCCCCTCAAGGGGGAGGATAAAACCCTGGGGAGGCGAAACCCCCAGCCTCCTGTTGGTGGGAAACAGGAGAGGAAGACCCTGGGCTAATCAGGTGAGAAGCCTATGGTGCAGGAGAGCTAGAGGTGTTCCCGAGACCGGGAGATGGAGGAAGCCCCTGCAGAAGTCTCCTAGCTCTGGAGGAAAAAGTCCAGCCCCCTGAGCGGAGTGAATCACCCTCACGCTGGGCCAGGGGTGACAACCTTGATAGACTAAGCGATGCCGTCTCATCTAACAGATTGCTGTCCCTGGAAGCCACCTCATTGGCGCCATAAGATGCCCTTTCTTGGTGTCTTGCCAGCTCCATGCCTATAGCAGAGAGGGCAATAGCTTGTCTGGTTTGCTCCGTATCAGGCATTGATGCTAAGATTTGGGAGGCATCGACCACAAATGCCTACTGTAGGCAGCATGGTGAGCCTGATGTGATGCAATGCAATGGATAACATCACGCGAGAGAAGAGAACACTCTTCGTCCCCCACCGGTCAAATTGTAGGGAATCTGAGTCCGGTGGATTGTCGTGCGCCAGGCGGCGTGCCCAGAGGAGTTTCTAGGTATACCAATCCCCAAGGCGGTTGGGAGAGTACCTGAGATCCCAATGGGCACAGTACCTTCTTCCGCAGTCTGCCAGGGCTGGAGAAAGGGCAGCTGGCGACTTCATGGAATGGGTAGACTCCTCCTGGAGGAATAGGCCAGGATAATACCACCAAATGCTGGGCACTGAATTCACTGAGGAATTCGTCGTCTCCCATTTAGTATCGTCCCTCGCCTAACAAATGAGATACGAAGATCCCCACGATCCTCGAAAGGAATCGCTGATATTCAGTGAAATCGGCATTGGAGGAGAGATGAGCAGTGGGTTCTCTCCCTCCAAGAGGGAGCGAGGATGATGGAGACTCGAATGTCCAGGGGACTCCTACGGCGGTGGGGGTAGGCAAAACACCCACTCATGCATATAACTAACGTGATGAGGGAAGGCCACTGCAGAGCTCTGAACGTCTCCCAGGATAACGGGCCCGTAGGGACCGACATGGCCTGGGAAAGAGGGGTGGCTGCAGAGGAATGGGAGAGGACACCTACGGCAAAGGCAACTGTCCTCTGCTTAGGCTCTGAAATCCAGGAACGGGCCCGAGCTGGCGGGATCCCCGGACAAACCAGGTCGCAGAGCGGAAGAACCCTGGGGATGCGAAGCCTGGAAGAGCCTAGTAGGGGATCCTCCCTGTGCGAACCTGGGGCTACATGGGTCCAGAAGGGCAGCTTACAGCAACGCCACCAGAAGGGTCCCTGGGGCTCGAGAGGAAAGATGGGGCCCGTGCTACGGCTCCTACTCACCCCGAGGGTGGCAGATGAAGACCGAGGTGACTCAACCCGTCTCGGACCCCCGGACTCAGAGAACGCCCTCTTCCTCGGCCCGACACCCTGCCCTGAGGAGATGCAGCAGCACTGGGATCGGCAGCTGCCACAACCCCGCAGGAGGGAGAGCCCTTCCTCCACCTCCATGCCATCCCCTCCAGGGACCCCAGACCACCCCAGCCTGGGAGGCCTCAGGAGAGGACAGCAGAGACAGAGGAATAGGCGCTGGGCACTTACACTTCATCTCACCGGAGACCCTGACTCGAAGGGTCAGGGTGCCAGGATGGGTCCACATCTGAATCATCCGAGGAGGAGGAAGAGACCAGCTGGACCACAATACTGGCCACCCGGGGTCTCCAGTGAAACAGCACCACGAACAGTGCCAGATGACCCCGGACCCCCCGCAGCGCCTGAGGCCCGGCCCTGACTCCCCAATGGCACCGCCAGACCCGCGGCACCGGGACCCAACTCCAAGCACCGCTAGAACAGCAGCCCAGGCCCACAGCGCCGATAGCCAACATGGTGCCTAAGCGGCACCACCTCGATCACTGGCGCCGGAAGGTGGCGCCGCCGGTCCACCGATGCCGGGCCCAGCAGACCTGGGCCTCGACAATGGAGAGTCTGCACCTCTGAGGAGGTAACTGCGGGCGGTGTCCCCAGCGGCCCAGGAGGGACCCAGCGTTACTCCGACACCGCAAAGGCCTCCTCTTCAGCAAGACAAGATGAGGAGGCCCCTCCTCTCAGATCGTATAGGCCTGAGAGGGGACCTGGAGGAAGGGTCTAGAGACCTTACCTGAAATCCCTGGAGTGGCGCCGTCCCCGACAGTCGGCTGAGCCTTGCCGATCTTGAATGTGTGGACTTCCGGACTGCCGCGGTACATCGAGAAACAGGCGTTGTAATGATCCATATTATGGTTGGGTCCCAGGCAGCGAAGACAAACATCATGCCAGTCCGTGGACGGAAAAATGCCGCCACAGGAGCACCGACGATAGGGGAACGGCCTCTCTTCGACTTCATTGCTTGCCCCCAAACCTGACATGATGCTAAACAATTAAGGCAAAACAAAGCACAGCTCTCAGTGTTGTCAAATAATAGAGAAAAACAGAATGGTCTTACCAGTGGCGATGTCGAGAAAAGGCAGGAGCCAAAGGAGAAGTCTGAATATGGCGCGATGAGCTGACAATGCGCTAGCGTACTGAAAATCCTAACTGTGCAGCAGGTGCAGCCTTGACAGCGGGAGACAGAACTGAGATAAAGGAGGAGTTCAGAGACTCAACGGTCCCTGCACATGACGCAGTGCGTCGCTTCTTGTGGGCGGCGCCGTGGAGCCCCAATCAGTAATGAATGGTGAAGATTGACAAGGGAAGATCAGGCTGCTTTTTTGTGTTTCTGAGAGGGCTGTCCTCCTGCCAAACACAGGACTGCCATCGTCAGAACCCTCCTCGGTGAGGAAGTGGGACTGGACATGGCCTTACTGCCGGAGCAGCATGCTCTGAAGAGGTTCCCTACAGTCACAGTCGTCGTCCAGAGTTGTAGGTCATTGTTTGGTAGGACTGAGAGAAACTGACAGAAGTTTTTTTATAAATTAAACTGATACAAAAATAAATACTAGCTTAAAATACTTAAATATAATGAACTGAATGCTGTTGTTGTATAGACGTGAAGATCCAACTCCTGACAGGCAAGCGTTGTCACTGAAGTGCACTCGATGGCAGGGAAAAAGGAACTGAGGCAGTTGAGGGCCATTGCCAAGATAGGCTATGCTGCTCAAGCTAGTCTTGCGGTGCCACGCAGCCAGTCTGATGCCAGGCCTCCTGAAGATTTTTGATTTCTGCTGGTCCTAGCACCTCCAAGATGATCAAACTTTTCTGCACGGAGTTTTTAGAAGACATGCTTTCTCTATTTTAAGCATTACTTGCTGTTGAGTAATACAATTATAACCTTTGATGCAGCAGCTCATTCTGTTGATAATGTAAAATTGCACTTTTATGTTTGCTTGCACACATGGGCAAGAAACATAGTGCCATCATCTGAGTTTTCAGAGCTGTGTCACCCTCTTCCAGTTCAGTGTGTTTGCAGTAGCGGCGCAGTTCTCAGTGAATGCTGTAGCTGTTAATGACAGCAGTTGAAAATGCAGTGCCGTACAGCTGAAAGGGAGAGCTCCGCTCAGTGACAGCGCTCCCCCTCCACATGCATGCGTATTGCGTGCACATCGCTCCCACGCACACACTGTATGGCCGGCGGGGTGCCCCATCCCGTCGGCTCCGCCCCTCCCCCAAAAGCTTTCCAGGTGTCACGCTGGGGCCCACCCTGATGTGGCAAAAACCTTTATGGCCCGTAGGTGCCCAATCCCCGTCAGCTCCAGCCCCAACAGCCTACAGCTGCCATGCTGGAAGCCACCCAGCATGGCACAAGTCTGTATGGCCGGGGTGCCCAATCCCGTCGGCTCCAGGCCCTCCCAAAACAGCCTTCTAGCTGCCCGCTGGGGCCACCCCAGCATGGCAAGCGTCCCGCGTCGTCTAAGTAAAAAAAGGTAAAAAAGTTCCTCAAGCGGTCTCCCAGCCCACCCGTTCCCCCATCACCCTATACTCACCTTCAGAGCTCGTGCGACGATCTTCGTGGACTGGGGAACACGCCAGCACTTTTCAAAGCTGACCGCGAACTGAAGAAATGGCAGTATGCTGTATAATGTAATAAATAGGGTTTTTCAACTTTAATGCATATCTCAGGCATTTTTGCAATTTTGGCATCACATTTTCAACATGGGGTTTTGGGACCCCTCCTTATGAATTCTTGAACTACCATGGTGTTAATCGGGCCCAAGGATGATTTAGAAGACACTGATGAAATCACCTTTCGGGACCCGATTAATAAACGACCGTGCTAGTGTTCATAAGGTGGGCTCTCAAAAGCCTATGTTGCAAATTTAGTGAAAAATTCCAAAAATGACACTTTTATGAGTGTGCGTGAAGTTCCTACGCATGCTTGCAAGTTTGCAAATTTTTAATATTTACACAATTGATTTTCAACATTGCCGCTTTACTCACACCTCCTTATAAGCAGTACAGCTGTCATTTTCACATCTCACCAAAATGTGTGCTTGCATGTAGCGCAAATGGTGCAGTTGGTGTGTGAAATCAATGTATGGGACACAATAAGAAAATCACAGTGACACTGTTCATTAGCAGAGGTCTTAAAATGGCTATGTTGAAAATTTGGTGAAAAATTCCTAAAAATACATAGTGTTGGCAGATAAGGGCCTATGGCCCACGAGTCTGCCCATTTGAGCTTTTAAGTTCAGTTTATGTTTTCCTAGAAGTCTGTTGCTCCTTACACCTGACCTCCAGAATTCCTTTATGTCTATCCCATGCATTCTTAAATCCTCAATTGTTTCAGCCACCACCACTTCCTCTGGCAGGGTGTTCCACTTGTCCACCACTCATTCTGTGAAGAAATTCTTCAAGTTTCCTCTGAATTGTCCTCCTCCAACTTCATCCCATGCCCTAGTCCTGGAACATCTTTTTCGCTTAAAATAGTGTATTTCTGCACCTTGTTCCTCCCTGTAAGATACTTGTATGTCTCTATCATATCTCCTCTCTGTCTCCTCCAGGGAGTACATGTTCAGTTCCTTCAACCTGTCCTCATAGGACTTGTGATGCAATCCATGCATCATCTTTGTTGCCTTCCTCTGAACCTTCTCTACCCTATGTCCTTACGTAGGTAAGGTCTCCAGAACTGTACACTGTACTCCAGGTGGGGCCTCACTAGTGTCTTGTATAGGGAATTATGACCTCCTTTTCCTGCTGGTGATGCCCCTACCTGTGCATCCCAGCATCCTATTTGCTTTACCCTGCTGCCTTGTCACACTGTTTCTCACCTTGAGGTCATCACAGATGATAACCCCAAGATCCCATTCCTGCTTGGTGCATGCTATATCCTCACCCTCCCAACTGATATATTGTGCCAGGGTTTTTGTGCCCCATATGCATTATCTTGCACTTCTTTGCACTGAATTTCAACTGCCAAATCCCTGACCATTCTTCAAGTTTCTGCAGGTCCTTCTCATTCTGTCTACACCCTGTGGTGTGTCTACTCTATTACAGAGCTTTGTGTCATCAGCAAACGGTGAATTCTGCCTTCTAGGTCCTGCGCAATGTCACTGATGAAGATGTTGAATAGGACCCGTCCCAGCACTGATCCCCTGCGGTACCCCACTGTTCACTCTTCCTCTGTGGAGTGACAGCCGTTTACCACCTCCCTCTGTGTCCTGCTGCCCAGCCAGTTACCTACCCACCACACTACTGTCCTGCCCACACTCATATTCACCAGTTTACGAGGCCAGCATTGCGCAGTTCCTACACACGCCGCAAGTTTGTGAATTTTAATATTTGCACGCCAGATATTCAACATTCCCATTTTATTACACTTCCTTATGAGCAGTACAGCTGCCATTTTCACATCACGTCTAAAATGTGTTTCCGCACATGAAAGTAAGGCGATCTAGTCGGTGTGCGTAAATCAGTGTATGGGACACACTAAGAAAATCGGTGACACTGTTCATGAGCAGAAGTCTTAAAATGGCTATGTTGAAAATTTGGTGAAAAATTCCTAAAATGACTTTTATGAGTGTGCATTGCACAGTTTCCACACACCTTCTTAAGTTCATGAATTTGTAATATTTTCAGTCCAGATTTTCACCAGTGGCATTTTTCCCACACTTCCTTATGAACAGTACAGCTGTCATTTTTCACAACATGGCCGAAATGTGTTTTCACACTTTCAGCGCAGAAATGCGTGGTCACTGTGGGAAATCATTGTTCGGACAGATAAAGAAAATCACAGTGACACTGTTCATGATCGGAGGTCCCAAAATGCCTGTGTTGACAATCTGCTGTAAAAATCCCCAAACTAATTACATTACTGGTGTCGTTGCACAGTTTCTACGCAGCCTTCGACTTCACCTTTTTTTTTTTTATTTTCACTGCACATTTCAACAGTGCCATTTTTTACACCTCCCATGAACAGTACGGTTGTCATTTCTCACATCCTGTTCGAATGTGTTTTTGCACCTGTGGTGCTAAATGCCATAGTAGCTGTGCAAAAGCAGCTTTTGGCTACCAAACTGATATTGCCACTCTTCATGAGGTGGGGTCACAGAAAAACCATGTTGAAAATTTGGAGGAAAATACCACGTAATGCCTGAGGTGTTAGGGTTTCCGACCATAACGCGCCCACCCTAGAGAATGACCGCATCAGGGGTGTGACTTGGGATTCTCGCCTGTAATGCTCATACCATTCCACACCCTGCAGCCAGTGAGAGGCATCGAGGTGCGCCTTGACTCTTCGGCCCCAAAGTTCACCCCATTCTCCTATACCGCACCCATCTCACCGTGATTTCCTGATGAATGGGTGTGCATAAGGCCAAAGACCCCAAGGCACCGTGACACTTGTCGGTGTCTGCAGGGTAGGGTGTGGTGAAATGGCATGGACGATATGCCTGATGACCCAAAGGCACACCCCAATGCCTGGGCTCGGTCTCTGCAGGGTGGTGGTGCGGTTGGCTTCAGTTGAATACTTCACTGCCATTCCTATTATGCAGCTCTCTAACTCCTACACTACCAATGCCAATGCCAGCAAGCAAACATTCGCATTAACAAATGCTTGTTTTTATTGATTTTCAAGGGAGCAGTTAGGCTCCCTTATTGAATTGCAGTACTGTAAGTTAAAAAATAATGTGGGTAGACTTCAATCATGACTGGTCTAGAGCTGGTGATCCAGCTCCATCTTTTCTTTACAGCCTCAAAAGATAACTAACAAACTTTTGCCTCAAAATATTTAGCTTACAGTTGCAATATTCAGTAGGGGAGTTGAGACACAAGCTTACTTAATCAAAAAGAGCAGTGCGTAATTTCACGACTACCAAAACTCTTGCTTTAAAACATTTTAGAATGCTAGTCGGTGATTTCTTTTTTAATTCTGTCTTTATAGGTCAACATCCAAGGTGGCGCAATAGCTCTTGGTCACCCACTTGGATGTCTGGTTGCGTTATCCTAGTCACTCTCCTACATGCTTTGGAAAGAACTGATGGAAAACGTGGTGTAGCAGCTCTCTGCATAGGTGGTGGCATGGGTATTGCAATATGTGTAGAAAGGCCATGAAAAATCTACAGATTCAAATCTGAGGTTTCAGTGTTAAAAGGGGAATGGAAGCTTTTGGACTGTGCTCGTTTCCTTGGTTCCAGAGGGTTTTATTGATATGGTCTTCATTAAATTATCGATGATTTAAATACCTACTATGGAGGCACGAGAGGAATACTTGAGTAATCCAGTGCAAAAAGTGCATAGAAAAAAATGCACACACTGGCCATTTTAACACATTCCTTGGGTTGTACAAAAATGCGGCAGCAATCACCTCTGTCACTCTTCCAGATATAGAGGATTGTGTATGAGCAGCCATACATAACAAGGATATTCTTGTATCGAGAGGTTCTTGGTAACAGATGACCTTGAGACGTAGTTCGAGAGGTCCTCTGTTACCAAGGGAACATTAAGATACAAGAATTTCTCTTTATTTAGGTATGACTGCTCATACACAATCTTTATAGTGTATGGGCAGTCACAGCACAGAAAATCTCTCAAACCAGCTGGAGAAAACAACAGAAATGAAAACTACGTACCTACCATAATTCTTGATCTTCTCTTGTATCTTCACCATTCATTACTGCTTGGGTTAGTGCTGGAGGTGTGCACCGCTACGGGAGATTTTTGGAGTCTGCTCCAACAGCGCCAGCGAAAGCGATGCACTGCGCACATACAGGGGCGGCTGTTAGGTGTCATGAGACTCCTCCTCCATCTCAGTTCTGGTAGCTGGAGAGTTAAATAAAGGGTAAAGGAGAGCCAGGTAAGAGCAGAGGACAGAAAAGGAAAGGATATAAACTGAACAAGGAATAAGCCGGTAGAGGACAGATAGAAGAGGAAGAATACCTACCCTAAGGGATCAGAGGGCCTCCCTTCTACGGGCTCTAAGGGAGAAACAGATAAAGAGAAAAGGAAGAAGAAGAAAGAAGAAAAGAAGGGATGCTGAGAGGAGAACACTGCCCATAGATACACTGGTTGAGAGGGTTATGAGCTCGGAACCAAAAACAAGGAGCAAGAATCTCTTGATAGGACTGAGAGAAGGTTCAACTGAACCACTTGTATCGATTGGACACAAAGGGCAGATTCTCTAACTTCATCATCCTAACCCCTAAGAGCTCACAGACTGCCCAGGCAGAAATCTGTTCCGGAAGGAGAGTGCCCAACTATGAGGGGATAAGCCCCTTAGCACCTTGTTAAGTGCTAACACTGAAGTGTGTGGGTAGGGGTTAGGCCCTACAAAAGGCAGCTTTGTATGAAGGATAGAGTGGGAACTCAATCGACTCCCTGAAGGCAAGGCAAGGACAACAGTTCAAGGTTACCAAGCGCAGAAGCACCAACCAGAAGACGTTGACAAATAATGCCTGCCAGAGGGAACCTGAAATTTGAGGCTGAGCCATAGAGGGACGGTCTCTTCAGCTGTGAACTGAACAACGCGGGCCAAGACGGCACGCTTAGGGCAGTCTGAAAGAGTTCCCTCAGGATAGGAAAAGTCCTACTCGCTCCCTTTTACCTTGAGGAAAAAGGATCTGCCCAGAGAAGAACGGAAACCAGGATAGTTGTTTTGTTTTTTTTGCCATAAAGGCCAAAGAGGGTGAGGGGAATGAGAAGGGAGGCGGAGACGCCAAAAGTAGGAGGCCACTGAGGAGAAGGTGGCGTGGTAGTAATGAATGGTGAAGATACAAGAGAAGACTGAATTTTATATCTTCCCTTGTCAGTCTTCACCATTTATTACTGCTTGGGTGAGTACCAAGCTCCTCCAAGGGGGAATAATAGAACCCTGAGAGAACAAGACCCCCAGCCTCCTGCTGGAGGGGAGACCCTGGGCTAATCAGGTGAGAAGCCTATGGTGGAGGAGAGCTAGGAAGTGTCCCCGAGGACGGGAGACAGAAGAAGCCCCTGCAGCCTCCTAGCCCTGGAGGAGAAAAGACGGGTCCCCGGAAAGCGGAGCTAATCACCCTACACCGGCCAGGGGTGACAACCTTGATAGACTAAGCCACGCTGTCCGTCTGATACAGATCACTGTCCCTAGAAGCCACCTCATTGGTGTAGTAAGATGCCCTTGCTTGGTGTCTTGCCAGCTCCAGGCCTATAGCAGAGAGGGCAATAGCTTGTCTGGATTGCTCCATATCCGGCATTGATGCTAAAACTTGGGAGAGCATCGACCACAAATGCCTGATGTGATGCAATGCATAGCATCACATGAGAGGAAGAGAACACTCTTCGCCCCAACCAGTCAAATTGTAGGGAATCTGAGTCCGGTGGATGGTTGTGTGCCAGGCGGCGGCACCCGTGGGAGTTTCTAGGTATGCCAATCCGGAAGCGGGTTGGGGAAGAGTACCTAAAGACTCCAATGGAGCAAAATAACTTCTGCAGTCTGCTGGGGCTGGAGAAGGCGACTGCCAGGAATGGATAGACGCCTCCTGGAAGGAATAGGCCAGGACAGTATCACCAAATACTGTGCACTGAATTCACCGAGGAATTCACGCGTCTGCTGTTCGGTATTGTCTCGCCTAACAAAAGAGATGCGAAGATCCCTCACCATCCTCGAAAGGAATCGCTGATATTTGGTGAAATCAGCACCGCCAGAGAGATGAGCAGTGGGTTCCTCTCCTCCGAGGAGGAGGGAAACAAGGATGATGAGAGCTCTCGAATGTCCAGAGGACTCCTCGGCGGTGGGGATAGGCAAACACCTGCTCATGCATATATCTAACGTATGAGGGAAAGGCCGCCGCAGAGCCTCTGAACATCTCCCAGGATAACGGGCCTGTAGGACCGACATGGCCTGGAGAGAGGGGGTGGCTGCAGAGGAGTGGGAGAGGGCACTACGGCAAGGCATCTGTCCTCTGCTGAGGCTCTGAAATCCAGAAAACGGAGCCCAAGCTGGCAGGATGCCGGACAACAAACCAGGTCCTAGAATGGAACCCTGGGGATGCAAAGCCTGAAAAGCCTAGTAGTGGATCCTCCGAGATGAACCTGGGGCTGCATGGGTCCAGAAGGGCAGCCCATAGCAATGCCACCAGAAGGGTCCCTGGAGCTCGAGAGGGAAAGACTGGGCGCCGGTGCTACGGCTCCTACCCAGCCCTCCGAAGGGTGGCGGGTGAAGACCGAGGTGCCTCAACCCCCAGACTCGAGAATGCCCTCCTCCCGAACCCAGCGACACCCCACCCCGAGGATGCAGCAGCACTGGGATCAG
Source organism: Neoceratodus forsteri (assembly GCA_016271365.2). Classification (NCBI taxonomy): domain Eukaryota; kingdom Metazoa; phylum Chordata; order Ceratodontiformes; family Ceratodontidae; genus Neoceratodus; species Neoceratodus forsteri. Next base: position 1,005,373,987 of record CM057450.1, read on the forward strand.
CAGCTGCCACAACCCCCTCAGGAGGAGAGCCCCTCCCTCCACCTCCACGCCATCTCCTCCAGGGACCCCAGACCACCCTCCGCCTGGGAGGCCTCAGGAAAAGAGACAGAGGAATAGGCACGCTGGGCCGCCTAGCACTGTCTCAACGGAGACCCTGACTGAAGATTCAGGGTGCCAGGATGGGTCCACATCTGAATCATCCTCCTCCGAGGAGGAAGAGACCAGCTGGACCACAATACTAGCCACCCGGGGTCTCCAGTGAACAAGCACCGTGAACGGCACCGGTACTGTAGCGCGGCGCCAGACAATCTCGGACCACCGCAATGCCCAAACTGGGCCCTAACTCCCCAGTGGCGCCCGGTCAGACCCGCCGCACCGGGACCCGACCCACACCGCTAGAAGAGGCGCATCGGGCTATGGGCGGTGCCGAGAGCCAACATGGCGCCGCCGATCACCAGCGCCATGAGCCGCCTCCAGACCATATAGGCCTGAGAGGGGACCTGGAAGAAGGGTCTAGAGACCTTACCTGGGAATCCCTGAGCGGTGCCGCCCCTGAAATTCAGCGGAGCCTTGCGAATCTTGGAATGCGTGGACTTCCAGGATGTGACGGTCCATCGAGAAACAGGCGTTGCGCATCCATATTATGGTTGGGTCCCAGGCAACAAAGGCAAACATCATGCCAGCCAAAGGAGCACAGGCTGATAGGGCTGCCTGCCTTAAACTTGGTTTGCCCTCAACCTGACATAATGTGAAACAATTAAGGCAAAAACAGCACAGTTCTCTGTGTCGCTGAATAATAGAAAAACAGAACGGTCTCACCAGTGACGACATCGAGAGAAAAAGCAGGATGAAGGAGAAGTCTGTGAAGACGGTGATTGACGATTAGGCCTAGTGGCATACTATTAACTCTACCGACAGCAGGTGCAGCCTCGACGGGCGGGAGAAACAGAACTGAGATGGAGTCGCCTGGCGGCACCTAACGGCCTCCCTCATGCATGACGCAGCACGCTTTCTCCTGGGCGGCACCATTGAGCCGATCAAAAAAAAAAATCTCCTTGCAGCGCGTCCGCACTAACCCAAGCAGTAATGAATGGTGAAGAGTGACAAGGGAAGATTAGAAATTTTACATTTTCTTTTTTAACTGACAGTGTGCTGCAGATGTTTCTACAAGTTTAAAAAAATCTGCAACTTCCAGCTTAACTGGACTGAAGAAGGCAACTATGTGGCAGCATTCCAAGTTGTTATACTGCAGTAGTGACATAGCTAGTGAAGCAGAACAGCTGTGATGACACAGCTACTGCAGCAGAACAACTCCATTCTAGTCATGGATTTTTTCCATAACATTCTACCATATACACAATGTAATTTATGCAATCGATACTAAAAGTGTACAGACACATATGGTCAGGAATACTAGCTTTTGGGGCACTAATTCAAAATAAATTGAATATTTTTATCCTTATCTCTACCTGATGACACTGTGCTAGAAATGTAAGAAAAATTACTTTCCATAGTAGTCTTGTTTCTTCAAAGGTAATCTTATTGTATTCTGACTAAAGCTGAATCAGTTAATAGAACCTACGAGATAGTGGAATGCTAGGCTCAGTGGTTTTCAAACCAAAGTCACTGGTTGTACTTCCTGCAACAGTCACATTCTTATGAAGCATGCATAGAAAACTATACTAAAACTTGGCAAAATCTAATTCCCCCCATTTTACTGACAAACCCCTTCATAAACAAAAGGAGGATCCCCAAGACTCAAGTCACAGATGCCGGAAAAAAAACTAGTTACTAACCTGTAACAGTTCTAGGAGTGGTATATGTTCTTCATCCACACTTGTTGGTATGTCCTTTGCCTTTAAGAATCATGCCGGAAGGTCTTGAAGCTGGCTTCTCCCTCCCGTGGTATAACCCTCGGCTTCCGCCCGTGGCAGCCAGATCTTGTGCCCACTGGAAGCTCAGGTTGTGCGTCAAAGCGGGGAGGTCGGGTGAGTTTTGTGGATGAACAACATATACCACTCCTAGAAAGTACAGCTATGTGAAGAACATAATACAGTAACAGTAGATCTTCGAGAGAAGGATGGAGATGCAAGATCCCTTCAGAAGTTTTAACCACCTTCACTTGAGCTACTGTCCTGAATACAGTGATGATAGGCAGAAACAGCGGCCAGGTGTACTTTAATGGAGGAGTAGCTGAGACCTGACTCCGCAGGGATAGCAGGTATTGTAAAACCGAGTTAACCGGACAGGACCAGAGGGTCAAGCCTCCTGGTTGTGGCCCAGAGACAAAAGCATTTCCACTTCATGGCGAAGTGGCCTTGGTAGTGGGCTTCCAAGCCTCCACCAAAATCTGGGCAGTGTCATCAGAAACTCCAAAGTGAAGCTTTGCTAGGGTCTGCAGGAGCCAAGCATGCAGATGAAGCGAGCGCAGGTTGGGATGAACCAAGGTCCCTGCCGCTGAGAGGGTAACTGACCCGAAAGAGGAAGAGGCCACGGTGCTTGCACCGGCTGAGACGGCAGAGAAGCGGGACCCAAATCTGTCTGGGCCACAGAGGGCTATCAGAATCATGGTGACCCTCTCCGATTGGGCTTTGAGGAGGACCCGCTGCAAGAGGGAAAGGGAAGGAAGGCATAAAGAAACCTCCTGCTCCAAGATAGGGACAATGCATCTTGCCAGAAAGCTCCAGGCTGGGGATTGAACGAGCAAAATTTGGGCAGTTTTGGTGCTGCACTGAGATGCAAATAGATCCAAACCGCATTCTCCATCTTGCGAAGAGCTCATCTGCTACAGACTGTGGCGGGGACCACTCGTGATAGAGCGGCTTTGCCCGGCTGAGGCGTCCATGACTATGTTCATGGAGCTCGGAATGTGGACTGCTGAAAGATGGAGATGGTGTTCCATCGCCCAGTCCCACACCCTCATAGCTTCCCGACAAGGGGTAAGTGTGTGTACCTCCCTGCTTGTTGATGTAAAAACACTGAGGTATCCGCTCTGAATAAGGAGGTGACTGGGCAATAGAAAAGGAGCTAGTGCCTGTAGGAGTACAGGACCGCCTCTGAGCCTGGCGCACGCTGATATGCAAGTTCTTCTCTAATGGGGACCACAGCGCCCTTGGCGTCCTGTGGGTCCCCAGGTGAGCCCCACCCTGTTCCAGACATGTGCATAGGAGTGTTTGGACAGGACTTTCTGGCTGGAAGGGAGTCCTCGGCAGAGATGCTGGGGAGACGCCCACCAGCGGACTTCGTGACAAATTGGCTCCGAAATCCTGACCGGCAAGTCCAGTAGTCCTGGTCTGGTCCCATTGGACTTTGAGAGCACATTGAATGGTGCATATGTGCAGTCTGGCAAAGGGGACCGAGACTATGGTGGACATCATGACCCAGAAGCCTGAGAATGGACCCAGCGAAACCACGGAAGCTGAACAGCTTTGGTACACCAGAGCTGGATGCGCCTGCCCTGTCTGAAAGCTGAACAGCTTTGGTACGCTAGAGCCTGATGCGCTTCTGCCCTGTCTGAAGGGAGAAAGGCTTTCCTCAAGGTGGTATCCAATAAAGCGGCCTATAAACTGCAGACGCTGACAGGGAAGAGCTGAGATTTTCTGATTTTTACAGTGATCCCCAGATGCTGACAAAGGAGAGCGTGTCCAGGATAGTCTCCCAAAGACGAGATCTGGACGGGGCCAAGAGGAGCCAATCGTCTAGATAAGGGAACAGAAAGTGGCCTTGTGTAGGGTCATTGCAACGACATGCGCAGGCTCTTGGTGAAGACTCTGGGAGCGATGGAAAGACCTTGAACTGAAAGGTCCGACCCTCAAACTTGAACCTCAGGAATCTCTGATGACTGTGGCAGATAGGAAGGTGAAGGTAAGCATCCTGCATGACCAGAGATGCCAGCCAATCCCGACCGCAAGGAAGGGAGGAAATCGGAAGCGACACCATGCGGAATCTGCAGTAAGCGACCCATTGGTTGAGTCGCTGAGATCTAAGATCGTGGCGAAGGTCCCTCTACTTCTTGGGAACCAGGAAGATGTGGGAGTAAACCCAGAGTCCCCTCTGCCTCTGCGACGCATTCTGTGGTGTCCTTGTCGAGGAAAGACTGGATCTCCAGCCTGATGGGAGCCCTGTGGTCTCTTTGGTGGTAAGATGGGTGGTGGTCTGTCTGTGAATAGAGATTCAAATTCCGCAAGTCGAGGACCCAGCTGTCAGAGGTCACTTCTCTCCATGCTTGAGGTAGTGAGAAAACGACCTTCTACACCACTCTCCTGATGACAGGTCTGCGAAGGGAGGTTGCTTGCATAGTCAGGTGGAAGGAGGGGTGGGAGGCGGCTGCTGGAGGTCTAGCCTGTCTAAAGGGGCAGAGGCAGCGCCTCGGTGACCCCCTCGTTGACTAAAGCCACCGCTGTGCATGAGGCTGATGTCCCCTCTGCTACTTAAAATGGGGCCTATGAAAGGCTCCTGCTTCGGGTGGTACATAGACTGCACCGGCAGACCACTTTGCCAGAGTCCTGCAGTCTAACTATAATCTTTTCTGCGTCTTCACGAAGAGCCCTTGAAAGGGCTTCCAGAAGTGTCTGCACCTCTGGGTCGAACCCTGAGACCCGGATCCAGGAATGGCGCCAAAGGCAAATTCCAGTAGCGGCTGCCCTCGCCAAGTGTCCGCAGAGTCAGATGCAGTTCGAAGAACATGGGTACCCACATCTTAGCCGGTCTGTAAGAGTTTAGCAGTTATGCCTCTAGGGGCAGTCAGGCAAACCTTGCAGAATGTCCAGTCCTTGGTCCCAAAGAGCATTCTGGAATTGGACCATGTGAGTCAAAAATTTAGACTACGGGTGCTGCAGGTGGCAGATGAGTACACCCTGAGACCCAAGAAATCCAGCTGCTTAGACTCCCTGTCTGGTGGCTGAGTACTTAGGTGCTTCGCCTCTGCAAATGATTCTGCGCGGGTTGAAATTACTACAGAGTCCACCGTGAGGGTGTTCGCCAAGCAAGAATGATCCTTGGGGGCCCGGTATAGGCGGTTGACTTTCTTGGGCACCACAGAGGATGCATGTGGATACCTCCAGGTAGCTGGGGTAACGTCTTGAATGGTGCCCACCAAGGGAGGGATGACCACTGGCTTGGGATCCTTCTGGCACAGATATTTTGCTAAGCGCTATCATTCGGGGTCCAGGGCCTCCGTATCCCATCCCATGTTCTCCTGTATGTGCGTATGACCTCTAGGAAACTGGGGTCATCGGGAGGAAGATTTAGGCTGGTCCTTTGTGTCACCAGGAAGGAATCTGATTCGCCATAGACAGAGAAAGAAGAAACCAGTTGTTTTCTCCTCTTATGCCTAGGCCACCTAGGTGAAGGAGAGCAAGAGGAGGAAGGGACCTAGCCTAGTCCTCTTGTGCTTCCTGGGGCTGGACGGAAACTTATCCCCCCAGTCCCAGATGGGACGGTGTAGCCTGCCTGTCAGGCTGAGGGACAGGAGGAGCTTTGGAGGAGGAATGGGAGGGCTACTAAGTCCTGCTTGACTGTGTCCCACCAGTGCGCATAAAGTTCCTTAACCTCGACATCCCCAACTTTGGGGAGTCCTGTCTAGTAGGTGACGCTATCGTCCTGCCGGTGAAAACTCTCAGGCGTCGGTCGGTCCCGTGAACGGGTTGGGCAAGTGACGCCTGAGGGACCGACGACTGTTGCAGAACAGCCTTGTCTGGCACCTGTGGAGGAACAGGGGTGCGACCGGTGTCTGTGCTGGAGCCATGTCCGGCGGGACGCCCTAGCTAGAGGAGGATGGGGCGGTTGGAGGAAGAATAGGCCTTAGAAGGCCCATCTGCCTTATGTTTGTCGGGTGTGGCGGCATGCCTGTATTATGGCGCCAAAGAAGAGGCCTGAGAAGCAGAATGCCCCAAGACTGCTTAGCCTCCCAGGAGTAAACCGAAGCAGAGTGGGAGGATTGCTTACCTGAGGCCGCACGGGCCAGTGTCCGAGTGCTTCTTGTGGCCCGAGGTGCCTGAGCCGGACGGTTTTTGAAGATACACTGACCCGAGGGCTTAGACGACGCTGCGTGTGTCGGAAGTCCAGATCCCACGGGCAGCAAGGCGGGCGCCTTGGGAAGTGAGGCAGGAGGCTTGAGTGAGATAAGCCGGGTCTCATGTCCGGAGGAGCCAACGACCAGCGGAGCTGGAAGACCTGGGCCTAGAAGCGAGAGGTCTCAGTTCCAGCGATGGTGCTTCTCCTTTCCTTTCTTAGGAGTAGGGGGAGAGACTCCTCCCAGAGGACGTGTCCTGCTGCATCTGGGCCAGTTGCTGCTGCACTAGATGGGCCTGGAGTGATTTTTGTCTTTGGATCCTGGTCCTACTATTGAAGGCCTGGCAGTGGGTGTAGGCGCCAGTGTGGTTCTGGGCACAGGCAAAAGGCAGGCTGAGCGATCGTCCTTGGCAGGGATCTGCCGCCCACAAGAGCACTTGTTACGCTGCCTGAAGTTGGAAATGGATGGTACGCGCTACCTGAAAATTTGAAGAAGAACCTAAGAGGAACTGTTCTAGAGCTGAGGAACCCACAGGCGAGCAGAGGCTGACTAGCAGGTTGGTGGGAAAGAACGCTGGAGCAGTGGGGACCCGTCTATGCCCTTTATACTACGTGATGTCAGGGGTGGGGCTGATGCCGGTAGGGGCGGTCACGTCGTTACTACTAGAGAAAAAAATGTTGAGATCTGCCACCAGGTGGCGCAGTCCTATATATGTGTTACCTGCTGTAAGAGTTTTCTTGAAGTAAGATCCACTGTTACAGGTGAGTAACCTGTTTTCTAGAATAGTGGATATATTTTATCCACACTTGTTGGCAGACTCCTAGCAGTTCTCCAGGAAGAGGGAGGCAAGGTGCACCCCCGAAATACTTACTTGGGAACAGAGATTGGAGAACTGAGGCCCCAAAACCAGCATCTCTGCATGACTCAAGGTCCTTAGTGGGTGATGAAGGTGTTTGCTGACTTCAGTAGCAGCCCTGCACATTTCCTGGATAGGGATGTCCCTGGAGCGCCACCAATGCAGTGGTATGGTAGCTGGAATGAGTTCTTATCCCTCTGGGAGGCTCCTTGCCCGCCAACCTATAGCAGAGGTCAATGCAGGATATAATCCATCTGCCAATCGTCCTCTTTGCTGCAGGTCTGCCAGGTGCAACTTCAGCGTAGGTGACACAAAGCTGGCAAACCTCTCCCTGAACTTCAGCCATCTGTTCCAGATAGTAAGAGAGCACTCATCTCGGGTCCAAAGTATGGAGCTTGTACTCTGCCTCTGAGGTGTAACTGGTGTAGTACATTGGCAGACAACACCTGGTTAAGGTGAAACTCTGACACCACCTTCGGAAGGAACTTCTGGTGGGGATTTAGGACAACCTTTGTCCTGTGGAACATCAGGTAAGGAATCTCCTCTGAGAGTGCCTTGAGCTTCTCAGTCCTTCTGGCTGACATGATAGCCACCAGGAAGGTGGTCTTCCACGGCAAATGTGACATCTCACACTTGTGCATTGGTTGAATGGATTATCCATGAGCTTTACCAATACCAGCAGTAGATCCCACAGAGATGGAGGTTCACGCACGGAGGGAATAAGTGGTCGAGGCCTTTAAAGAAATGCCAAACCACCTTCTCCTGTGCCACAGTCTGCTGACTGGCCTGCACCCGTAAGCAGAGAGGCAGTATGGCGCAGTGGTTTAAGGCTCTGAGCTGCAAATCTGGAGACCTGGGTTTGAATCCCACAGCCCCACTTGCATGATGTGTGACCCTGGGCAAGTCACTTAACTTCCTCGTGCTCCCAGGTTGCACCTGCAAACAAACTTTCAACAGTGTGTCTCATCTGGTAAAATCATTGGTTAAAAAAAAAAAAAAGATGGCTGCCAGGTGTACCTTAAGGTCGTGAGACCCCACTGGACAAAGACCAAAAGGTAGTCTAGGATACTAGCCACTGGATAGGTAAAAGGGTCCAGACCCTTACCCCAACACCAAATGGAAAATCTTTTCCATTTGAAGGCATACCACTCTGATCGACTCCTTCCTGGATGCTTCCACTACTGGGAGTACATCATGAGAGAGACCCAGAGCCTGAAACTCTAGCCGTTCAGGAACCAGGCTGTCAGATGCAGGGATTGAAGGTCTGGATGGAATACTCCCCTGATTGACAAATAACAGGTCTGGAGTTGGGCGATGGAAAATACCGCAGAGGCTGAGAGAAGATCTGGTGAGGCCACTCTGGGCCTCAGGATCACCTGTGCTTTTCCTCCTGATCTTGAGGATCACATGTAAACCAAGGGATGTGGAAGGAAGGCACAGAAGAGGCTCAGTATATGGCCTTGAGAAGGCATCCCCTGCAGTAAGCCATGCTGAGGGCGGGCATGAAACAGCCTCAGCTTGGTGTTCTCCCAGGAGGCAAACAGATCCGCCTGAGGCTTGCCCAGTGGGAGAACAGGCTGTGTACTACCTCTGGATGGAGAGACCACTCGTGGACGTCTCTCCCACATAATTGAGAGCGTCCACCAGTTGATTTGAGGCCTCTGCCACATGGATGGCTGGAAATCTGCCTCCAGTCAGCTCACGAGGGTACAGATGAGAGTGCTTCCCTGACAATAGCTGCTGCTGCCCTGTTTGAGGGTAATACATGGTCGTAGTATTGTCCATCTGGACGTAACCACTTGTCCCCAAAGGAGCGGAGCGAATGCTAACAGTGCCAGTCTGCTCTGAGCTCCAACAGGTAGCTATATTGGGATTCCTCTGTGGTTCCCCATAGCTTCCCAGCCCATGAGAGAGAGGCACTGGTCGTAAGAATGACAGCCGGCTTAGGACGGACAAACAGGATCCCTTCCTGCAAATGATCCAGGATGGTCCACCACTGGAGAGCGTTGCACAACTTCGGGGTTACAGTAACCAACTGGTCAAAGTGACTGATGCTGAGTCCACTGGCTGGCCAGTTCCTATACCACCGGGTCCACGGACCTATGGTGGTGCAGGCCGCCATGTACTCCAGAATGCACAGAAAGTCCCTGGCAGGTGCAAGTGCCCAACCAGAAATGACTGAGCAAGGAGGAGAGAACCTCTGCCCTGTCCATCAGCAGCCAGACTCTGGCTTGGCAAGAGTCAAACTCTTCCCGATGAAATGTTATCAGCTGTGAAGGTACGAGTTCCGACTTGATCTTGTTGATCAGGAGACCAAGGCAGTACAAGTCTGGTGGGCCAGGTCTCTGGACCTCTCCATCTCTTGCTTGGAGGACCCAAGAGCTAGTCATCGAGATATGGGTAGCCTCTGACCCTCGATGCCACAGATGGGCCGCCACCGCTGCGATGCATTTGGTGAAGACCCAAGGACCAATGACAGGCCGAATGACATTGCTCGGAACACTAATAGGGCTCCTTCTGCCTGGAAGTGAAGGAATCTCTGGTGAGATGGACTGATTGGGACGTGAAAAAACACGTCCTGGAGATCCAGAGAGCAAAACCACATGTTTTGCTTGAGAGATGGTATGATCTGGGACAGTGTTACCATCCTGAAGGTGCAAGACCCGAGGAACTGGTTCAAGTTGTGCAGATATAGAATGGGTGCCTGCCAGCTCCCCCCATCTGCTTCAGAACCAGGAAGTACCTGGAATACGAACCCTGGATTGACTGTGTGTGTGTGTGTGCGGGGGGGTCCATGACTCTGGTCACAACCTCCTTGCAGAGGACTTGGACAATGTCGTCTCAAGAGCCGACTGAGTGTGTACGGACACCATATCCTCCCGGGGCACAGGCTCGGCTTGGAGGTACTGCCGAATTCCAGAGGCAGTCCCTGACCCACCACTTAGAACCCACCTGCCCGTGGTAACAGCGGACCAGGCTGAAAGGAAGTGGCAGAGCCGAGCCCCACAAGAGGACCCAGAGCTTGTGTGACAGGAACAGGGTGGCCACTCCTATCCCGTCACTGGGCAGGCTTGAGAAGAGGATCTGGACTGGGGACCTCCGGAGTGCCAAGGTTGAGCCTGCTGTTGGTGCTGCCCACTTGGAAGTGGGCTGCTTGGCTGCAGGGGCAGAGTGCCGAAATAGCTTCTTCTGCTTTTGGAACCTTTTGGTCAATAACCTCCACCTAATTACCTCCGCTCATCTCATACTGGCAGCCCTAAAGTGTCTCCTAGGCGTAGCTCGCCCACAGCCTTGTGCCATCATGTTTGTTCTCACTATCTAATGCTAATCTTACTACTTCTTGCAGTGGGCGACATTCACCCCAATCCCAGCCCTGCACCCTTCAAGCTCCGTGATCAACACCCCTAAATTAGCTACCACTGCTGCTCCCTCCCGAGGACTACGCATCCTCCACCTAAACATTCGTAGCCCAGCCCCCAAACTCTTATCTGCTCCAGGTGCTAGCTGTCCAGCATGCTCTGACATAATCATCCTATCAAACCTGGTTAAATCCTAACTTTCCAAACACATCCATTGCCATCTCAGGTTTAAATGTCTTGTCAAGACTGCTCCACCAGAGGTGGAGGAGTTGCAACTCTCTACAGAGCTCAGACTTTTCTCTGTTACCCTTGCTAAATCAGAGTCCAAAGCCTTTAGTCTGCTCATGCTCCAACTGACCTCCTTCTCTCCCTATTTGTTGCAGGCGCATACTGCCCCCTGGAACCCCTGCCGCAACAGTAACTGACCTTCTAAGCCTCCTAGCCTCCCTTGCACAATCTGGCAGACTTTATATATTTTGGAGATTTTATTCACAACTGGCCTTCACCACCTTCAACAAAGCCCCGCTCTGCGATCATCCTCAGTCTAACCCAGGTCATCTCAGAACCAACTCACTGAAACCACAAGACAGGCAACCACTCCGATTGACTGGGCCCTCACCTCCCACCCCAGTGAGTCTTCAAAGCCGGCCTACTTCCCAACTCTGGCGACCACCATATCACTTAAATAGTCACAAAATCCATCACCTTAAATCCCTCTATATTTATTGTTCAAAGGTCTTAGAAATCTCTAAACATTGCCTCCCTTCTGGATGAATTAGCCACATAGGCTTGGGAGTAACACACCACAGATGATGCCCTGCTACATTGCGAATACCTTTCTTAGCATCTGGGATAAACATGTCCCGTCCGTCGGATCAGGGTCCGAGGACACACCTTCCCTGGATTCCCCTTAACTAATAGCATGCCAAAATGCTCGGGACAAAGTGTGGAAAAACTACAAATCTACACTCCTCTCAGGTGATTACATCATCTACCGTATGCTCCATAACAAGTGCACCAAGGCCACCCGCTTAGCCAAAGCTAAATACTTTTAACTCCACCCTCAATGCCAACCTGCTTAAACCATCTAAATTTTGGAAGAGTTATCCACTCTTTCCCTTCCCCCAATGTCAAATCCTACCCCTTCTATTCTCAAATGGTACTCTTCTCTCTGACCCACTCATGGTCACCTCAAGAGTTCAATTCTTACTTCACTACATGTGCTACATCACTTCTTTCCTCCCTTCCAATGGTAGCTCTACCTACCCACCATGCTGATGCTGCAAATCCCCTGGATCGAACACCTTCTACTTGGGACCTCTCCCTGTCGAAGCTCTTACTGCACTACTCTCCTAAACCTTTCCAAGGGAAAGTCCCTTGATGGGCTAGACTCCAAACTCCTCTGCCTCTCTGCCTGCCGCCCTACTAAACGTGTTCTTTGCCTCTGAATCAGTTCCTGCGGAGTGGAAACACGCCATAGTCCTCCCACTTCCCAAAGGAAGAGACCACACCTCTGCAGCCAACTACTGCCCCATCTTCCTCCTCCCTGCCCTAGCAAAACTCCAGAAGCACCTCGTGCTCTCTCAACTCTCCAACTTCCTCTTGGAATCTGACTTCTTCACCCCTACCAGTCTGGATTTGAAAGAAACACTCTACTCGCCACCTCCCTTCTCGACTCACTGACAGTCCTCTCGGGGATGGACAAGGGTCTCATTACGCAGCCATCTTTGTCGACCCTAGCCAAAGCATTTGACATGGTCTCCACCCCTGCTATCCTGTCTCTCTGAAGCGAGCCTATCCATGCCTGCCTCCAGCTGGTTCAGAGCCTACCTGGAAGGGTAGAATACAATCCGTCAAAATTGCTGGTTCCACCTCTGCACTCCCTATAGGTAGTGGTGTCCCCCAAGGGCTGAGTACTCAGCCCAATCCTCTAAACAACCTGCCTCTTGCCTGCTCAACTACCTCAATTCACATGTATGCAGATGACACTGTCCTCTTTTACTCTGGCCGTACCCGAGGAGGTTACTACCAGTCTCCAGGCGGTTCAACAAAGTTCAGCACTGGTTTAGCTCCATCAACTCTCCCTTAATGCCAAAGACAGTCTCCATGACCTTTGGCACTAGGCAGAGACTATCAGGCTTACTACCCCCTGAACTTCCACACCCTTGACGGGACCGGCCTTGAGAATGTGCCAACTGTCAGGTACCTTGGCATCTGGCTTGACTGACATCTATCCTTCTTAGTTCATGTAGATGCTATCCTGAAAAATCTACGCCCTAAGCTGGCGCTCTCTACAGAAACCACAGTTGCCTCCCCTACTGGTGAGACACGAAATTGTGCAGAAAATATTACCCTCTCGATTCAACTACTGTGATGTAGTCTACAGTGCTGCTCCTAAGTTGACACTATCCAGACGGACCCCTCTTCAACACTTTGCCCTCAGTGCCCCTCGCAACCACCACTGTAAGCTTCACCATGTGCTGGCCTTCTCCTCCCTTGACAGCCGGCACCTACTCCACTGTGCTAAATTTGCGTCAAACCTCTGGCTCGTGTCCCTTCCACCCTACCTCACCTCCTCCCTATTCCCAACCCCCTCATGCCCTTAGATCTACCAACTCTTAACTGTTAGTAATCCCTCACCACCCGGACCAATGCTGGCCAATCGGCCTTCTCCTACCACCTCCTGAGGCTCTGGAATGACTTGCTGGCACAAATCTGGCACTCCTCCTCTGAGTATTCCATCTCCTCTGCCTTGACAAAACAAAACCGTAAACTGTCAGTGTCACTGACCCCCACTCTTACTTTCTCCCTTCCTCCCCACACCCTATTCGAGGACCCTATGTGGCCTGACCAGCAGCCTTAGCTCTGACTACAAATGCTGGCAAATATTCCCAACCTCTGCACTTAACCCCTACTGTACTTCTAACCTTGACTCTCTGTCCACTGCACTACCGTAGCTAGTAGCTGACATTTTACACCCTTTGTCATAATCCTAGTACAGTCTATTCTCCACTCCATGTAACAATGTGGATACCTCTTTGTGGCAATGTTTCTATGCTACTCCTACACCATGTTCCGGGGTGTTATACCTATGTACCGTCATGTAATTTTGTTTCCTGTACAAATGTATACAGTTGCTGTTCTGGACTTTTCCTCTCCAGTGGGAGGTCGGCTGATGCACTTCTACAGCCAGTGGAAGTCCATAACCTCAGAACAAATGGGTCCTTCGGATAATCCAGCGAGGTACTCACTCAATCTTGTAGAAACCCTCCGGATCGTCCTCAGCAGCAGCCCAGGCTGTCTGCCTTTCAGTCAGACCTTCTCACGCGAGATTCAGGGCCTCCTAAACAACAGGGCAGTAGAACTTGTGCCGCTGCATCAATGAAACACGGGTTCTACTCATTCATTTCTGGTTCCAAAGAGTCTGGGGAATAGCCCAATTCTAGATCTCAAAGCTAAACAATTTCTCCCCAAGGAGAAATTCAAAATAATTCTCTAGGAACCCTGTTCCCTTGCTTCATCAACACGACTGGTTAGCCTCCCTAGACATGCAGGATGCTTACCAGCACATTCCCATTCACCGAGGCATCACAAATTCCTGAGGTTTGTGGCTCTGGGACAACATTATCAGTTCAGAGTCCTGCTTTTGGGCTATCCTCGGCGCCTTGAGTTTTACAAAGTGTTGTGCAGTTCTGCTTAGCGCACCTCAGAAAACTCGGAATACAGGTGTTCATTTATCTGGACGATTGGCTTCTGGCAAATCCTTCCAGGCAAGGGACTCGGGATGCCGTGGAGACGCCTCTCGCCTCCTTACGTCCATGGGAGTCCTGCTAAACCTCAAGAAATTGCAGCTGCAGCCTCCCAGAGGCTCCTTTCATAAGGACCCTTCTGGACACATCCTGTCTGAAGGCTTTTCTCCCAGAGGACAGAAGGAGCGATCTCCTTCAGATGGCCCGTTACACCGGAGAGAACAGGTCAGTTACAGCGCTCGATGCAGCGGATGCTGGGCCTCATGGCATCCTCAGTGTTCACTGTACCTCTGGCCCGTCTGCACATGAGAACCACCCAGTGGATGCTCAGTACTCGGTGGTCTCCAACCACTCACCATGATCCTATCTCATCAAGGTGACAGAACCTTTAAAGAGGTCTCTCACCTGGTGGTCTCAAGAGGACAGCCTCCTGCAAGGATACCCCTTTGCCCCTCTGGACCATCAGATCTCCATTACCACAGGCGCTTCACTAATGGGGTGGGAGCTCACTGTCAGGCTCTCCACACTCAGGGTGTGGACTCAACTTGAGTCCCAGCTCACATAAATGTCCTAGAAATGAGGCCGTCCTTTATACGGTCCAAGCTTTGAAGGACATTCTCTGTAACAAGAATATTCTCCTCCAAGCGGACAACAAAGCAGTGATGTATTACATCCAACAAGCGAGGCGGTGCTCATTCTTACCCTTCACGCAGAGAAGCTGATGAGGGTCTGGGAATAGTGCTTGGAGCACAAGGCTCTAATTCAAGCAATCTACCTGCCAGGTGTACAGAGCGACTTGGCAGACTGTCTCAACAGAACAGAGACAGATCCTCACGAGTGGTCTCTCGACTCAACCATAGTTCAGTCACTATTCAAGAGTGGGAACTCCGGTCCTGGACCTTTTGCATCCCCACTCAGCATAAAACTGCCTCTCTTCTGCTCCAGAAGTCCAGGGCCTGGCATTTTTGTCAGGATGCGTTCAGGCTGCGGTGGACAAAGCGCTTTCTTTACGCCTTCACGCCTCTTCCTCTAATTCAGAAGTATTCCTCAAGTTCGAGTCTCAGGAGACAAGCTGATTCTCATTGCTCCCTTTTGGCCTCGACAACTGTGGTTTCCACTTCTCAACAGTATGTTGGCAGTTCCTCGAGACCACTTCCCTGCAGATGAACCTTTTAACTCAGGGACCTGTGGTCCATCCCAATCTGAGATCTCTTCACCTTCCGCTTGACTCCTGAAGAGGTAGAAGTAAATCGGTTCAATGTCTCGAAGAGTTTCTGATATCCTTCTGACTGCGTGGAAGCCAGCCACTCGGAAAACTTACGGCTAAGTGGAGCGTTTTCCCTCTGGTGTGCAAAGTCCTCTTTGAATCCCTTTTCCTGCCCTCCAGATAAAGTTTTAGAGTACCTTTTGGACCTCTCAAATTCAGGTCTCCAGTACTCTACAGTTAAGGTTCACCTTAGTGCCATTTCAGCGTATCATGAGCAGTTTTTCTCTCACTGGCTCAGTTACCTATGGTTAGAGATTTCTTAGGGCATTCTGCACACCAGACCCCCTACAAGGCGTGCTGTTGCAGCCTGGGACATTAATCTTGTGCTGAGACATGCTCACTCGGAAACCTTTGAGCCTCTAGCTACCTGTGATCTAAAGTTCCTCACCTGGAAGACTGCCTTCCTAGTGGCCATTACCTCAGCCCGTAGGGTCTCTGAGATACATGCCCTGGTCACAGACCCTCCGTATACTGTGTTCCATAAGGACAAAGTAGTCCTACGTACTCATCTAAATTTCTTCCTAAGGTTGTGTCAGAATTTCATCTTAACCAACCTTTGGTCCTTCCCTCTTATTTTGCGGACTTCCAAAATGAAGGGAGCGCTCTCTTCATTCTCTGGATGTTAAGAGGGCCTTGCGTTTTACTTAGATAGAACCAAGGATTTTCGTAAGCCCAGCAACTGTTCGTTTCCTTCAGTGAGGTCCGTCTGGGTCAACCTGTAAGCTATTAGATGCATTTCAGCATGGCTAGTGGCGTGCCTTCATCACTGCTATTCCATGGCAGGTTAAGTTGGAGGGTAGAGTTTACGCTACTCTACCAGAGTGGTAGCGGCATCCCTAGTGGAAATCCATAGCGTGCCCATTGCAGACATCTGCAGTGCAGCCACCTGGAGCTCAGTGCATACTTCGTTAAGCATTATGTACTCGATGTCCATGCCAGATGACATTCTTCCTTTGGCAGAGCCATCCTTAATGGAGTTGTCTTAAAACGTGAGCTCTTGGTTTCTTCTGCCGCCCTCTCGGGGATTATTAGCTCGGTACTCTCCCAATAGTGTGAATGAGTGGTGGAGACTTGTGTCAGGAAGATATAGAAATTGCGTACCTACCGTAATTCTTGATTTTCTTGGGCAGTCTCCTCACTCATTCCTACCCTCCCTCCATCCCCGAGCTCACCTCTCTTGTTGGTCTTCATTCCCTCAGATCTTTAGGCCTTGAAGACTTCTTTGTTGACCCTTCTTACACGGTCGTCCGGACTATCTTATGTCCGGTTTTAGGTTAAGCTACCCTTCTAGGTTAATTCGCTGCACCTCCTTGGTAAAAAGGTACTGAGGCGGTTGGGGAGTCGGCGAGATAGTCATTACCCATGTGAGGCGTGCCATAGCGCCATCTCTGGCGTGAACTCCCCAGCAAAAGTTTGCTCCCGATGGGTCCTAGTGCCTCCGGCGCAGATCCCAATAGTGTGAATTAGTGGTGGAGACTCGTCCAAGAAGATCAAAAATTACAGTGATACGTAATTTTCATTTTTAGTTGCCGTTACTTGACCAGAAAAATTTCTAAACTCCATGCACTCGTGCAGAGAGCCTTATTTGTTTTCACCAAGACAGGGTATCCCTACGAACTAATCCCAAATTTCTGCCTAAGGTGGTCTCAGCTCTCACCCTTAATCAAGACATCGACCTACCAGTGTACTTTCTCAACTATTCAAATCGAGGAGCGCCTGTTGCACACCCTGGATGTGCATAGATGTCTCGGATACTACCTGACCAGAACCAAACATCACGAAAATTGGACCAGCTTTTGTCGTCTTTGCCCACAGGATGCTGGGAGCTCCTGTTTCCAAACTGTATCGGTGGCTCATTCAGTGTATCACGTTCTGTTACCAGAAGCGTAACAAACCCTTACTAGGCGCAGTTAAGGGTCATTCCACAAGGGGGTGGCTACCTCCTTTGCGACCTAAAGAATGTGTCTACCTCCGCCATTTGTGCTGCAGCTACTTGGAGCTCCGTGCACACTTTAATCAGGCATTATAGCCTGGATATTGCATCAGTAAAGAGCAGGTTTTGGTCTAGCAGTTCTTCAAGGATTTCTATCCTAGGCTTTGGTTTCATTAAAGATTTCTGCTTCCCATCTCCCAATGGTTTGGGAATTCCATGATTGCTTGAGAGTCAGTCCTAATGGTGTAACTGCTGCAAGAGCTGTTTCTGTAATATATAGTACAGTTACATAAGAACCCAGCGTAACAGTAGATCTCGAGAACGGCTCTTGCAGCAGGTATTTTCCCTCCCACCATCCACTGAAGGTAGATTCTAGTTCCAACATCCTTCTCCTAGGATTAGGTGTCTCAGCACCTCTCTGACTGCCATTTGATGGCGGATCCTCAACATCCTCTTTGAAGTCATCCAGCGGCCAGGAGTCTCCAGGCGGAGAACTGGGGATTACTGAGGGACCGCCCCTTATGTATACTGGCCAGCCGGGGCAGGTCCCGCTGAATACTGCTAGCTAGAAAATTTCCATGGGGTCCTGGCGCCTGCCGGCTTTAGTCCCAATGGTGTAACCTGCTGCAGGAGCTGTACTCGAAGATCTATTATTACGGTTAAATTTTGCGTAACTGTACTTTCCTTTCTTTGAGAATCTCTTCTTAGTGGCCATTACTTCTGCTCGTGGTTCGAGCTCCAGACCCTGATGTGTAAAATCCATTATCTAATTTTTTCACAAGGCGTGTGCTCTGCATACCAACCCTAAGTTTCTCCCTAAGGTGGTAAGCGGAATCGGCGCTGAATCAATCCATAGTTGCCTGCTTATTTTCGCAGCACTCTAATCATGGAGATTACCTCCTGCATACTCGGATGTTCACAGAATTCTGAGATACTACACCAACAGGACGAAGGATCTCAAAGACTGATCAACTGTTAGTTTTTGCTCATAAAGAGAAGGCAATGCTGTATCTTCCTGGACATAAGTCTCCACCACTCATTCACACTAGTGGGATTGGCGCGGAGGCACTAAGACCCATCGGGAGCAAACTTTTTTGCTGGAGGGTGTTGTGAGAATCGCAGCGCCCCGCGGAAACATTTCGGCGATAATGACCATCTCGGCTGACCACTCAACCGCCTCAGTTCCTTTTTCCGCCCGTCGAGTGCGCTTCAGTAACGACGTCGCTCGCCTGTCGAGTCAAACTTCAAACTAAGCGCATAGTTTTCAGTTTTTTTGTAACATTATCCACGATAGTAGTATCGCTTAGTTTTATTGTATTTTTAAGTAAAATTTTTCTAATATTTAAATTTAACTTACTTGAAGAAATCTCGGCCTACTGGGACGGAGTCGACCATGAGCAGGTCAGGTGGCGGTAGGGAGACTTGTATGAAAAGCTGTTCAGTCAGCGGGCTGGGTCGGTCAACCTCCTTCTCCTCAGCGGGGTTCGACTACGGTCAGTCCGATGCCGGGGATGGGCGGTCCCCACCCGACATAAAATAAGCAGTCGCATTCTCGGCGCCGTTTGGCCTCAGCTCTTCCTGACCCACAGGTCTCAAAAGAAGGCATCACTCGGGGTACGCCCTCTGGTATGTCTGCTGGCGTCGGACGATTCGGTTATCGTTGCTAGTTGCGGTCTCCTTCTTGGAGTCGCCAACTTCCGATAATCGATCGTCCTCGACATCGGAGCCCTCCCGCCTATAGGTAGGGCTCCAGATGAGCAGTTTCATCAGTAGGCGCTCTTATGGGCGATGGGCTCGGAGGGTTGGTTCTTCTGCCTGGCTCTGTTACCTCGGAGCCCTCTGGCTCCTCGGCGATCAGGTAAGGGCGTTGGACCTTCCTGATGCAGCGGCGCCTTCTGGTGCTAGCGACTCCGTGCTTAGGTGTTCCCCCACATGGCTGCGGGCGAGGGCCTCACCGATGCCCCTATCTCCTGGTTTTTCCTTCTCTTGCTTTCCAGGTTCCCGGGGCTTTTCGGCGCCTTCTGCAGAGTCTGTGGCCTTGGCGCCCGTTTCGGACCGCCCGGAGCTTCTGCGGCGCCCGTTGGCGCCAGCGTAGTCTCGGCGCCGCCGGTGGTAGCGATTGGATCGGGCGGCGCGCGTTGGCGGCGTCATCTGCGGCGGCGCCGTCAGCGCGAGGCGTTGCGGGGACGCGTGCCTCTTGGCGGCGTCGCCTCCTCAAGTGCCGTCTTCAGCCCGTTTTGCCGTCTGGCGCCGCCATGGGACTCTCCTTGTTTTCTGCCATTTCCTCCTCTCTAATTTTCCTCCTTTCCTGTCCAAACAGTCCTTTCCTGGACCATCAGGAGATGATGTTGAGCCTGACCCAGACCTTGGTTGGGTGATGAATGAAACAGGATCTTTCTTTGCTACAGAGCCTGTGGTGAGGACCTGTCCTTTAAGTCTCTGTTGAAGAACCTGGGATCCACTCTTTCTCTCCAGACTACAGACATCGATCCTGAGAAGATTAAGACTCCAGTATCTTCATGCTTGCGGAGATCCCTACAGTTTGACTCCTCGATTCAGCCTTCCTTGAGGCAGCTGTCTCAAATGGTATGGAACTAACCCTGCTCTTATTCCCTCAGTGGCTAAATCCATTGATAAAGTATTCAGCTCCCAAGGATGCGTCCCATTTTGGCATCCCAAGCCTTTACGGATCCTATTGTGATCGTGGCAGAGAATGACAAGATTCGTTCTTCCTCAAACTACTACAGCTCGACCTATTAACAAAGAGTCTCGTAAGATTGATAGATTAGGTAAGAGAGTCTTTGCTGCCTCCACTCTAAGTATGCGTGTGCCAGTTATCAAGGCTATTTTTCTCAGTATGAGTATATCCTGTGGCACTCTATGAGAAGAATGGTTGAAGCTCTTCCAGATTAGGATTCCAAGTCAGAGCTTCTTCTGACCGTTATTAGAGGTATTGGGTCCAATAACCAACAGGTCAAAGCCGCCATGGGCGCTTTTCGACACTGCTTCTCGCTCAGCAGCCGAGGATTTGTACTCGGCGCCATTCCTGGCTGCGTGCTTCTGGCTTCACAGATGATGCTCAGCAGCAGGTGATGGCGCTGCCTTTGATAGCTCCTTTCTTTTTGGCCCTCAGGTGGAGCAAGCCTTAGAGGCCACTCAGAGACTAGATCGGCCATTAGTTGGCCAGACCTCCGCCTGCCCCTCTCGGGGCATGTGAACAGACGTCAGTTTCATAGTCGTCAGTCCTTTCGAGGCAGAGCAGGGAAGCTTCCATAAAGCCAACCTGCCCAACCTCAAAGAAGGCAGCAGAAAGCGCAGGGACCTAAAGCTCCCAGCGCTACATCAAAGTCGTTAGCCCAGTTCCATCCACTCTGCCGAGGTGGAACTTTCTCCTCAGTGGGAGGTCGTCTGATGTACTTCTACAACCAGTGAAGTCCACAACCTCAGACAAATGGGTCCTTCGGATAATTCGAGGTTATTCTCTCAATTTCTTGAAACCCCCGATTTGTCCTCCCATACGACAACCCAGGTTGTCGGCCTCTCAATCAGACCTCCTCACACGGAGATCCAGGGCCTTCTGAACAACAGGGCAATAGAACTGGTGCCCCGCATCTCCCGAAACACAGGGTTCTACTCCATTACTTTCTGGTTCCAAAGAAATCTGGGGGATCGCCCCATTCTAGACCTCAGAAAGTTAAATTCCTCCCAGGAGAAATTCAAGATGATTTCCCTAGGTACCCTGTTACCCTTGCTGCATCAACGACTGGCTGGCCTCTCTGGATATGCAGGATGCTTACCAGCATATCCCGTCCACCGACCCACATAAATTCCTCAGGTTTGTAGCTTTGGGTCCAGCATTATCAGTTCAGAGTCCTGCCCTTTGGGCTATCCTCTGCGCCGTGAGTTTTACAAAGTGTTGTGCAGTTCTCGTGGCGCATCTCAGGAAAGTCGGACTCCAGTGTTTCCCTACCTGGACGATTGGCTTCTAGCAAGCCCTTCCGCCAAGGGACTTTGGAAGCCGTGCAAACGACTGCCTTCTCACGCTCCATGGGAGTTCTGCTGAATTTGAAAAATCTCAACTGCAACCCTCCCAGAGGCTCCTTTTCATAGGGATGCTTCTAGACACCTCTTCAGCGAGGCTTTCCTTCCAGAGGACAGAAGACTGACATCCCCTTATGGCCCGTTACATCAGGGAGAACCAATCGGTTACAGCTCTCTCGATGCAGCATGTTGGGTCTCATGGCGTCCTCGGTCTTCACTGTCCCTCTGGCCCGACTGCACATGAGAACCACCCAATGGCTCTCCACTCAGTGGTCCCACACCTCACCCCAGTCTTATCCCATCAAGGTGACGGAGCCCTTGAAGGTCTCTCACCTGGTGGTCTCAGGAAGCAATCTCCTGGAAGGATTCCCTTGCTCCCCGGATCATCAGATCTCCATCACCACAGATGCATCGCTAATGGGATGGGGGCTCACTGTCTCTCCCTCCACACTCAAGGTGTATGGACTCAGTTGAAACTCATCTCCACATAAATGTCCTGGAGATGAGAGCGGTCCTCTATGCAATCCGAGCTCTGAAGGATGTCCTTTGTCACAAGAACATTCTCCTTCAAGCGGACAACAAAGCAGTGATGTATTACATCAACAAGCAAGCGGTGCTCATTCTTATCCCTTTGCAGGGAAGCAGTGAGGGTGTGGGAGTGGTGCTTGGAGCACAAGTCTCCGATTCAGCGGTTTTATCTGCCAGGTATACAAAGACCTAGCAGATCACCTCAGCAGAACGGAGGCAGACCCTCACAGTGGTCTCTCGATCCAGCCGTAGCTTCGGTCCCTGTTCAAAGTGGGGACTCCAGACCTGGACCTTTTGCATCCCCACTCAGCGCCAAAACTGCCTCTCTTCTGCTCCAGAAATCCAGGGCCTGGCATTTTCTGTCAGGATGCGTTCAGGCTGCGGTGGACAAAAGCTTTCTTTAGCCTTTCCACCACTTCCTCTAATCCAGAGAGTACTCCTCAAGTTCGAGTCTCAGGGGACCAAGATGATTCTCATTGCTCTTTCCTGGCCTAGCAACTATGGTTTCTCTACTCAACAGTATGTTGGCAGCCTCTCCGAGACCACTTCCTTTGCAAATCAGTCTTTTGACTCCAGGTTCGTTGGTCCATCCAACCTGAAATCACTTCACCTTCATGCTTGGCTCCTGAAGAGATAGAAGTGAATCGGTTCAACGTCTCCGTAGTCTCAGACATCTTCTTGCTGGCTGCTTAAGCCAGCCACCCAAAACGTCACGCTTCCAAATGGAAACGTTTTCTCTCCTGGTGTCAAAATCCTCTTGGAATCCTTTTCCTGTCCTCCTGGCAAGGTTCTGGAGTATCTTTTGGACCTATCAAACTTAGGTCTTCAGTACTCCACAGTTAAAGTTCACCTTAGTGCCATCTCAGCGTTCCATGAGCCGGTTTCTTCCTTAATCTGGCTCAGTTACCTATAGTGAAGAGATTTCTTAAGGGATTCTCCATACCAGACCCCTGTTAAGCGTCCAGTTGCAGCCTGGGACATTA
Source organism: Neoceratodus forsteri (assembly GCA_016271365.2). Taxonomy (NCBI): domain Eukaryota; kingdom Metazoa; phylum Chordata; order Ceratodontiformes; family Ceratodontidae; genus Neoceratodus; species Neoceratodus forsteri. Next base: position 1,005,396,716 of record CM057450.1, read on the forward strand.
ACCTGGTTGCTGGACATGCTCACTCGAAAGCCTTCGATCCCTTAGCTACCTGTGAGCTAAAATTTCTTACCTGGAAGACTGCCTTCCTGGTGGCCATTACCTCAGCCACGGGGTCTCTGAGAATACATGCCCTGGTTACGGACCCTCCATTGATACTGTATTCCATAAGGACAAGGTAGTTCTCCGTACTCATCCTAAATTTCTTCCCAAGGTTGTGTCAGAATTCCATCTGAACCAACCTCTGGTACTTCCGCTTACTTCGCTAATTTCCAAAATGAAGAGGAGCGAGCTCTTCATTCCTTGGATGTTAAGAGAGCCTTAGGTTCTATTTAGATAGAACCAGGATGTTATGAGACTCAGCAACTGTTCGTTTCTTTCAGCGACACCTGGCTGGGTCAACCTGGCTATTAGATGCATCTCTTCATGGTTAGTGGCATGCCTTAGTCATTGCTATTCCATGGCTCAAGTTAAATTAGAAGGTAGAGTGTCGCTCACTCTACTAGGGCGGTCATGGCATCCCTAGCGGAAGTCGCAATGTTCCAATTGCAGATATATGCAAGCGCCACCTGGAGCTCAGTGCATACTTTCGTTAAGCACTATGCACTGGATGTTCATGCCAGGCGACATTCAGCATAAGGCAGAACTATCCTTAATGGGCTTCTATCTTGGGCGTGAGCTCTGGCTCTCCTGCCGCCCTTTTGGGGATTATCAACAGTACTCTCCATAATAATGTGAATGAGTGGTGGAGACTTGTTCCAGGAAGATAGGAAAAGTGCGTGCCTACCGTAATTCTTGATCTTCTTGGCGAGTCTCCACCACTCATCTCGCCCTCCCTCCATCCCCGAGCTCACCGCTGTATTGGTCTTCCTCCCTCAAATCTTTAGGCCATGAGGACTTCTTTGCTGACCCTTCTTGCGGGTCATACGGACTATCTTATGTCCGTTTTTAATATTGAGTTTACTCTTTACGTTGAATTGCGCTGCACTATATGGTAAAGAGTACTGAGGCGGTTGGAGGTCGTCGAGATGGTCATTACACTCGAGCCGCTACTAAGCGCCGTGTCTGCATGGCGCCGTCTCTCGCGCCGACCCTCCAGCAAAAAGTTTGCTCCGATGGGTCTTAGTGCCTCGGCCAATCCCACTAGTGTGAATGAGTGGTGGAGACTCGTCCAAGAAGATCAAGAATTACGGTAGATGCGTAATTTTCCTTTCTAAGCAATGCCTATCCAAATGGTTGGCTCATTTTATCACTTTCTGTTACGACTAGTACAAGAAGACCTTGCGGGTCAAGTTAGAGGTCACTCCACCAGAGGGTAGCTGCCTCTGCGGCTTGTTTCAAGAATGTGCCAGTGGCTGACATTTGTGCAGCCACCACTTGGACTTCTGTCCATACTTTACAAACATTACAGTTCAAACATTGCCTCTCGCCATACAGCAGGCTTCGGGCTGGCTGTTTGCAGGGCCTTCTTAGCGCTTTGAGGGGAAGCGAACAGGTCAACCTGTGGTGTTCCCCAGCGTAGGAAGATATCATCTAGGACCCCTTGATCCAGTTCCCATTCATGAGCCAGGGTGGATGAGTGACTCAGCTTGTCTGCCAAAGTTCTCTACTCCCGGAACATGAGTTGCCGTAAGGTGAAGAGTAGGGTTGTGTTGCCCAATCCCACACTCATAGCTTCCTGCAAAGAGGGTAGAACAGAGTCCCTCCCTGTTTGTTGATGTATCATACCACACACACATTGTCCGTCCTGGATGGATAGGTGGCCTGGAAGGAGATACAGATGGAGGGTTTGAAGTGCATAAAGCATTGCCCGAACACGAGCACATTGATGTGAAGTTTGTTCGAGCATGGACCAAGAGCCCAGGGTCCAATGAGGACGAGATGGGCTCCCAACCTCGCCCGAGGCATCTGTGGTCAGTCTCTGGAAGGGGAGGAAGGAGAATGGAGCCCCCAAAACAGGTTCTCTCTGACCATTCACAACTGCAAATCTCTAACCATGGGAGAGGAGACCAGGACCAGCTGATCAAGTCATCCTCCCATTGATCCCATTGGGGCGGGCGTCCGCTGAGAAACCCTCATGTGGAGCCGAGCGAGGAACTGTCGGGATAGCAGCCTCCATGAGCCAGAAGGTGAAGAACCGACCTTGCAGTGACTCTCCTGTGACCAGACAACAGGCTTACCTGAGTCTGAATAGTGGCCGCCTGTCCGGTGGCGGAAGGCCCTGCCCAGGGTCATGTCCAGTGTCACCCCTGATAAACTGGAGTCTCTGGGATGGGATCAAATGAGACTTGGAATGATTGGTAATACCCAGGCAGGCAAAGACCTGTTGGGTGAGGGAGAGGCAGCACTGGAGTTCCTCCTGGACGAGCCAGGAGCCAGTCCAGGTACGGGAAACCTGCATTCCCCGGGACGCAGGTAGGCTGCCACCACCACAAGGCATTTGGTAAATACACGGGAGCTGAGGAGAGGCCAAGTGGAAGTGCCTTGAACTGGTAGTGGTCCCCTGGAAAGCAAAGCGGAGATATTTGCGGTGGGATGGGCAAATGGATATATGCAGGTAGGCATCCTGCCTATCCAGAGCGTACAGCCACTGGCCAGTGGAGGAGGGGCAGAAGGCTCTGCAGTGAGAGCATGCTGAACCTCTTGTATTCCACGAATAGGTTCAGGAACTGAGATCTAGGATAGGTCAAGATCTATCTCCTGTCTTCTTTGGGACCAGGAAGAAGTAATAGTAACCCGTTCCCTGTAGGGGAATGGGGACAGGTTCTATCGCCTGTTTCAGCAACAGTGCTGAAATCCCTTCCTGGACCAGAAGATGATGATCCCGAGAGTATGACGACCTTTTGGGAGGGTGACGCGGTGGTTTCTGTAGAAACTCTATTTAGTGTCCTTCGCGATTAGCTGGAGCACCCATGAATCTGTTATCCTCTCCCAGCCTGGAAGGTGGAGGAGACCCTCCTCCTACCGTTCCTCCGGGAAGCACGGGAAGCTGTGAGAGAGGGAAGGAGTCAGGTGGTGTGGGGCAGCGCTGCAGCTGAAAGCACCAGCTGCTTTTTTGGGCGGAGGGCTTGGCAACTGAAGGGGCCCGGCGTTTAGTGGCCCGCTTTCCCGGAGGTTTGCCTTTGGCGGTTCCGTCTGCAAAGGGGCGGCGCTGCGGTTGATGGGGATGGTACATAGAGTCGATGGACTTTAGTGCCGTCCCTTCTCTGCCAGATCGGTGGCGATGTCTGTGACATCACCCCCAAAGTGCACTGACCCCGGATTGTACTTACGGGACCAACCTGACACACTGAGCCAACCATGACGTAAGCTCACGGTGAAAGCTGAGCCTGCGCCACGCAGTGTCCACTGCATCGTAGTCGCAGCCAAAGCATGTTATGTCGACTGGCCGCAACGTGCAAGGCAGACAAGGTCAGACAGTTCCTGCTTGCCTTGAGAGTCCGGCAGGGAATACAGTTTGGTTTCCACCTCAGAAAAGATTGCCTTCTGATAATCCCCATATGACCGACATAGTTCAGGGCCCTGATACTCAGCGTGGAAGAGCGAAAATCATCTTGCCATACTGGTCCAGAAGGCGGGATTCTTTATCAGATGGCGATGAGCTAAGGTGTTTTGGATTAGCTGACTGGCCGTGGCGGCGTTAATCACGACCGAGTCAGCTCAAGGGTGGGAATCTAAATAGTCAACACCCTCTGGAGCCTGGTAGCCTGTTCGACTTCCATGGAAGAGCGGCTAATGTGACGGTTGTTTCCACAGTGTGGTAACAAGGTGGGCATGAGGCTCTATCCAGGTGGCATCAAGGGTGGAGCTGTCACTGGCAGATCCAGATGCTCAGCAGTTTTAACCGCTGTGGATCTGGCTCAAGGATTGCCACTTGTGCACTGCCTGGATTTTCTAGCAGCTCCGTGAAGGAAGGATCCTCCGGAGGAGTCCTTGGCCTGGGCTTTGTGCGGAGGCGAGGCTAGTCATCCTTCTCGGAGCAGCCGTCTGAGGCATCCGAGGAGGAAGAGAGGAAGAAGCTGAAGAAGGACCCCCTTCCCGTCTAGGGAGAGACGGACCCCTTGGAAAGCCCTCGAGAAGCGTGTCCTGCCTTCTCTGGACCCCAGAGGGTTTAGCCCTGGAGGAGGAGGGAGTTTGCCGTCGTGGACGACGGGAACCGGTACCAGCACCGTCGTCTGAAGACTACACTCCACCTCTGGTGAGCTGAGCTGAGGAGGCTAGTCTCTCCTGCAAATTCACCGCGGCGGTGGGGCGTGGAGGAGGAGGAATAAGGGTATAGGTTATATCCATGCAGCGGTATCCATAACCCGGCGGAAGCCTGGCGTCTCTGTATGTGGGCGGCTGCGGCGTCACTGATACGATGGGGTCGGGTACCGGGGCAGCCGGGAGCTGCTGAAACAGATGGCCCTGCAGGCGGGTCTGGGGCAGAAGCCCGGAGGGCCAGCGTCAGGGTGGCATCCGGCGGGGATGACACCCAGAGCTCAGCGGCAGTGCGGCGTGGGGCGGCTTCCAGGAGCAGGCGTCAGATCAGCAGGAGGTTGGTCCGGCGGAGGTGGAACAGCGACCTCAGCATCGCCTGGGGATGGAGGAAAAATCCCTGGGGTCGGGCTGAGGAGACTCTGGTCCCCGAAGGGCAGCGAAGGCTGCAGGGGCGAGGAAGCAGCGGGCGTGGGAGGGTCCGGCGTCGGCTCATCCGCTGTTGGGCGTCTGGCAGACGACATGCATCTTGCCAGTGGGATCCGGAGGGCGGCGTCCGACTGCGGAACCTTTGCGGAGGCGAGCCGCGATGGAGGGTGGCCTGGTCTGGTGGAGGAGGGTCGCGCACCGCCCTGAAGGGTCTGGCGACTTACCGACCCTCTCTCCGCAGGACATCTGAGGAGTGGGTGGAGGAGCCAGCTTGAAGACTTCGCAAGATTTAAAGGGAAAGGGACATGCCAGAGATTGTGGATGAACAACATTTACCCTCCTAGAACTACTGTTACAGGTGAGTAACCTGTTTTCTCTCGTCTTGCCTCTTTTGGCCCTTGGACGGGCAAGAACTGGAAGGCAGGTGTGGGGACAGCCTCTTTTATAATGATGTCGCATGATGTCTGTCACCTGACACTGCTAGCTAGAAATTTTTCTGTGGGGTCCTGACACCTGGCAGGTCAGTCCTGTATGTGAATACCTACTGCAAAGAGCCTCTTTTGAAGATCTGTTACGGTAAAGTTCTTCGGCGTCGAAGTAGTACATAAGAGGCGGTCCCGCAGATTCCCCAGTTCTTTCCACCGTCGACTTGCATGTCTCGACTCTTCCGATCGCTTTGCCAGCACGACGGTTAAGTTCTTCCTTCGGAAAACATTATTTTTCTTCGGCTCAGTTGCTGTCTGATGTCCTCTCCAACCTCCGCTGAAGGCCATCCCTCGAAGTGCACCTGTGGGAAGCAAATCCCTTAAGGATCCACATTCGGCCTGCGTCTGGTGCCTAGGCCCAGACACGACATCCGGTCCTGCAATTTCTGCCAGGGTTCAACAACCAGACCCGGATCCGTCTCCAGAAGGCTCTGAGGCGTTCCTGCTCGAGGAGAAGATTAAGGCCATGGACACCTCCAAGGGGATTCAGCAGAAAAGGCCCGGAAACACTCTGAGAAGCACAGGATAGGGTTCCTTCAAGTCCCCATCTGGGGCCTCTGACTCCCGTAGTTCCGGCTCCGGTCCGACGTTCGCCCTCCCGGGCCGCTTCTCAACCTCCCCGCTGCGGTGAAGAAACCTTCAGGTCCCCTTCCTCTTCACAGGCCAAGACCTCCAGGCCCTCTTCGTCCGTCTTCCTCCAAAGCCCTGGTTAGGTCTGGGGACCGTCATCATCATCACAAATCGGGTTCCCTCCATTCCGAACCCGACGTCAGGTCTGTCTCCTGCCGCCTCCCAGAGAAAGACCAAGGAGCTCACCTCTCTGAAGAAGCCGTCTGACTCTATGTCAGCCCGTCAGAACATCGGCCACCTATCACAGGTGCCAGGAGCTGTCTACCGCCAGGCGCCTGTCGCGGTCAGGCCTCGCCTTCTCCAGTGCGTCGGCAGGAGGGCGGCGTCCGCTACCGCATGCGTTTAGAAGAGGACCCCAGCGCCTCCCACCGGCGTCGGTCAGGAGACTATCAGAGAGGAGGAGTTGACGCAGCCGAGGACCAGGCAGGCGGAGCCCAGTCCTGTCACACCTCCCAGGGAGCCCTCTCCACAACCTGAGGCCCCTGAGGAGCCGATGCTGGAACCGGCCACGGTGCCGGTCCGTCATCGGGCCTTTCCTTCAGAGGTTAGAGCTCTTTTCTCACTGGTGGGATACCATCAAAGGGATATGGTTCCCACACCGCCTCCTCTCACGACCCTCCGGCTCCTGCCCTTCCCCATCCGGGGCTGCAGGCAGAATGCCCTCCCCAGGAGCCTACGGACCCTCAAGGGGAGACCTGATAAAAGGAGACCTCCGTCTAGATCTTCTTCAGGGTACCCAGTCTTAAGAGACCAGAAGGCGCGTCGTTCGCCTGGACGGAGATTACGGATCGGAGCTCTCAACAGGATCCAGATCCCCTCTCCTCTTCACATCCTTTCTCCGGACCCACGGAGCTTCCTAGATCTCCTCCAGATGACCCATCGTTCTCGAAATTGAGACATATCCAAGAGAACATGGGATGGGATTGGAAGAATTAGAACCCAGAGAGACTACGCCTTGCAGGTATCTTCGGCAGAAGGATCCCAAGCCTGTGGTGGTACCACCCTTGGTGGACACTTTTGTGGAGCGTCACCAAGGCAGCGTGGAAGCATCCACACTCGCTCAGCGATGATGAAAGCTGACCGCCTGTACAAGGCCCTAAGGAGGACCAGTACTTGGCTCGACATCCTCTGGCCGACTCTCTGGTCATAACAGCCTCTCATGACCGGTCCCAGAGGCCGCAACATTTGAGCACCCTGCCACGGACCCGAGTCCAAACAGCTGGGCATTATGGGCAGCCTTACGTCATGCTTCGCTACTTGCGCCATCAGGTCCCTGAACTACTTGACCCACATGGTACAGTTCCAAAATGCCTTGTGGGAACAGAGACTGGATCTGGGCGGAGAAATTGCCAGAAGGTGAGCAGAAGGAGGAGATGTTACAGCTCCTCCGTGCGAGTTCGGACGTCGGAACCCAGGTGCTGCGAGCAGCGTGACGATTCAGCGGACTCCTTGGCCAGAGCGGCAGCTTCAGGCGTATGCCTCCGGAGACACTCTGTGGCTCTGTGTCTCCGGATTTACCCGGATGTCCAGAAAACATCATGGATGCCTCTTTCGTCTGAGAAGTTCTCTTGGTGCACCCTCAGAAAGGTTCTCACCAAGCTCAAGAGGCGGGAAGGCGGTGAGATCGGTCCAGGCGATGTACCGACCGAGGCTTAGTTCCTTTACATGGGAACCAAAGAAGCGTTGTGGACGGACACTGAGACAACAGTCCCCGCCGTCCACAGCAGAGGGACTCCGGTTCCCGCAGAGCCCAGGGAAGACAGCCCGCGGGCCACTCCGCCACCACAGCCTGACTCTTCCCGGCCCCGCCCCTCAGGATCAACGGGATATCAAGGTCGGGGTCGTATGCATAATTTCCTGCCAGGATGGCAGTCCACAACCCCGAACAGGTGGGTTCTGCAGTTGTCGAAAAAGGCCACTGTATAGAATTGCGAACAAGCCACCCTCGAGGCCTCCTCTGCTCTCCGTTACTCGGGTCAGCAAGATTGCTTATCAGGCAAGAAATACTTGCGCTTCTGCAAAAGAGGCGGTAGAGTATGTTCCAGAGAACCAGAGAGGATGCGGATACTATTCCCACTTCTTTCTGGTTCCAAAGAAAACAGGGACCTCCGTCCAATCCTGGACCTCACGACCTCAATATGTCGGTCGCCTACAAAGCAAATTCGCATGGTGACCCTGCAGGGTCTTGTTCCCATGCTAAAGAAAGATGCCTTCTTAGCGCCCCTGGATATGCAGGACGACACTTGCATATACCAGAGCTCAAGCCGCACAGGAGGTTCTCGCGCTCGAGTTCCTCGACCACCACTTCCAGTTCGAAGCTCTCCCGCTCAGACTGTCATCGGCCCCAGGGTCTTTAGCAAATGCATGACGAGTGTGGCAGTATCTCTAAGGAGACAGGGCCACTATGTGTTTCCTACTTAGACGATTGGCTTCTCATGGGCGCCTCAGAGAGCGTTGTTGATGGCTATCCAGAGCACCCAGACTCTGTTTCGGTCTCTGAGCATCATAATCAATTACGAGAAATCTCTCCTTGTACTGTCACAGAAGCTGCAGTTCATAGGCGCAGTTCTGGACACCGCTCAGGGAGAGCATTTCTTCCAGACGACAGAGCGGAAGCATCAGATCCCTCATCAGGGATCTCTTGGCTAAGAAGACTGTCCCTGCCAGGCTGGTCCTTCGCCTGCTCGGACACATGGCTGCGCCATTCTCGACCGGCCCCTTGGCAAGGCTCCACATGGGGTAACTCAGTGGATGCTCAAGGTGCAGTGGGACCAAAGGCAGACCACATGCAGCATCCGTCAGGATCATGAGCACGCGTGATTCGAGATTGGCAATGGTGGCTGGACCCAGGGACACTTTCTCACGTGGTGTTCGTTTACAGCGCCGTCCCGGAGGTAATCCTCTCCACAGATGCCTCAGGGCTGGGGTGGGAGCACACCTGAGCGGGGTGAGGTCCCAGGAGCGTGGACCCCTCAAGAAGCTCATCAACATTCTGAGATGAGGCGGGCCTTTATGCCCTGCAGGCCTTTCAGTCAGAGATCCCGCCAAATACTCTCTTGCTCCAAACAGACAATACGGCGGTGATGTATTACCTCAACTAACAAGGAGGCGCGACACTCTACCCCTGTGCAGGGAAGTGATGAGAGGTGAGATTGGGTAATTCGACACGCGCCGAGCCTGATTGCAGTTCACATTCCCGGAGTGGACAGTATCAATCGCAGACGGCCTGAGTCGTTCCCAGGCCAGAGTCCACGAGTGGGAACTTCTTCAAGGGGTAGCAGAGGATCTGTTTCTTCGATGGGGCACTCCAGAACTGGACCTATTCAGCCTTCCCATCCAACGAAAACTGCCTAATTTTTGCTCGCTAGATCCAGGGCCTGGTGTTTTCTGGCGACGCTGCTTGTCCCTCTCCTGGTGACAGATTCCCCACGCTTTCCCTCCCTTCCGCTGATCCAGAGAGTTCTTCTCAAACCGCGCAGGGAGCATGCAACAATGATCCTGTAGCCCCTTTCTGGCCCAGACAGATCTGGTTCCCTATCGCAGCTGTCCCAGGAACCTCCAATTCCCTTGCCTTTCAGCTCCATCTCTTCTCAGGAGGAAGGTTCTCTAGTCCACCCGGACTTACGCTCACTGAACCTGCATGCTTGGCTCCTAGAGACATAGCCATTTTGCACACAGGGTCTCACAAGAGGTGGCGGAAGTCCTTTCAGCGCCAGAAAGTCCGCAACGTATGTACATCGCCATGAAATGGCGCCATTTTGCCTGTGGTCGCAAGCACGCTCTTCCCCTTTAGGTTGCCGGTGAAAGCGGTGTTAGAATACCTGCTCTCCCTTTTCCATTCGGCCTCGCCTACTCCTCTATTAAGGTGCACCTCTAGCTATTTCTGCTTACCACTTCCCGGTGGGACAGCGCACAGTGGCGCAACTGCGCCTCTCGAGATTTTCTGAGAGGTGTTACACCTGAAGCCACCCATTAAGGACCCTGTTCCTCCATGGAATTTACTCTGTCCTGGAACAACTCACGCCCCTTTGAACCTGCGCGGATTCGAGAGCTGCGTTTCCTGTCATGGAAAAGCGTTATTTTTAGTTGCTGTTCGTCAGCAAGGAGAATTTCGAGCTTCACACTCTCATGTGTAAGGAACCTTATTTGATTTTCCACCAGGACTGTGTGTCCCTGAGGACGAATCCTAAGTTCTTGCCTAAGGTGGTCTCTGCACTCACTCTCAATCAGGACATTGACCTGCCTGTATATTTCCCTAAATATGCTAATAGAGGAAGCTGCTCCACACCCTGGATGTTCACCACTGTCTTAGGTATTACTTGAACAGGACTAAACAGCTTAGCAAGTCGGAGCAACTCTTAGTTTCCTTCGCTGACAGGATGATGGGCCAACTAGTATTGAAGCAGTCCCTTTCTCGCTGGCTTGTCCAGTGTATATCATACTGCTATGATACAAAGCAGAAACCCTCCCGGGTACAGTCCGGGCCATTCCACTAGAGGGTGGCTACCTCCTTTGCAACGCCACGTAACGTCTCCTCTTCTGCCATCTGTGCTGCAACCACTTGGAGCTCTGTGCATACTTTTATCAGGCATTATAGCCTGGACATTGCTTCAGCGAAGACTTTCCTAGTTTCCTCCTCCCAGAATGCTTACAGCGTTATTGCTTGGAAATCAGTCCTAATGGTGTTACTGCTGCAAGAGCTGTATCTCAGTAAGATAGTACAGTTATGTAAGAACTTACCGTAACAGTAGATCTTCGAGAACAGCTCTTGCAGCAAATACCTCCTGGAGGAGGCATGGCTTTCCGAGCCTCGGCAGGGGTTTACGCCCTTTTACCTTCTGATGGTGGATCCTCGGTCTCTCCTTCTGATATCGTCCCTGCGCCAGAAGTCTCCGGCGGAGAACTGGGGAATCTGGGCGGACCGCTATATTGTACTATGCCTGACGCCGGAGGCGGACCGACGCCTGGCGGTCCCGCTGAAGATAGCTAGCTAGAAAAATCTGGGGTCCTGATGCCTGCTTGCTTCAGTTCTAATGGTGTTACCTGCTGCAAGAGCTGTTCTCGAAGATCTACTGTTACGGTAAGTTCTTACGTGAACTGTGCTTTCTAGGGACGTGGATATGTTGTTCAATCCACACTGGCAGGTTCCTTGCCGCTTAAGATGGGCCAGAAAGTCTTCAAGCTGGGTCCTCCCACCCGGTAGTAAAACCCTCTACTCCGCCCCATGATGCCAGATCTTCCTTATCGCTTAGAAGCTAAGATTCCCTCCTTGGCGCTCTTGCGACAGTGAGCCCTGGATCCTGAACCTTTGGTTTTACCCAAATAGTCTTAAAATGTCTGAGACTACAGTCTTCTCCTTCCTTGCGGTTGTGATGGATTGAAATCTACTCCCAGCTTCCATCAGTGCCCTTGTGGGCAAGAAGATGTCTCTGTGACCGACCCGCCACGCCTGCATCTACTGCCTGGGGCTTGCCCATGATCCGCGAGCCTGCGATCTCTGCAGGTCCATGGAAGACCACGCTGCCCGACTTCAGCTGGGGCACTCCAAAAGCAGTTTCCACTGGTGAAGTCAAGGAGGCCCGTTTGGGGGTGTCAACGGCTGTGGACTCCGCAGAGTAGCTGGAGCAGTTAATGCCCCTCGAGGAGGAAGCAGCCAGTCTGTCTTCTACATTTTCCCACAGCGTTGGCGTTTATCCCGCTCTCCTTGGGCTCCTCCTGTACTGCTTCCTTTAAGGAGCTTTGTAGTCCCTCTCCACCAAGGGAGAGGGACCCTTGTTAACTTACTTCAGTAGGTGAAGAAAAGGAACGAAGGTAAGTCCCACCGTCTCGTTCGGTGGGGCAGCGAGATCTCGCTCCCAGTGTCTCTTATCAACCCGATTGAGGTTGCAGCTAAGGCGTTGGCTTTTCAGTGTTTCCGTCAGGTCAGCGGCGAGATGTCGACCCATTGGACGGTTGTTGACTGGAGAAGCAGATAATCCCTCTTTCACGGTACCCCTTTGGTTACCAAAGACTTTCCTCGACCTCCGGGCGAAGCCCTTGGTCAAGTACCCTGAACAACGGGGGTGGCGGGTCCCCCTTCTTCTACCCACCATCGGCGACCCTGACAGTCTCAGTCCTACTGTGGGTCAGTTAAGTCCCTGACATCGCGTGTCTCAGTCCTGGCATCACGGAAGCGGTGCCACCACTGGCCCTCATCCTCTTCGGAGGATAGGCTGTGGTGCAAGTTGCGTTGGCGCTGAGGATATGGTGTAGCAGCAGCTCTTATTGGCCAGCAACAAGCAGACTCTGTCGCCTTCCCGGCAATTAAGTGGCTGTTGCCCAAGCGGCTGAAGCAACCTCTCACCATCGGCTCATTTGTCGAGGAGCCGACTCCAGCTAGATTGCTTGGCTGAAACTGGCTGCTCCACCCATTGTGGTGGGATCTCCGCCCCGTAACCGAAGACTGGGGCCTGACCAGAGATTCTCGGTTGGGTCAGGGCTTGCCCACAGGTTGTCGGTCACCCTCACCTGATTTGCCTCGGCCAGTGTAGGGTGGCTCAGGCGCCGGCAGCTGTTCGTGGACTCCTCTGAGTCAGACTCTTCCCTATATTCCAGGCCTCGACCTGGAATTCTCCAGAGATCTGTCGGTGGACAAGAGCCCATCCTCATTCCTGGGTATTCTTCAGCTTATCTGAGTCTACTGGGATGTAGCTCAAACCTGTGCAGAAACAGACCAGATATTCCCTCAGATATTTTTGGACCGAGGGATTTCCCCAGGAGGCCTTCCCTGTGGCCGAGGCCATTGTTGGTCGGGCTTGGAGTTGTGGCAGCGGCCTGCATCCTGTTCTGTGCCTTTGGCCAGGATGGCGCAAGTACAAGTCCCACGGAGCACTCCTCAGCTGAAGGGCTGGTGGCCACGTCTTCCGGTGCTCGGAAATGCCAGGGGCGTAGAGAAGCCCCGGACAAGGAGTCCAAAAAGCTGGACTACTCCAGGTGCAGAGTTTGTGCTGCCTCCTCCCTAGGCCTTGACAGGCTAGCTCGGCCCTGCTGACACACTTTTCTGCGCTCTTATGGGCTCCCTGGATGAGGTGCTACCTCATCTCCGGCAGACAACTTCAAGCAGCCAGTCAAGCAGGTTGCGGGATCAGGAAAGAGGCGGTGGCCAAGCAACAGCTCCAGACTGCTTTGGACACCGAGACTCTTGTGCCCGTCAGTAGTGTCGCCCAGTAGCCATGCACCACAGAGCTTGGCTGTGGATCTCCACCTTCACAGCAGATACCCAGCACAAGCTGGCAGACATGCTCTTCTTGGGGCACCTACTTGTTCGGGCCCAGGATGGAGGGCTATCTCAGAGGATTGGAAGTCCAGCACCACCTTGGACTTGAGTCACGTCTGCCCAGAAGGACAAAGGCTGCCAGCACAGCGTAATCCCTTTAGCCCTTCCGCCCCTACGGCATGTCCGGCCCAGCAGCACCAGCAGCAGGGCACCAGGCTCAACGTGCTCCCAAGGCCAAGCCTGCTGCCTAACTGGCAGGAAGCCTGGAGGAAAAGGTCCAGGCGATTCCTCAGCCAGCCTTCCTCCAAGCTTGCCCAGTGACTGGCTGAGGGGTGCCTGCCCCACCTAGTCACTCCTCCCCTGGGGAGAATGGCTCAGCCACTTCCTTGCTACCTGGTCCGCTATCACCATGGACCGTTGGGTGCTAGGAAGTGGTGACGAAAGATCTGCCTCTGGAATTGAGTGGACCCTCCCTGTCGAGCTGTTACCCCGGAAAGTGCTACGTTCGGTGCCTCTCTCGGCTCATCAAGCGAGATGGCTCTGCTTCTCCAAAGGAGGTGATCAGCAAGGTGGCGTGATCCTCCTCCAAGCTTCCAGAGTTTGTGTCCAGGTACTCCTGGTCCCAAAACAGCGGGGGGCCTGGCTACCCATTCTCTCGCACGACCTGAAAAAGTTCCCAAGGTCACACACCTTCAGGATGGTCACTCTGGCTCAGATCATACCATCCTTGGGACTAGGCATGTGGTTTGCTCTCTGGATCTCCAGGATCGTTCTTTCACATCCAAATCCATCCGTCACATGGCGATTCCTCCCCTTCAGAGCAGAGGATCCCTCTACAAGTTCGGGCCATGCCCTTGGTTTCTCCAGCTCCAGGGTCTTCACCAAATGCATGGCAGTGGTGACAGCATTCCTCTTGGCCAAAGGGTCAGGTGTACCCTTCATGGGCGACTGGCTGATAGCAGCCCTGTCCAGGTTAGAGGTAGAAGATCCAGAGATCTGGCGCTCCAGGTCTGCTCTCAAATTGGTCTCCTGATCAGCGAGGCCAAATCGAGACTTGTGCCATCATAGGTGATTCAGTTCATCAGGGCGAGCTCATCTCTCTGAAGCCACAGCCTGGCTCCCGACCGGACAGGGCCGAGGTCCTTTCCTCCTTGCCCAATCATTTCAGGTTGAGCAGCTACTCCATGGGACTTTCTACTTCTGGGTCTCATGGCGGCTTGCACCAGCGTGGTCTGTTGGGCCCTCTGGCATCATCGTCTCCTGCAATGGGGGGCTGGTCCATGCAGTGGTCTCAGCGCTCCAGTCCTTTGAACCAGCCAGTAACCATGACCCAGAAGATGTGGGACAGCGTGCAGTGGTTACTCGACCCAGCTCATCTGCAGGAGAGTATCCCATTTGTCCACCCCAAGCTGGCGGTCATCGACGCCTTTTGATAGGTTGGGGTGCCCATCTGGGGAGCTCCAGGCCCACGGCCTCTGGTCCCCTCAGGAGTTTCTCCCACATCAACCTGCTGGAGCTTCAAGTGGTGCGGCTAACCCTCACACGCCTTCACTCTGTTTATCTGCGGGTCAGGTGGTTTCAGGTTCAGACAGACTACACCACGACCATGTACTATCTCAACCGTCTGGGCGGGGCCTCCTTGCTTCTGTGCAAGGAACTCTCCGCATTTGGTCTCTTGTGATCAGCGTGGAGGCAGATTTCTTAGCCATCCACATGGCAGGAGCCTCGAACAGTCTGGCTGATGCCCTCCAATGGATAGGCGTTGCATCTTCACAGTGGTCTCCTGCGGAAGTAGTTAAAGACCTGTTCTCCCATTGGGGCACCCTTCAGGTGGACCTGTTGCTTCCAAGAAGAAAGCAAATCTGAGGCTATTCCATGCTGCCCCTCCTCAGCAGGGCTCACTGCATGGGGATGCCTTCTCAGGGCCCGTGGACCCGGGCCTCTTCCTCGCCTTTCCCCATTTCCTTGATCCAAGGTGCTTCTCAAGGTGAGAGGGACAAGGCGCAGGAATATCTGGTATCTCCAGATTGGCCTCACCAGTTCTGATACCCAGATCTCCTCGGCTCCAGGCTCCCGAGGCAGCTTCCAGCCACCGGACCTGATCTCAGTCAACAAGGAAGGTGCTCCATCCAGACTTCAGTCCCTGCATCTGACCTGGTTCTGAGTGGCCTAGAGTTCCAGGCCTTTGGTCTTTCCTTCGAGGTCCTCGGCGTTGGCGTCCCGGTGAGTCGACCATAAAATGCTATGCCTTTAAATAGAAGAGATTCTCCATTTGGTGTCAGGACAAGGGTTGGCCCTCTTCCTGTCCATTGGCTAGCATTTTGGACTACCTGTGTCCCTTTCCCAGCTAAGGCTTTGGTCAGCAACCCTTAAGGTGCACCTGGCAGCCATCTCTGCCTACGAGGCGCAGAGCCAGCGAGCAGTCGGTGCAGGAGAAGGTCAGCACTTTTCAAGGCCTTGATCACATATCCCTCCGGTGCAAGAACCTCTTTCTCCGTGGGATCTACTGCTGGTATTGGCCAAGCTCATGGGCAAGCCATTAGAACCGATGCACAGGTGTGACATCTCCCACCTGTCGTGGAAGACCTCCTTCTTGGTGGCTATAACATCAGCCAGAGCGATGTAGGAGCTCAGCGCTTTCCATAGTCTTATCTGGTCTTCCACAGGGACAAGGTTGTCCCGCCACACTTACCTGACATTCCTTCGAAGGTGGTGTCCGAGTTTCACCTGAATGAGGTGTTGACTCTGACGGTGTTCTATGCCATTACACCTCAGAGGCCGAATATAGGCTGCATATTTTGGACCCTAGAAGAGCACTCGCTTATTACAAGAGCAGATGGCTGAAGTCTGGGGAGAGGTTAACTGCTGTTTGTCACCTACACTGAAGCTGTACCTGGCAGACCTGCAGCCATGCGGGCGATTAGTAGGTGGGTCACCTCACTGCATAGATCTCTTGCTATAGGTTGGCGGGCATGGAGCCACCCAAAGGGATAAGAGCTCATTCTGCCCATCACATAGCTGCTCGATGGTTGCTTCTAGGGCGTCCCTATCCAGGAAATCTGCAGGGCTGCTACCTGAAGTCACACACACACACACACACACCTTTATTTCCCATTACCACATTAACCTAGAGTCACGCGGAGATGCTGGTTTTGGGATCTCTGTTCTCAGTCCTTATTCCCCAAGTAAGTATCCGAGTGCGCGCCTTGCTTCAATCCTCGAGTGCTAGAAGTCTGCCAGACAGTGTGGATTGAACATATCCGTCCTGGAAATACAGGTTACTCACCTGTAACAGGAGACCTTAGTTCGAGAGGGCTCTTGCAGTAGGTAATTACACATAAGACTGGCGTCGGCAGGTGGCAGGACCCCATGGAAAATTTCTAGCTAGCAGTCCCTGGCGAGACCACCCCATGCCAGGTGATCGGCGTCAGGAGGCGTCCAGTATAAAGGGTGGTCACTGACGCCTCGCCTTCAGTTCTCCTGCCGTTAGCTCATGCAGCGCCTCATGGAAAAGTTTGATCTTCCCTTGTCAATCTTCACCATTCATTACTTACGGGTGTAAGCCGAGCGCGCACCGTCGCGAAGCTTTTTTTTTTAAAGTTGCCTACTCGGCCCGCCCTCGAGGCGACATCGCGAGAGCGGCCGTTAATAGCGACCGACTCACTCCTCCAACTCAGTTCTGTTTCTCCCGCGCCGTCGGGGCAGCACCTGTCGCGGTGGCTAACGAAGAAAGTGCGTATCCGACTCCTTTTTCTACTCTCGCCCCACGGTAAGACTGTTCCTTTTTCTTCCTTTATGCGTGGCGGTGTATTTCCGACTGTGTTTAATCTTGTTTATTTCGCATTATGTCCGGTTCTGGAGCGAAGCGTTCTTCTAAAACGGGCGTGGCTATCGTGATTGCTCCTACTGACCGGCATTTCTCCGTCTCGGACCGGCATGATCTGTCTTCGTTGCCTGGGACCCAACCGCATAATATGGATTGAAACGGCGCTTGTTCTCGATGGACCGTCGGCGTCGAGAAGTCCCGTACAAGCTCGGCAAAGGCCCGCTGACTTCGGAGACTGACGTCGGCTCGCGCGGGAATCTCGGCGAGATCCTTAGGCCTTTCCCGGTCCCTCCGGGCCTATACTGATCCGAGGAGGAGGGTCTCTCCTCTTCCTTCTTGCGAGGAGGCCCCTTCCGTGATGTTGAGGCGGTCGTAGCCCCCTCCCGGGAGCGCAAGCGCTGACACCGCCTCGGCAGTCACCTCTTCGGAGGCAGGCTCCCCGTGTCGAGGCCTTGGCTGGGCCCGGCTGGGTGGACCTCGGCGTACATCGCGGTGCCGTTTCAGATCCAGCGTTCGCGGCGCCCGGTGATAAGCGGCGCCATTCCGGTGCCGTTTTGGCCTCGGCGCTGTTAAGCGGTGCGATGAGCCTAGCGAGCGCCGCCGATAGTGCCGCTTACAGCCTCCCGGCGCCGCCCGGCCACCCCTCCCGGGCGGTGCGGGTCTGCGGAGCCGCTGGGGTGTGGGGTTGGGCCTTCATGCTGCCCGGCGTGCTGGGGCGGCGTCGCACTCGGCCCCATGGCCTCAGGGGACCCTGGGGTGGCCAACATCGAGTCCTGCTGGTCTCATCCTCCTCGGAGGGCGATGACTCAGATGTGGACCCATCCTGGCACCCCATTCTTGAATCTGGGTCCTCGGTGGCTAGGGGTACCAAGGCGGCGCGGGCCCCTCCCTCTGTCCCCGTGCGTCTCCTGGGGTTCCCGGCTGGGGTGGCCGAGAGTCCCGGGGGGCAGGCGTGGGGGTGACGGAGGGGAGCCCCCTCTCTGGAGGTCAGGTGACAGCTACCCGGGGGTGCTGTTACCTCCTCTGAGGTTAGGGAGCGTTGCAGTCGGGAGGAGGGCCCTCTCAGAATCCGAGGGTTGAGGGCAGGCGTCCTGCTGCTCGGTCCTCTTTGGCCACCTCAGGGGGGCACAGGAGCCAGAAGGCAGAGCCCCGCCTCCCCCAGGGTTCTAGGGTGTCCTCTGGCAGCGCTTTGTGTGGACTGCCCTTCTGGATCCATGCAGTCCCGGAACGTCACACAGGGGAGTTTCTCCCCAGGGCTCTTCAGGTTCCGCTTCCCAGAGTTCCGTTCTGCGGCCTGGTTTGATATCCGGGATCCCTCTTACTAAGAGCTTCCTTCCCGGTTCCAGAGCCCCATCAGAGAGCAGTTGCCTCGGAGGTGCCCCTCCCCATCTCTCTGCCTTCTCCACCCCGCCTCCCCAGGCCATGTCGGTCCCTCGAGGTCCGTTATCCTGGGAGCAGTTCAGGGTTCTGCGGCCTTCCCTCATATGTTAGTTACATGCATGGCGGGTCTTCGACTCTCCCACCGCGCAGGAATCCTCTGACATTCCAGTTCCCCTCATCCTCGTCCCTCCTCTGAGGAGAGAACCCTAACTCATCTGTCCTCCGATGCTGATTTCACAGAATATCAGCGTTTCCTCTCGAGGATGGTGAGGGATCTTCAGTTTCCCTACGTTGGGAGAACAATACCCGAGCGGGTGACGTGAATTCCTTGGTGAATTCAGTGCCCAGCATCTGGTGGTACCTTCCTGGCCTATCCCTTCCAGGAGGCGTCTATCCGGTCCTGGCAGTTCCTGCCGCTTCTTCCCACCCAGCGGACTGCCAGCGTAGGTATTGTGCCCCTCTGAGTCTCTGGTTCCTTCCCAACCCGTCCTCAGGTTTGGTATACCTGGATACTCCTTCTGGGCGCCATTGCCTGGCGCACGACCGCACCGGATTCGGACTCTCTCCAGTTCGGACCGCTAGCTAAGAGTGCTCTCTCTTCGTGTGCGAGTGCATGTATTGCATCACATCAGGCTCCTGCGCTGCCTGCAACCGGCATCTGTAGTCGATGATGTCCCAGCTGCTGGCATCTATGCCTGACGAACAAACCAGACAAGCGTTGCCCTCTCCGGTGAGCCTGGGCTGGCAAGACAGCAAGCAAGGGCATCTTATGCGCCCAATGAGGTGGCTTCCAGGCTTGCGGGGACAGCGATCTGCATCAGGCCCGGTCGCATGGCCGTCTCCAGGTTTGTCACCCTGGCCCGGTAGGGTGATCGCGCTCCGCCTTCGGGACCCGTCTTTTCTCATCCAGAGCTAGGAGACTTTTACAGGGCTCCCTCCGTCTCCTCGTCCTCGGGAGGCACCTCTAGCTCTTCTCCCACTTAGGCTTTCTGAATAAGCCGGGTCTTCTCCTTCTGTTTCTCACCAGCAGAGGCTGGGGTCTTGTTCCCTCAGGGTATGGCCTCTTCCCCTCCTGGGGAAGAGGAGCTTAATACTCACCAGGAAGTAATGAATGGTGAAGATTGACAAGGAAGATAGGAAAAGTGCGTACCTACGTGATTCTTGATCTTCTCTTGTATCTTCACCATTCATTATACCATACCATCCCCTCAGTGGCCTCTTCCTGTGGCTTCTCCACCTCCCGTCTCCTTCCTCTCTGCATTATATAAAATATGGGAAAATTGCTTCATTTTCAAAAAAAAAAAAAATCTTGAGGGGTTTAAAATCCAGAAAATTATTTACTCTAAGATTCATGGGCCATCTCGCGGATTGCATTGGCGATCGGACTGCACAACTATCTCTTGCTATTCTTATGGCAAGATACCTCTGGGGTTGTTTGGCCTGGCTCAGGCTATTCAGTTTTGATCCTGCAATCCATGTTCAGGTAGTTGCCTGAAATCAATCTCCCCCCTCTATTCTTGCCTTGCAGAGCAGAGGAGCGATACGTCTGTTCCTTTCTCTTCTAAAAAAAAAAAAAAAATGCTGGGGAACTCTCTCCGACTGCTATAGGCATCTTGGTATCTGGGTCAGGCATCTAGTTAAAAAAAAAAAAAGAAATCAAACAAGAAGGCCAAATGAGAAGGTAGGCTATCCTTCTGGCTGTTTTGCTAAGTGGTTTCTCCTTTAAGTGTCCTGGACAATTTTACAGTAGAGCTCTGCTGACCATATCCAATCTTAGCCAGCCCTAAGCCTTGGCCGGCCTAGCCAGTCAGTCTGAGTCCTGTTTCTATCTTGGAGCGCCTGAAAGGCTTACATTTTCCATTTCTAAACCCCTGAGCAAGCGCTCTCATGCTGTTGGGGTTTTATTCTTCCCTCCTCGGCTGTCCTCCAGTTAAAGGCCTTCCATGGCCAGGAGCCCAGGTGGGTGTCAAGGAACAATGGCATGTTGAAGATGAGGACTATGCCCTCCTGAGTCTGTCTAGCGGGTTGGGTGAACCTTCTCTTCAGCTCTATCTTGGGGATTCTTTCTTCCCCTTTAGTCGAGCCTTCAGCTACAAACTAACTATGCTGTTGGGCATTCTGGTCCCTTCAACATCCCATCTCTCTCTTCTCTTTCTTCTTCTTCTTCTATTTTCTCATTTCCTTACTCATCTCTCCTCCTAGAGTCGCCCAGGTAAGGAGGCCCTGCACTCCCTAGGCTAGGATGTTCTTATCTCCTGTCCTTCCTCCATCGGCTTATTCCTTTTCAGTTCATTCTTCCTTGCTTTGCTATCCTCGGCTATCTTGCCTCGCTATCTATATTTTCTGCTTTCATTTTGCCTCTCGGCTCCACAGAACTGAGTTGGAGGAGGTGAAGTCGCTACTAACGGCCCCTGGCGCATGGCGATAAGCTCTTGAAGGAGGGGCGTTAGGCAACTTTTAAAAAACTCCCGTGGCGGAGTGCGGCGCCTCGGCTTACACCCTGTAAGTAATAGAATGGTGAAGATACAAGAAGATCAAATTACGGTAGGTACGTAATTTCCTTTGCCTGACAGCCTATCCTTCACCGGTTTTAGCGAAGTAATTTGATATTTTTCGATTAACGTCAGGTCATCGTCGGTGTATGTCGTTCCTACACCATCCGAGCACAAAAATAAGTGTGACTACATAGGCGCAACTACCACACAAGAACGGCTATTCCCTGTGCCTGTTCTGCCTAGGCCCTGATCACCGGTCAAAGTGTCAGCACTGCCTCAGCTTCAACGCGGCATGGCCACTCTCCCATCGGACCAGGCTGATCCTTCTCCTCGTCTGCCTCGGTGAAGGCTCCCCATAAGCCGGACGCGGCACCCGCTAGGGCTTCGCCGTAAAGCCACCGTGCGTTCCCCAACGCCGGTTCGGCTACTGAACTGACGATGGACTTCCCTCGTCCGTCGTTCCGGTTCTCTGCAGCCTCGCTGCTGTCCAGGGACCAGTCCCCAGCCCGACCCAGGATTTTCTCCTCCATCCCCTGGGCGGCGCTGGGGACCTTCCTCCGTCGGACCATTCTCCTGTGGGTGTGCGGATCGACGCCGGCTCCCCGGCGCCGGTACCCTCTAAGCCAGCCCGGCGCTGGATCTACAGCTCAGCCGACATCCCGCTCCGGATGTCCCCACCACTGGCCCTCCAACTTGGATCCGCCCGTGAGGCCACCCAGGCCGCCTGCCCGCAGCTTCCCAGGCTCCTGGGTACCCTCTGTCCTATCCACCGCCGGCGACCGGGACCACAGTATCCAGCACCGCAGTACCCGACGCCACAATACCACCGCCGGGCTTTCCGCAGCCAGGTTTTGGATACTCTCCATATGGGACATACCCATCCTTATCCCCTCTCCTCCTTCTCCACCGCCCCCACAGCGGTGGACTTGCAGGAGACTCAGGCCTCCTGGTGGGCTGAGGCCAAGGCTTAGCTCACCAGGAGGCTGAGAGCCGCTACCAACAATGGTGCCGTCGCGGGTTCCCGTGCGTCCTAGGCGGCACACTCCTCACCACCTCCGAACTCCAGGGCTCTTCCGCCTGGGTCCAGAGGGGCAGGACATGCTTCCCGAGGGTCCGTTCCTCCCCTGGTCGGGAAGAGTCTTTCCTCTTCCTCCTCTTCTTCACCCTCGGACTCCTTGGATTCCCTGATGGTTGCTCGAAAGGGACAGAGCCATGCTCTCCGTCGAAGCCCAGGCCAGGACTCCTCTGAAGTCTCCTCCGGAAGATCCTTCTTTTACGGAGTAGCTAAGGAAAATCCAGGAGTTTCATCAGTGGCACTCATTGGAACTAGATCCTCAGCGTCTGAAACTCGCTGAGGTATCTGGATCTGCCCATGACAGCTCCTACCTTGGTATCACCCTGGATAGAGCCTCATGCCGACCTCGTCACCACCATATGGAAACAGTCGGCTCTAGCCCCACTTCCATAGAAGTCCGAATAGGCTATATCAGGCTCCGAGGGGCTTTGATTTTCTAGATTCAGAAGCAGGTGCGGGACCAGGAAGGGCGGTGGCAAACAGCAGCTCCAAACGGCTCTGGACATTGAGACTCCTGTGCCAGATCAGTTGTGGCCACGCTACCGCAGAGCATGGCCGAGGATTATCCACCTTCACGGGGATACCCAGCATAAACTGGCTGGATGTCCCCTTCCTGGAGACTGACCCTCTCGGCCCTGGAGTGGAAGGTCACCTCCAGCAGATCGTAAGTCCAATGCCACTCTGGACTCTGTCACCTCCGCCCAGAAGGCCAAGGGCCATCACCAACAACATAAGTCCTTTTGCCCTTCTCGCCTGCGCCGTCCGCCCAACAGCACCAGCATCAGAGCCAGCAGGCTCGCGCCTGGCACCCCAAAGCCAAGCCTGCAGCTTTCTCTAACAGGAAGCAGGGAAGAAAAGGCCCAGGAGGTCCCTCGCGGTCCCTCCTCAAGCCTGCCCAGTGACGGGTTGAGGTGTGTGCGTCCCCAGTCTTGTCACTCCCCATGGGCCCCCCATGGGCATCCGCCACTTCCTTTCCGCCTGGTCCGCTATCACCACGGACCGCTGGGTGTGGAGGTGGTAGGAAGGGCCTGCCCCTGGAGTTAGCAGGCCCTGCCTTCCAAGCCGTTGCCCTCGGGCGCCTGAGTCCGCAGCCTGTCTGCTCGCCGAGTCGACATCGCCCCTGCTCCTCGAAAAGAGGTGATCAGGAAGGTGGCGGATCCTCCACCAGACCTGGGGTTTGTGTCCAGGTACTTCCTGGTCCCAAACGGATGGGGCGGGTGCTAGCGCCCATTCTAGACCTGCACGACCTGAACAGGTTCCTAAGGTCTCAGACATTCAGGATGGTCACTCTGGCTCAGATAGTCCCATCCTTGAAATGAGCGTGTGGTTCTGTTCTCTAGACCTCCAGGGCGCGTTCTTTCACGTCCCAATCCGTCCGTCCACCAGAGATTCCTCTGCTTCAGAGGCAGAGGTTCACTCTAAGTTCAGGCCATGCCTTTGGCCTTTCCCTAGCTCCCAGGGTCTTCACCAAATGCATGGCAGTGGTGACAGCATTCCTGCGGCCGAAGGGTCCAGGTGTACCCTACCTGGACGATTGGCTGATTGCAGCCTCCTCCAGAATGGAGGTGGAGGCGGTCCAGAGATCTGGCCCTCCAGGTTTGCTCTCGGGTTGGCCTCCTCATCAATGAGGCCAAGTGGAACCGATGCCTAAGCAGGTGATGCAGTTCATCGAGGCAGAGCTCGACTCTCCTGAGCCAGAGCACGGCTCCCACGGACAGGGCGGGTTCTTCCTCCTTTGCCCAATCATTTCAGAGTTTGGGCAGTGCGCCTGCCGGGACTTCCTGCGCCACATGGCAGCCTGACCAGCGTGGTCCGTTGGGCCCTTTTTGTCGTCCCCTTCAGTGGTGGCTGGCCAGCCAACTGTCACAGCACTTCAATCCTCTGGATCAGATAGTGACAGTGACCCAGGGATGTGGACCGTTCCAGCACATCTGCAGGAGGGCATCCCGTTAGTCTGCCCGAGCCGACTGTCTATCGGCCGATGCCTCTCTGATGGGTTGGGGTGCCAACCTGGGGAGCACAGGCGCACGGCCTTTGATCCCTCGGAGTCCGATGCCACATCAACCTGCGGGAGCTCCGAGCGTTCGTCTAGCCTCACCACCTCAGCTCCGCTTCTACGGGGTTAAGTGGTTCAGGTCCAGACTGACAACAACACAAACCATGTACTACCTAAACTGCCAGGGCAGGACGCGCTCCATGCCTCTGTGCAGGCAAGCTCTCCGCATTTGGTCACTCGTGCACAGCCTGGGCGGATCTCCTGCCATCCATGTGGCAGGAGCCTCCAACATTCTGGCCGATGCCCTAAGCCAGATGGGCTAGTCCCACGAGTGGTCTGTCCTGCCAGAGGTAGTACAAGATCTGTTCTTCCACTGGGGCATGCTCCAGGTGGACCTGTTGCCTCTAGAGAGAATGCGAAGCTGAGACTGTTTCATGTCCCCCCCCTCAGCAGGGCTCGCTGCAGGGATGTCTTCTCGAGGCCGTGGACCCCGGGCCTCTTCTACACCTTTCCCCATTTCCCTTGATCCACAAGGTACTTCTCATGGTGAGGAGGGACAAGGCGCAGGGTGAATCTGGTAGCCCCAGACCTGGCCCATAAGTTCTGGTATCCAGATCTCCTCAGTCTCGGCTCCAGGCTCCGAGTCGGCTTCCAGCCCACCGGACCTGACCTCAGTCAATCAGGGAAGGTATTCATCGGACCTTCAATCCCTGTACCTGACGGCCTGGTTCCTGGCGTAGAGTAGATACTCCAGCAGAAGCCCTGCTGAACAGGAGAAAGGTTCCACGTTTTTGGAAGCAGCCCAGATAGTGAATCTTTTCCACTTCATGGCGTAGCGGATCTAGTGGAGGGTTTTCTAGCCTCCACCAAAATCTTCGCCACTTGGAGACACCCCAAACTGACTGAGCTAAGTCTGCAGGAGCCATGCGTGCAGCTGAAGAGATTTGAGGCCTGGATGGACCAGGGTCCCCTGATCCTTGGTCAATAAACCTCGAGATAGAAGAAGAGGAAGAGGATGATCCTCTGAGTATTGTTGTAGAAGAGAGAACCAAAGTTGCCTGGGCGGAAAGGAGCAATCAGAATCATTCGTGCTCCTTCTGAAGCTAGTTTCTGCAAGACTCGTGGGATAAGTGGAACTGGAAGAAAGGCACAGGCGAATCTGTCCTTCCAGTCTAGAGACAGAGCCTCTCTCCAGAAAGCACCTCTGGAACGAGCGAGCAGAAGACGGAAAGCTTTGCGTTTAGAGGATGCAAACAGGTGGACCTGTGGTGTTCCCCAAAGTTGGAAGATATTGTCTAGGACCTCTTGGTCCAGTTCCCTAAATGAATCAGAGCATAAGAGCGACTTAGCTTGTCTGCCAGGGTGTTGTCGACTCGTGGAACATGAACTGCCGTGAGGTGAAGGTCGTGTTGTGTTGCTCAATCCCAGACCCTCATTGCTTCCCTGCAAGAGGTGGAGGACCCAGTCCCCCTTGTTTGTTGATGTGACCAAACCACGCACATGTCCGTCTGGACAGCTAGGTGGCCAGGAAGGATGTATTGAAGGGCTTGGAGAGCGACAACACTGCCCGGCTTCGAATACATTGATGTGGAGAGTTTGTTAAGAGCTTGGACCAGGAGGCCTGGGTCCGATGAGGGCTCAGATGGGCTCCCCAACCTTCGCCCAAGATGTCTGTGGTTAGAGTCTGGGAGGGGAGGACAAAAGAAAGGGACTCCCAAAACAGTTTCTCTCAGACCATCCACGATTGCAAGTGTCAGCATCGGCAAGGAGACCTGAACTGGGTGATCTAGGTCGTCCACTAACTGATCCCAATGGGAGCGGAAAGTCCACTGAGAAACTCTCATGTGGAGTCGAGCCGAGGAACTGTCGGGATAGCAGCTGCCATGAGCCCGAGAGCGAAGGACTGGCCTTGCACAGACCCGCCTGCGGCCGGACAGCAGACTTATCTCAGTCTGGAGGGTGGACGCCCTGTCCGTAGCAGGAAGGCCCTGCCCGTGGTGCGTGTCTAGAATGCCCCAATAAACTCTACTCTGGGATGGGATCAGGTGAGACTTGGAATGGTTGATGGTAATACCCATGCAGGCAAAACCTGCTGGCTAAGGTGAGAGGCGCAGGAGTTCCTCCTGGATGAGGCCGCCAGGAGTCAATCGTCCAGGTATCGGGAAAACCTGCACCCCTGGTACGCAGGTGGGCCGCCACCACTGCCAGGCATTTGGTAAACACTGGGCGCCAAGGAAAGGCCAAACGGAGTGCCATGAATTAGAGTGGCCCCTGGAACGCAAAACAAAGGTATTTGCAGTGAGACGGGCGAATGGAAATGTGCAGGTAAGCATCCTGCATATCCAGGGCACACAGCCATTGACCCAGCCGGAGTAGGGCAGACGGCTCTACAACAAGAGCATCCCTTTTGTATTCCACAAAGAAATTCAGGAAACTGAGATCCAGAATTGTTCTGAGATCTTCTGTCTTTGGGACCATGAAGAAATGGGAATAGTAACCCGTTCCTTGCAGATGAAGGGGACGGGTTCTGTTGCCTGTTTCCAGCAGGAGAGCTGAAATTTCCTCCTGGACCAAGAGAAGGTGTTCCCTTGAATACAACGCCTTTAGAGGGGGTTGGCGAGGTGGTTTCTGAAGAAACACTATCGAGTGTCCTCCATGGCGAGCTAGAGCACCAAAGAATCTGATGTTATCCTCTCCCAGCCCAGAAGGTGGAGGAAAACTTCCCTCCTACCGGTTCCTCCGTGGAGTCAAGAGGCTGTGGTGGTCCTTTCTCAGCAAGGGCTTCGTCGACACCCTTAAGGTGCGTGGCAGCCATCTCTGCTTACCGGGCGGCCAGGAAGCAGTCGGTGACACAGGAGAAGGTGGTCTGGTGCTTTTTCAAAGGCCTTGATCACATATCTCCTCCGGCTAAGCAGAACCTCCACCTCCGTGGGATCTACTGCTGGTCTTGGCTAAGCTCATGGGCAGGCCATTCAAACCGATGCACAGGTGTGACATCTCTCACCTGTTGTGGAAGACCACCTTCTTCGTGGCTATCACGTCAGCTAGAAGGATGGGAGAGCTCCAGGCACTTTCCATCGAGGCTCCTTATCTGGTCTTCCACAGGGACAAGGTTGTCCTGCCCCCACCGAAATTCCTTCCGAAGGTGGTGTCAGAGTTTCACCTTAACCAGGTGTTGACTCTGCCGGTGTTCTACCCAGTCACAACTCTGAGGCCGAATATAGGCTCCATACTTTGACTCTAGAAGAACGCCGCTTATTACAAGGAGCGGACGGCTGAAGTTCGGGAGAGGTTCACCAGCTGTTTGTCACCCACGCTTGAAGCCGCACCTGGCAGACCTGCAGCCAAGCAGACGATAGGCAGGTGGGTCACCTTCTGCATAGATCTCTGCTATAGGTTGGCAGGCATGGAGCCTCCCAGAGGGTTAAGAGCTCATTCTACCCGCCATACTGTTGCATCGGTGGCTGCTTCCAGGGTTTCCTATCCAGGAAATCTGCTGGGCTGCTACCTGAATTCAGCACACACCTTCATCACCACTACCACATCGATGTTGAGTCGCCTCCGGATGCTGGTTTTGGGGCCTCGTTCTCCAGTCTTTATTTCCCAAGTAGGGGCTGTGCGCTTTGCCTCCCTCCTCCGGAGAACTGCTAGGAGTCTGCCAGCCAGTGTGGATGAACAGCATATCCATGTCCCTAGAAATACAGGTTACTCACTTGAAACAGGAGTTCTAGGAATGGTATATGTTGTTTATCCACACGACCCCCGACCTCCCGGCCTGACGCTACAACCTGGCTTCCAGCGGCTAGATCTGGCGCCATGGGCGGAGCCGAGTTTTACCACCGGTGGGTGGGAGGAGCCAACTTGAAGACCTTCCGCAAGATTTGAAGTGGCAAGGAACCTGCCAGACAGTGTGGATGAACAACATATACCATTCCTAGAAAGTACAGTTATGTAAGAACTTACCGTGAACAGTAGATCTTCGAGAGAGGCTCTTGTAGTAGGTAATTACATATAGGACTGACGCCAGCCGGCAGCAGGATGCCACGGAAAAATTTATAGCTAGCAGTCCCTGGCAAGGACCGCCCCACGCCAGGTGACCAGCGCAGACGCCGGTATAAGGGGCAGTCCCGACACCCGCCTTCAGTTCTTTCCGCCACAGGCCGGACGAGAGGGAAGCAGATATTTCCTCAATGGAAAAGGAGCTGAAAAAGCCTAGGGGATGGAGGGCGGAAGGTATTTATTGCAAGAGCCTCTCAAGATCTACTGTTATGGTAAGTTCTCACGTAACTGTACCATCTTACTCGATAGGGCTCTTGCAGTAGGTAATTACATATAGGACTGAATCCCAAGCAGTCTGGAACAAATAAAAGGCACCGGAGGAGGAAACTACTCCTGAAAGTAGCAGTAGCCCTGCAGGCCTCAAGACAGGAGGCCTTGCAAAACAGCTAGCCAAGCCTGCTCTATGGCGAGAGGCAATGTCCAAACTGTAATGTTTCAGAAAGGTATGGACGGAAGTCCAGGTGGCGGCAGCACAGATGTCTGCCGCAGACACATTCTGAAACAAGCCACAGAGGCTGCTACTCCAAGGAGTGGAGTGACCTCTGACTGACCCGAAGGGTCTTGTTGTACTTGTCATAACAGAAAGTGATGCAATGAGCCAACCACTGACAGGCATTGCTTGGAAACAGCATTGCCTTCCCTTTTGTGAGCAAAGAGACTAACAACTGATCAGTCTTTCTGAGATCTTTGTCCTATCGTGTAGTATCTCAGAATCGGTGAACATCCATGGTATGGAGCAAATATTCTCCTGGTTGAGTACTAAGTAAAAAGGCAGGTAACTCTATAGACTGATTTAAGGTAACTCCACTACCAATTTAGGTAGAAACTTAGGGTTTGTGCAAAGAGCTACTCGTTCTTTGTGAAAAATCAAATAGGGATTTTACACACAAGGGCCTGAGCTCTGAAATTCTTCAGCGGAAGTAATGGCCACCAAGAAGAGCGTCTTCCACGACAGAAACTTTAGATCTGCAGAGGCCAGAGCTTCAAGAGAGGAAGGTAAGTTTCTCAATAAAGTCCCAAGGGGAGCAGGAGTCCGGACAGGGGCCTCAGATGAAGGATCCTCTAAGAAAAGTCTTAGACACCTCTAATTGGGCAAAGGCTTTATCAGCAAAAGGAACATGGTAAGCGGAAATAGCGCGCATGCACTTTCAAGAAGGAATGGCTGAGACCCAGGTCAAAGAGATGATGTAAATAATCAACAGAATGGCCACAGGACAGGAGAAAGGCTCACGCTCCTAGAGGCGGCCCGAATAGAAAATCTCTTCCATTTCATGGCATACGTGGAACTAGTGGAGGGTTTTCTGGCCTCCACCAGAATCTCTGCCACCTTGGAGAGACACCAAAGCGAGATTGGGCTAGGTCTGCAGGAGCCATGCACGAAGTTGCAGGGACTTGAGTCCCAGATGGACCAGGATCCCTGATCCTGGGTCAGCAATCCTGAGATAGAGGAAGAGGAGGAGGAACTCTGAGTATTGTTGTAGAAGAACCAGATTTGCCTGAGCCAGAAAGGAACGATCAGAATCATTCTCGCTCCTTCCGATGTTAGTTTCTGCAGTACACGAGGGACCAGAGGAATTGGGAAAAGCATAGACAATTTGCCCTTCCAGTTTAGAGACACAGCATCGCTCCAAAGCGTCTCGCTCTGGGCGCAGCGAGCAAAAAGGGGAAGTTTTGTGCTTTGGGAAGAGGCGAACAGGTCTATCTTGGAGTCCCCCAAAGCTGGAAGATGTCGCCGTAGAACCTTTTGGTCCAACTCCCACTCGCTTGGCAGAGCAGAGGAGCGACTTAGCTTGTCTGTCAGGGTATTGTCGACTCCTGGAGCATGGATCGCTTGAGGTGAAGGTTGTGAAGCGTTGCCAGTCCCAAACCCTCATTGCTTCCCTGCATAGAGGGTAGGATCGAGTCCCTCACTGCTTGTTGATGTACCCACCACGCACATGTCCATCTGGACAGCTAGGTGACCGGGAAGGATGTACTGGTGAAGGGCTTGAGAGCATATAGTACTGCTCGTAGCTCGAGCACATTGATGTGGAGAGCTAGCTCCAATCTGGACCATAAACCCTGGGTTCGGTGAGGACCCAGATGGGCTCCCAACCTTCGCCTGATGCGTCCGTGGTCAGAGTCTGGGGGATGAGAAAAGGGACCCCCAAACAGGTTCTCTCGAACCATCCACCATTACAAGTCTCTTGTCATCGGCGAGGAGATCAGAACCAGATGATCTAGGTCGTCTACGAGTTGATCCCACTGGGAGCGGAGAGCCCACTGAGAAATCCTCATGTGGAGCAGCCTGGGAACTGTCAGGATGGCGGCCGCCATGAGCCCCAAGTGACGGAGAACCGACCTCCGGAACCTTTCTATGTTCTGAAAGCAGGAAATCTATGATTGGAGGGAGGCCACCCTGTTCGGAGGAAGGAAGGCCTTGCTCACCGTCAGTATCGAGGATAGCCCGATGAACTGAAGTCTCTGGGAGGATCCAGATGAGACTTGGAATGGTTGATGGTAATACCCAGGCAAGTGAAAAACCTGCTGGGTGAGGGAAAGCAAAGGGAGCTCCTCCCTGGACAGAGCCGCCAGGAGCCAGTCGTCCAGGTAGGGGAACACCTGAACTCCATAGTGCACTGGGTGGGCCGCTACCACAGCTAGGCATTTGGTAAAACTCGGGAGCCGAGGAAAGACCAAACAGTAGTGCCCGAATTGGTAATGGTCCCCTGGAAAGCAAACCAGAGGTACTTATGGCGCGAGGGACGAATAGGGATGTGCAGATATGCGCCCCTGCATATCCAGCGCACAAAGCCATTGCCCCGGCCGAAGAAGGGTTTGAAGGGAGAGCATCCTGAACTTTTGTATTCCACGTAAAGGTTCAAGGAGCTGAGATCGAGAATGGGTCTGAGATCTCCCATCTTCTTTGGGACCAGGAAGAAATGAGAATAGTAACCCGTCCCTTGAAGGTGAGGAGGAACGGTTCTATGGCCGCTCATGAGAAGGGCAGATATTTCTTCCCTGACCAAAGAAAGATGGTCCTTTGCATAGGACAACTTCAGAGGGGGTGGTTTCTGTAGAAACTCTATGGAGTGCTCCTCCGCAATAATCTGAAGCACCCATGAATCCATTGTTATCCTTCCCAACCCGGAAGGTGGAGGGAGAACCTCCCTCCCTACCGGTTTCCCTGAGGTGTCCGGAGGTGGTGGGAGAGGGAGGAGTCAGGTGGTGTGGGGCAGCGCCGCAGCTGGGGCACCACTGCTTTTAGGGCGGTGGAGCCTGGCAGCTCTGGGGCCCGCGTTAGTGGCCCGCCTTCCTTGGGGTTTCGCTAGGGCCGACTGTGCCCGCGAAAAGGACGGCACTGTGGGGATGGGGACGGTACATGGAATCCACTGGATTTCGAGCAGTCCCTTCTTCCTGCAAGTCGGTGATGATGTCCTTGACATCGCCACCGAAAGCACTGAACCCCTGAAAGGTGCTTCCTGGATTACTGACTGCACCTCCGGGACCAAACCTGACACGCGGAGCCAGGCATGACGCTGAAGACTTACAGCGAACGCGACTCCGCCCGGCAGTGTCCACTGCATCGTATGTCCGCAGGATGTGACGACTGGCGAACGAGCTAAGTCAGCTAACTCCTGCTTGACCTGGGAGTCGGGTAAGAGTCGGTTTTAAATTCCGCCTGGGTAAGGATGGCCTTCTGGTAATCCCCATATGAGCTACATAATTCAGGGCCGAATTCCCAGTGTGGAAGAGGTGTAGATTTTTCTTCCGTACTGGTCCAGGAGGCGAGATTCCTTATCCGGAGGAGACTAGCTTAGATGTTTGGGATGTGCAGACCGCCGTGAGGCGCTAATCACGACTGAGTCTGCACGAGGTGTGAAATACAAAAGTCTACACTCTCCGGAGCCTGATATAGCCTATTGGACTTCCTAGGAAGCGGGCTAAAGTCGATGGTTGTTTCCAAATAGTGGAAACAAGGTGGGCATGAGGTCGATCCAGGGTGGCACTAAAGTAGGAGCCGCAAGGCAGATGTTCGCAAGTTTGACCCGCTGATGATATGGTTCCAGAGAACGCCACTGATGTACTTTCCTGAGCAACTCCATGAAGGAAGGATCCTCCGGAGGAGTCTCGGCCGTGGCTTGACCGGAGAGCTTAGGCTCGCCGCCTCTCGGAGCATCCGCCAGAGGAATCCGAGAGCAAAAAGAATAATCAGAAGCAGAATAAGACTTCCTGGCACATCTAGGGGAGGAACAGGTTCCTTGGGGATCCTGGACGCTGTCCTGCCCTCTTGGGATCCTGAGGGAAGGGCTCTGGAACTGGAGGCGTGAGGGAGGCGCTGTCTCTGGGGCGGCGGCACCGTCTCCATAAAGGCGGCTGTCTACTTCCTGGTGAGCTGAGCCTTGCCTCAGCCCACCAGGAAGCCAGAGTCTCCTGCAGATCCACCGCGGCCTGGGGGCAGTGGTGGAGGAGGGAATAAGTATACCGGATTGTATCCTTAAGGCGAGTATCCGAAACCCAGCTGCGGGAAAACCAGTGCCGGGTACCGCTGGCCAGCGAACCGCGCCTGGTACTGCGCGCTGGATACTGCGGGCCCGAGTGGCATGCAAGGCCGGATAGGGACAGCAAATACCTGGTACCGGAGGAGCTGCCGGAGCAGACAGCCCAGAAGGAGGCCCCACGGGTGGGTCAACATTGAGAGGCCGGGTAGGGGTGTCGGGACTGGCGTCACATCCGGTTCCCTAGGAGGAGGGTCTGATGGAGGTGGAATGTCCCGGCCTTGCCCGGGATGGTGGAAAAAGTCCCTGGGGTCAGGCTGGGTGACTCTGGCTCCCGGACAGCAGCGAAGGCTGCGGGAACCGGTGCGACGGGGTTGAGGTCCGTCGTAGGGTGCCGACGCGGCGGCTTAGGGCTGATTCCTGGTGGGCGCCAGAGGAGCCAGTGTCCGGCTTACGGGTCCCGAGGAGGCCGGGCCGAGGGTGGGGAGCGGCCCGGTCCAAGGGGACAGTGCGTGCGCCACCCCGCAGGGTAGGGAGGCGTCTTATCAACC
Source organism: Neoceratodus forsteri (assembly GCA_016271365.2). Lineage (NCBI taxonomy): Eukaryota > Metazoa > Chordata > Ceratodontiformes > Ceratodontidae > Neoceratodus > Neoceratodus forsteri. Next base: position 1,005,429,569 of record CM057450.1, read on the forward strand.
TTCTCCCGGCAGACGTCGAGCTTATAGGAGGTGCCCGCCCCAGTAGGCCGTAGCCTGCAGCGGTACTGGGGCAGAGCCTCCTTTGCCTGGAAGCGCTTGGAAGCCCGGCGCGAGCCCGGTAGTTGGGCAGCCAGCCTCCAAAGCGTTGGAGGCTGCCGTCCAGACGATCCCCGGAGGGGATATTACCTGGGCCGTGACTCCGACCGAGTCCGGGCGAAGCGTTCTCCGGTGCCTTTCTTTGTCCCGCTTCTTACGGTGTCCTTCAGGAGAAGTCTATGCCTGCCTGAGCTTCTTCAATTCTTTTCCATTGAAGAAATCTTCTTGAGCAGATGGGCTTCCAGGGACTGTTGGCATCATCTGCGGGTAGCAGCGTTGTAAGACAGGCAATGCGGGCACTTGTCAACCAGTGGTGGGGCCCAAGCAAAAGGCGAGAGAATGGCGTCCTTGTGTGGCAGTTAGGCGCGCATGCAATCGCACTTAGTTTTGGAAGGTGTAGGGACGACATACACCAACGCTGACCTGAGGACGAGAAGAAAAAATACTCAAAACTTGGTAAAACCGATGAAATAACAGGGCTTGGCTAAGCACGAACTTTACCGCCGAGGCCCTGCATGAGCTAACGGCAGGAAAGAACTAGAAGGCGGGCGTCCGGGACCGCTTCTTTATACCAACGCCGTCCGACGCCGTCACCTGATCGTGGGGCGGTCCTCGCCAGGACCGCTAGCTAGAAAAGTCAGGTCCTGCCACCGCCGTGTCAGTCCTATATGTAATTACCTACTGCAAGACTCCTCTCGAGTAAAATCTCCTGTTACAGGTGAGTAACCTGTATTTATCACTAGCTACACAACATTATTATAAAAAGTCACCAAATTGGTGGTTGTAGAAAAGTCCTTTTAAACCCATGTTGATGGTTGTCCTTAAGAGCGAGGTTAAGTACTTCTGTTTCCAAGCATGTTTTAATTTCTCCATCACTTTACAACAAACCGAAGTGAGGCGGCTGAGTCTGTTATTCTCCCAAAAACTTATTTCCATTTTGAAAATGGGAATGACAGTCACTGAGCACCCATCCTCAGGCACTACACCCTGATCAAGGGACATATTGAAGATAATAGCAAGTGGATAGGCAAATTTTAATCCAGTTCCTTAAAAATCTAGGGTGAACGTTATCAGGCCCAGGACTAGAATAGTTTGATTTCAACTAGTGCCCTTTAAAACATCCTCAGAAAACCATACCTATTTTCAAACGTTTCAGCGTTTTACTTACTTCTCCACACTTGAGAAACCAAGCAGAAATAGAATTCAAAAGATTTGTTACCTCAGCGTCCACTGAGATAGTTGCCACATTGTGGCAAAGGCCCAGTAGCCCTGGATGAATTTTTATCGATGTAAAGAAGAATGCTGCTTTGTTCTTCCCATGAGCAAGTTTGAATTCCATCTTCTACTTAGCTTTCCTTATTTTAAGCAATTTTAGTTCCTTTTTATAAGTGTGGTCATTTGAGTCAGATGGTTATTGTCTAACTTTTTGGTATGATTTTTCCTTACTTTGTTTTTTAATACCCATTGTTAACCGTATTGGTATTTTTCCTTTATTATTTCTTTTTCAAGGGTACAAAATTGTTTTCAAGATTTTGTATGGCTCTCTTTAACTCCGTGCTTGATTCACAGATTTCACATTAAATACTGAATTACAATCCATGTTTGATAGGTATCCTTTAATTTGATCCATTTTTGCTTTATTCCTTCAGCACTGTCATGCCATGTGTAGACTGTGATGACCTTAAGGTTGGCAAGCAATGTGAGAAGGCAGTAGGGAGGGCGATACTGGGATGTATATGGAGAGGCACCTCCAGCAGAAAACAGGAAGTTGTTATCCCCTGTACCGACAGTTGGTGAGACCCCATGTGGAGTACTCGTCCAGTTGTGGAGACCCCATCTCTGCAAGGACATGGAAGGATGGAGGCAGTTCAGAGGAGAGCAACTAAATGGTGCAGGGTCTGCAAGTGAAGCCATACGAGGAGAGGCTAAAGGAGCTTAATATGTATACCCTTGAGGAAAGGAGGGAGGAGGGACATGATAAATGTTTAAGTACCTCAGTGAATCAAAGTCCAAGAGGGTGGCATCTTTCAGAAAGAGATGTGCAAGAACAAGGGACTCAATTTGAAGATAAAGGGGGGCGGCTCAGGAGCAATGTGAGGAAGTATTTTTTCACAGGGTGGTGGATGCATGGAACAGCCTTCCTGAGGAGGTTGTGGGGTCTAACACTGTGGGAGAATTGAATGCATGGGACAGACATAAGGCAATTTTTGTGGGGGTAGGAAAAAGGCTGGTTAAATAGGATCTGCAGCTTATCCTGTAGGTAGGAAATGGGCAGACTAGGTGGGCCAAGCGGTCCTTGTCTGCCGTCAGTCTGTTTTGTACAAGGCCGCTATTTTAAAGGAGACCGTGTTATGGTCACTGTTACCCAATGGTCTCAAAATCAAAATGTTGGATACTTGACTTCAAGACAAATTATAATAAGGTCTAAGGTGTTGTTCCTCCAGTAGGCTCTTGAACCATTTGTTCAAGTCTTTGACTTAATAAGGTAGTTATGAAATTCTACTCAAACTCATTGGATCCAGTTAAATTATTTCAATCAAAACACACCATGTTGGAGGCACAAGTAATTTCATGTAAGGTTTTTGTTATAAAGGTTATTTGCTGCTGGAGGCCTGTAACAATTTCCAGGATAAGTTTAGCTTTTCCTTATTGTATATTAACCCAGAGTCTTTCAACAGGTAACTTTTGAGCCTCAGTCGAAGGGCATTGTTGGGATGGGATATGGTCCCTAACATAAATACAAACTCCTCTTCCCCCACCCTCCCCCACTCTGTTTTGCTTGTTTTGGCAAAGCTTACAGTTGGGCAGAGTATTCATCCACGTGGCAGAATCATCCCATGTTTCTGTAATGGCAGTGATATTAAAATGATCCCTATCAAGTAAGGCCTGCAATTCAACCATTTTAGTCAAGTTTAAACTTCTTACGTTTAACATCAAACATTTGCACCTATGATTATCAGTAAGCAAATTTCCCTGTCTGAGAAAGATTTTGTAAAATCTCTCACCCATGTACATAAACTGGAAAAAATTTTATCAAATTGTCTTTCTAATAGACTGCTACCTCTCCTGCTGAGGTAAAGGCCATCCCAACTATATAGGTTATGTCTTCCTTCAAACTGTTCCCAATTGGTAATACACATGAATTCATTTATTAAGCACCAATTTCTGAGCCATTCATTTATAGCTTTGAGTACTGGGAACATCGAGGGGCATGTAAGGTTGTATGCCAGAAGGTGCCTTGAATGGGAGTTCTCTTTTCGCAACTTTGTCTAAACCGCTGACAGATTCATCCTAATTTTAGGTTTCCTCAGCAGAAACTATACAGCTGTGGTTGACTGACGGGGTTAGAATGAAGTATGGTGGTAGCATGCATAACATAATCTGTATTCTTCTAATTCTTAAACAGGATTGGGCTTGATTTGATCAATGGAAAACCAAGAGACAATAAGCAGGCTGGTGTTTTTGAGCCAACTATGGTGAAAACCAAGAGCCTGAAGTTTGCAACAGAGGCTGCAATCACTATTCTTCGTATAGATGACCTTATTAAACTGTTCCCAGAAAGTAAAGATGATAAAGGAAAGAGCTACCAAGAAGCAGTAGCGAGTGGATCCCTTGAAGGCTGATGCAACCGCTTATTAATTCTAATGTTATTTATGTTTCTACTCCAAGATGCATCTGGCACATCTTTTCCTTATGGAAAGTTTACACATTTTAGACTGTGTGTGTTGGACAATAAAAACAAAGCCACCAGAATAAGCATTTGGACTGTGTGTTGAACAATAAAAACAAAGCCACCAGAATACTATATATTGAAGTGTGCGTATTTATTATAGTTAACAAAATGATTTTCTGTTTAGGTTTCACCAGTTGGTAAATCAGAACTAGAGTAGTATAGGGGTAGTATGTTTCTTGTTACCCCATGTTGACCGTTAAGAGCAATGTCAAAATCATATATTTTTTTGCCCAGTACATGAGGTCATCTAAACATTTAAAATCCACAACAAAAACATGGGTTGTCATGCTTGTTTTCAAGTTACACCGTGAGACTTGATGCCTCTGTGGAAAAAATCTGTAAGAGGTCAAATTGTTTTATACAGTTACAGCATCAAAGTTTTAGGTGTCAACATGTTTGAAAGAAGAAATAAGGACACGTCATTTCTGATGATTGGCAGTTTCTCCACAGATTCAAAAAAGCAAATTACTGGTATTGTGACACCCTCTTGAACCAACATTCCCAAAAATGGGAAATTTGCATGTTTATGCATAAAACCATTTCATTTGCCTGTCTAATATGGTTGTGAATATAGCAAACTAAAGAAATGTATGGGTTACCATTATTCTTTTAGTTGTAACTGGTTTCAGAGGTGGCTGGCTCAGCACAAAAATAACTGAAAATCACAATAAAAAATATAAAACTTGCCAGAAGGCTATTTAAACATTTCAGTAGTACATGCAGAATGACAAGAACATTAATAGAAGAAACAAAGTAACCAAAGACAGATGTACGTAAAGTACCTTGAATGGTGGCAGTCACTGCAATTGTGGGAGCCAGTTTCCTCTACCATCCTGTATATATTCTTAGTTGGACATGATGTAATAGGACACATTATAATGCTTATCTATAAATTTAAGAACGTACTTATTCTAGTGAACAAACACCAGTGAACTTTCTCAGATGCATCATAAAATAATTTGAAACACCAGGGAACATCCTCAACAAAAAAACTCATCATTCAAGCCCCAGGAAATCTTACTGTATTCTGACTAATGCAGTATAGTCTCACCATAGGACTGCCCCGGAGCTGAAACGGTTAATGAAACCTATGCAAATAGTGGAATGCAAGGCTCGAGCTTGGGTTTTCAAACCACTGTCCCTGGTTGTACTTCATGCAACTGTCAGATTCTTTACTCTGCTTACCTCAGTAAGACTTCTTTGGAGAGCTCTCCTTCACTTACTTGAAGAAATTTGTTTTCGTTTTTTCTAAACCGAGTATTTTTGATTTTTAAAGCAGTGTCACTGGTTTAAAGGTAGGCTTGGTTTAGATTTAGCATTATTGTAGCAAGTTTTTCGGTTCCTTTTCGGTTTCTTGCAACTGGGAAGGAACTGATGTTTTATTCTTTTCTAAAGTAAAAGTTCAGTTGAATTGTAAAATCTTCTGACCTGTTTGATGTCTGGTTTGGTTACTGATTCACCAGGGTAACACTGTTTCTAGTGGTTGTGTAGTAAGGGGCTATCTTACTTTGAGAGGACGGTCATGCAGCAGGTAACACACATAGGACTGACGCCACCTGGCAGAGTCTTGGCAATTCTTTTTATCAGCAGTACCGGACGTGGGACCGCCCACCCGTCTGCTCCACCCACGTGCTCCAGTTCTTTCCGCTGCGGCAACGCATTAGTCAGCTTTCAGCTCTTAAATTGTTCCTCAGCCTAGAACTTTTTCCTCCTGTTTCGCTTCAGCGTCGTTTCTATGTATGTCCACGGCACCGTAATAAGTGCTCTTGTGGGAAGCAGATCCCTTTGAAGGATGGACATCCGCCTGCCTTTTGCCTGGACCCAGACCATGACACCAGCGCCTGTACCCCCACTGCCAGGCCTTCAACAGCCAGACCAGGATTCTGAGACAAAAGTCTCTTCAGGCTTTCCTGCTGCATCTGGGCCAAACACTGGGCTAGGAGATGTCCTCCGGGAGGAATCTCATTTCCCTCTCCAAAGAGAACACCGAGAAAGAGCGCCACCACGGGATTGCTTGCCCTCCAGACCCAGGTCTTCCAGATCCCAGTCCGCTGGTCGCTAAGCTTCTCTGGCTAAGGCTCCTCCCTTCAGCCTATTAAATTCGGCTCCCGACTCCAGTTCTGCAGCGGCTAAGAGGCCCTCTGACTCTGGCTCCACGCCTAAAAGCCCTCCGATGCTGGCGCTACAGCAGCTAAAAGTAAGCCCTCCCCCAGTCAGCCTCTGCTGATCCCTAGGAGTCCAAGCAGTCAGTGGGTAGTCCTCTTCCAGGGCTTTGTCCCAGCCCCAAAGCATAAGTCAGACCAACTCCCTCGGACAAGCCCAAAAGTCTGCAGACAGGCCTGCCAAGGCCGCCCCTCACTCGACCGTTTTCTGGACAGGAAACTTCCGTCGGACAAGGCTATGGGCCTGCCGAAGCGTACTCTAGTGTCTCCCCTGGTGCCAGAGAAGCCGCCCACCATACCACTACCATCGTCAGTACCCTGGTGTCCCCGCGGTACCCCATGCCTCTCCTGAGGACCATAAGCTGGTCCATCCATCTGAGCCCGACGATGATGCTACTGACTTGCCACCGACCCGCCTATTATGCCGATGCCAGGTCCGTCTGGCGCGGTGTGGGAGCAGGCAAACAGACATCACCCCAAAACCTGGGTCTCCTAAGCTGGGCATGTCTCGGTGAAGGAACTCTTCACCTATTGGTGGGAGACTGTCAAGCAGGATCTGGTTTCTTATACTCCCACTCCTAAACCTACTCCCGTCACTCCAGAGCCAGATGTTCAGGTCACCCCCATTCCATCTGGGGACAAAACCCCCACTAACCCCAGGAAGGTAACCCGTGAGGTGGGTACATCAGGAAGGCGCCGTCCGTAACTGCGACTCCTTCCCAGCGCAGTCCCTCCCAGAGGCGAAGGGAAGGTAAGGAGACTGGGTGACAGGATGTTGCTGTCGTGCAGCGGGGGGGTGGGGCGAGCTGCAGTGGCGTGGGCCTGGGAGGCTGAGAGGCTGTAGGAGGTGGCGCGGCGGTGAAGTGGTTGAGCCGCATTGTGGCATCGGGTGTTGGTTAGTAGGTGAGGTACCGGTCCGGGCGCTGGTGCTAATTTTATTGAGCCCAGCCCAAACTTTTATTTATTTTACTGCCCTCCAAGTTGAGAATCTTTAAGTGGGGTGGAAAGCACTAAAAAACTGTCCTGGCGCGGTTATTCTGATGCGCCGGGGTTGTCGACATTCTGACTGAGCGATAACAGTGATCGCCTTTAGGCGTTTGCGTTATCACATGACCACCCCACGGAAACATAAGGATAAGCACTGGAGAACCAGATATCCTTCTTCCTCCTGCTCTCCTACACCCAGACCAACATTAGAAGATGACGATGTTCTTTCTCCTCTTCTTCAGAAGACTTGAGTCGAACCATCCTACCCTGCTTCTGACCCGACTCTCTTCCCAGCCAAAATCTCCACCCGATGACCCCCGTTTTATGGAGGTCATGAGGCATACAGGAGAATGAGATGGAATACAGAGGCCCTGAGCGCTTGCATCTGGCAAAGTATTTGTGCCAGAAGGACCACCAGGACCCCAAGCTGGTGGTTATCGCTCATTAGTGGATACCTTCAGAGGCGTCACCCTTGCCACTTGAGCATCACACTCCTCCTCGGCAGTGCCCAATAGAGGCAAATTGCTTGTACCAGGCCCCCAAGGACCACTGTTATCTGGCAGACATCCCACAGCTGATTCCATGGTTATATCAGCTGCATGATCGTTCACATAGGCGAAGCACCTAAGTACTCAGCCGCCACACAGGGACTTTTAATCAGCTGGATTCCTTAGGCGTAGAGTGTATCTGTCTGCTACCTGCAACATTAGCAGCCTCAACTTTTGAACACATGTTCCAGTTCCAACACCCTTTGGGACCAAGGACTGGACAGTTCTGCAAGGCATGCCCGACTGCCCTCAAAGGCGGAGCTTGCTGAACTTTGCAAGCGTCCTCGATGTGGTACTCTCATCCTCCGAGCAGCGTATGACTGCGGACACTTCAGCGGGGGCGGCACTACTGGAATTTGTCTTCACGCCATTCTGGGCTCCAGGTCTCAGGGTTCGACCCAGAGGTGCAAACTGCCCTTCCTGGACACCCCTTTCAGAGGTTCTGTGCTCTTCCGAAGGCACAAAGAAAGTCATAGTCTAACTGCAGGACTCCAGAAAGGCTATCCATTCCGTGCAGTCTATGTATCACCCGAAACTGGGCGTTTTTGCGGCACCGTTCTCGTGGCAGAGGGGCATCAGCCTCAAGCGGCCCTGTGTTCAGTCCCACATGCAGCAGGAGGCTTTGGTCAAAGAGGTGGGTCCAGAGGTGCTGCCTCTACCTCCTGTAGACAGGCTAGACCTTCAACCGCCGCCCTCCCCCCATCTACCTGACTATTCAAGCAACTCCTCTCCCAGACCTGTCGCCAGGAGAGCCGATGGGAGGTTGTTTTTTCTCTCGCCCAGGCTGGAGAGAAGTGACCTCCGACCACTGGGTCCTTGACCTCATGGAGTTCGGGCACTCCACAGAGTTAGTCTCTGCCCCGGACAGACCACCCCACTATCCGAAACACAACAGCTCTATCAGACAGGAGATTCAGTCTCTCTTGGCCAAGGGCTCCATAGAACACATCCCAGAGGCAGAGGTAGACTCTGGTAAGTCGGGGACTTGCGACCATTCTGGTCTCCTGTTGGAGATTCCGGATGGTCTCCCTTCCTTTCGGGTCGGGATTGATGGCTTCCCTTGACATGCAAGATACATATCTGCACATATCCATTTGCAGAAATCATCGCGAGATTCTTGAGATTCGAGTTCAAAGGCGGTCCTACCAATTCAAGGTCCTCCCTTGGTCTTTCCTCTGCCCCAGGGCCTTCACAAAATGCCTTGCCGTTGCAGCGCACTGTGCAGAAGCGGACATTTCCTGTTCCCTATCTGGACGACTGCCTTCTGTTGGCATCGTTCAGGTCTCGATTTTGGAGACCACCCTGGACACACTCCCTCTGTCAGCGCCTGGGGATCACTGTGAACACAGAAGTCCCAGCTCCTACCATCCCAGCATCTACAATTCATAGGAGCCCTTCTGGATACCACTTTGGGAAGGCATTCCTTCCAACAGAGCAGAGAGCCTCGGGGCACTAGAAACCAGGCTTGTTCAGCATCTGTCATCCCAGCCAGATCCATTCTTGGCTTCTGTGACACATGGTGGCTGCCATAGTTCGGTCCCCTTAGCCAGGCTGAGCATGTGCACCATTCAGTGGACACTTTCGTTCAGTGGGACCAAACCAGAGACGTTTGGATTTGCTTGTCTGGATTACAGAGCCAATTAGTCGAGAGCTCTGCTGGTGGGGGTCCCCACGATCTCTGCAGAGGCCTCCCTTCCAGCCAGAGACACCTACCCAGATTCTCACTAAAGATCGTCTGGGACAGGATGGGGGCTCATCTGGGGATCCACAGGACTCTAGGGCTGTGGTCCCCATTAGAAGAGAACCTGCACATCAATGTGCTCGAGCTAAGAGCAGTCCTGAACTCTCTGCAGACTTGGTCCTTTCCTTCCTCCCGCCACCTTTGTGGTGGTCTGCGTCAACAAGCAAGGAAGCACACACTCTTATCCCTATGTCAGGAAGCTGAGAGTGTAGGACTGGGTGACTGAGCATCAGCTCAGTCTGTCGGCAGTTCACGTTCCAGGTTCCCTGAATGTGGCTGCAGATGCTCTCAACCGAGCAAACCTTTGACTCGTGAGTGGTCCCTGCAGTCTGTGGCGGACACCATGTTCACCAGATGGGGATGCCAGAATTGGACCTGTTTGCGTCTCAATAGCATAAAACTGCCCAATTTTTGCTTGCTCAGTCCAGCCTGGAGCTTTCTGGCAAGACGCATTGTCCCTATCCTGGAAAGGAGGTTCCTTCGCATTCCCTCCTTCCCCTCTTACAGCGGGTTCTGCTCAAAGCCCAAGCAGAGAGGTGGTCATGATCTAATAGCCCTCTGTGGCCCAGATTTGGTTCCCACTGCTCAGGCGTCTGACAGTGGAGCCTCCATGACCTCTTCCACTCTCGGTCAGCTACTGTCTCAGCAACAGGAAGCATTGGTCACCCCAACTTACACTCCCTTCACCTCATGCTTGGCTCCTCAGGACATAGCTCAGATTTGGATTTTGGATGAGGTAGCTCGAATTTTGGTTGAGCGTGGAAGCCCACTATCAGGGCCACTTGCCATGAAATGGAGCGCTTTGTCTGTGGGCCACAACCAGAAAATGGACCCTCTGGTCTGTCCGGTCAGCTATTTTACAATACCCATTATCCCTTTTGGAGTCGCGTCTTAGTTACTCCTCCATTGAAGTACACCTGGCCACTGTTTCTGCCTATCACTGCGCCCATAACAGGACAGTGGCTCAACTGAGGTGGTTAAAACCTTCCTTAGGGGATCCTGCATCTCTGTCCTCCTGTTTGGAATCCCGTTTCTCCTTGGGACTTGTTTGTTCAGGAAAGGCTTACGCGCCCCAGTTTGAACCAGCTGTGAGTTGTGACCGTCGTAGTCTCTCCTGGAAGACACTGCTTTTGGTGGCGGTCACCTCTGCTAGACGCATTTCTGAGCTTTATGCTTTGTGTAGAGAACCCTATCTGATTTTCACAAGGATAGAGTGGATCTCGCACCAATCCTAAATTCCTTCCTAAAGTAGTCTCGGAGCTTACTCTGTTCCCTTCCAGTCTATTACCTGGCACATTCCAACTGGGGTGAGGTGCTTCTGCACACTTTGGATGTAGCATAGAGCCTTCACTGTTACCTGTCCAGAACCAAGAAGCCAAGCAATCAGATCGTCCTTTTGTGGACAGGTCCTTGGGGCACCGATTTACCAAATGCTTTGCATTGGTTGGTCAACTGCATTTCCTTCTATTATGAGAAGGGTGTTAAAAAAAAACCTTCCAGGAGGCGGTCAGAGTGCATTCCACCAGAGCGGTTGCTACTTCCTCAGCACTAGAGTGTCTGTGGCTATTTATACAGCCGCCACTTGGCACTCTGTTCATATACATCAAGCACTGGATATTATTTCCAGGCCTAGCATTGTTTGGCCTTGCGGTTCTCCAGGGCCTTATCTCATGAGAGGTTTCTCTCCTTGTGTGTCTGACTCTCATTTTCTCCTCCCAAGGGTTGTCTAAATTTTATACTACTTGGGAATCAATCCTATATGGTTACCTGCTGCAAGAGCTTCCTCTCAAGTAAGATAGTACAGTTATGTAAGAACTTACCGTAACAGTAGATCTTCAAGAGAAGTTCTTGCAGCAGGTATGATTTCCTCCTTCCCCGGAGAAGGTCTCTGCTCTGATCCAATCTTCCTGTTGTCACTTGTTGGCTTTGTTTTTTTTTCCTCTGGTTTTTGTTCTATCCACAGTGGTTTGCCTTTGGCCTGTCATTGGCATGAAAGAACTGGAGCATATGGGGACCACCACCATCAGCCTTTATACTGGGTGAAGTTGGGGGTGGAGCCGATGGAGGCGGTCCCACATCAGTATTGCTGGAGAAAAGAATTGCCGAGCTCTGCCACCAGGTGGCGTCAGTTCTATGTGTTACCTGCTACAAGAGCTTCTCTCGAAGATCTATTGTTACAGTAAGTTCTTCGCAACTACTTTTTCTTTTCTGGTTAGATGTCACAGAAAACCAAGAAAGAACGGGCCTACAGGTTTCCAGCATTGTACAGAGTGTGGGGAACAGTTTGCCAAGGCTGACCTTCATCTAATTTGTGTTTTGTGCCTTGGGTTTGACCACCTAAAGGCAGACTGTGATATCTGCAAAAACCTTCTGCAGTCAACGCTTGACAGGCAACTAAAAAGACTGAAAGATAAAATATCCGAGAAGGCTGCTAACCCGGCTTTGGATAAACTGGCTCCTCCTTAGAAAGAGAGAGAGGAACAGCCCTCTGAAAAGGCGAAAGTTCTTCAAAGAAAAAATGAACCGCAGATACAGCCACTGAACCGCTACCGCAGTAAAAAGAAAGGAACGCACGGGCGCAAGAACTGCAACTGAGGAAACCGCGTTCCAACTGCTGAGATGATCGTGAATGCAATGAGTAGTATTCAGTCTTCACAACCTGGAACCCTGGTTCCAGTTGAAAGCGATTACAGGTTCAGACACTGGTTCAAATACCGGTTTCCCTCTGTTCTCTGGAGCAGGGTAGTGAATTTTATGAGGAGGAGGAGGAAGATGAGGATTATGGAGAGCCTGTCAAACCTGATATTTCCCGAATCTCACCATCCTGAATCCCCTCATAAGGGAGCTGAGAATTTTACATCCTGTTTCTCCTTTATAAAACAGGTTGCTCAGACTGTTTACTTCCCACTCAGGAATCCACGAAGGAGGAGGAGGAAGAGCAGGACTACATGGAGATGATGGATGTCCCACCATCAGAGACTCCTGCTGCCCATCCATAAATTTCTCAAAAAGCAAGGTACAGTAATCCTGTAGACACCCATTTCTATAACCCCAGTAGACAAGACTGGACAAGAATATTCTGTGGCTAAGGGAGGTGGAATTCCTTTTGGGCACCTAACTATGAAGGGGTGATACAAGCTGCAGCTTGTGACAAAACTGCCATCTCGTCGTCCTGAGAAGGGCTCCAGAAAAACTGACTCCATGGCAAAGGTTTATTTGGGGTCCCTCTGGCCATCAGGCAAGCCTAGTATATGGCTTACATTTCCAGGTACCAGAAAACACTCTGGAGTACTGTCCTGGAGATTGCTAAAGCTGTTCCAGCTCCCATGGCAGCTGATCTGTAGGAAGCAGCAGAGAGGGGCATAGAGGCTTCTAAGACTCACTTCAGGATGGCAGTTGATACCAATGACACTGCAGCCAGACAAATTGCAACGTCAGTGTGTCTTAGGTTTGCATGGCTCAGAACCACCAACCTGACCCAGGATACCCAGACAAACGCTTTAGACTTCCCATGTGAGCCCACATTTCTGGGGAACAAACAGAGGCTTACATGAAAAATAGATAACTACAAAACTGCCTGCAAGAGTACCATTGCCAGGAAAAGGGCATCCATGCCACAGAAGCATCAGGCTAGAGGTGGCAGGACCACTACGAACCATTTTCCAGCCCCAAGCCTTTCCCCAGTACCAGCAGCAAAGTGGGTACTTCAGAGGCAGGGGCAGTGACTGCACTAGTCCATGCACACAACCAGCAGGCCAGACACCCTGAGGTGTCTGTCCGGGTTGCCTTTCCAATCCCAGTAGGGGGCAAGCTGGCCTACAACCTCCAGGAATGGCAGTCCACCACAGACAGGTGGGTCCTGGAGGTAGTGGGTCAGGGTCTTGCTCTTGGCTTCAAGATCATGCCAAAGCTAAGAGCAAGAATTTTAGACCCTCTACCCCATCAGAAGCGGCTCTGCTGGAGGAGGAAGTATCTAATCTTCTGTCAAAGGCAGCAAAGCCAGTTACCTTGATACAAAGGGAAAGAGGCCTGTACTCAAGATACTTCCTCACAACAAAGAAAACTGGGAAGTGGCGACCCATACCGGATCTCAGACATCTAAACAGACATTTGTCAAAAACCAGAGTTCAAAATGGTGATGCTGGCAACCATCCTTCCAAAGACAGAGACTGGTTAGCATCCCTGGACTTAAAAGATGGTTATTTCCACATCCCCATCAGGCATTCTCACAGATAGCATCTCCGGTTCAGATTGCCATCAGGCCATTATAGTTTACGGACTAATCGTCGCGGTTTCTTTCGGTGCGGTTTTAACGTGCGGTCAAAATGTTGCAGGTTTGATTAGTCGCATAGGAAGGTCGCTTTTGGTGGTAACCTGCTTCACCATTTGCCTCTTCCCAGGCTATTTTGTATCTTGTGCTGTTATACTGTTTGACTACCTGTACTTTGTTAAATGTAACTTACTTGCAAGCATATTGAAACCTCGTACCTGCTGCTGATAGAGCACTGCACTACTATCCCCTACTTGTAGCAGCCAGAACTGTCTCATTCCCCAACACTTCACTTAATTGCAATGTCGCACTGCAGATGACATCGAACTAACGAGCAGTACTTACACACGTTAGGGCAAGGCGTAGCATTAGAGAGCATAGATTGTGTGGATTCAGAGAGAGTCGATTGCCTTTGTTGCCATGGAGTTCGTTACAACACAGAAAGGCATGAAGAAAAGCTGTGTTTGGACAACTTTTTATACACTAAAGAAAAGGATGGGGCCATCGAAAAAATAATCTGGCGCTGCGAGCAACGGACATGCAGGGCTCGCATGCACACCCTTGGTGACAGCATTTTGAAAGCACCGACTGAGCATAACCATGCTCCAGTACATGGTCGTGCTCAAGTTATTAAGGTGCGTGGTGGCATGAAAAGGAAAGCTGCTGAATCAGAGGGTGCACACGAAATATCGCTCTGCAGGCACTCCCAAGAGGTGGAAATTATAGCGACACTTATTGCCTAGTCAAGAGACTGAGGCGTGATGTGTGTAGACATAGACAACTGTCTTCCCCACAGATTCTGACATCTCAGAATATTGCAAGACAGTAAATAGTGAACAGTTCATTCAGGTTGAAGGACTGATCATTTTTGCTAGCGAGACTGACTTGCAGGTGCTACGAGACCATCAACACTGGTTTTGTGATGATACATTCACAGCACTGCAGCAAGATGACCAACTGTATACCATACATGCGCTTGTCCAGGGGGGTAAACAGACCTTGCATGTATGCCCTACTGCCAGGTAGTGAGGAGGAGTATAGAAGGTTTGTTCACCTTAAATCATTTCTTGGTAGCCACATAAGCCCAGTCAGTATGACTGACTGACTTTAAAATTGCTGCTATAAAAGTTTTGTCTCACAGGTTTCCTTCTTGAGCTATCAGGGTGTAATTTCCACCTGGGGCAAGTGCTATGGTGGCGTGTCCAGCAAGAAGGTATGCAGCAGAGATATGTTCTTGATCCTGACTTTGCTCAAAAGGTCGCTGCCTTTTAGGGTTGGCTTATGTACCTACAGAGGATGTAGAACAATACTTGAGGGCGTTTATATTGGAAGGCTGGCAAGAAATCTGAAGAAGCGCAGACAGCCAAGATTCGCTTTGCAGTTCTGGAATCAACACAACAGAGTACTGCTTGATTTGCCTCACAGTAATAATGCCATTGAGGCTTGGCACCATGTCTTCACATGCACTGTTAATAGTAGCCACTCCCTAGTGAAGCTGGTTAGAAAGTTACAAGAGCAACATGCTGTTGCACTGCAGCATCAACAGATGGAGCTAGGACACCAAGCTCCAAGAAAAAGAGCAGAATATGTCAGACTGAACAAAGTGTATAAATCCATATGCCTAGATGTGAAATCACGTACTCCTAAAAAGTTTCTCAAGGATATAGCATCTGTTAGTGAAATAAGGATGGGGCAATGCACAGTTTTAACTGTTTCCTGAAGTAAAATAACAGTTTTAACAGAGATCCATAAAGTCAAACACATAAGCACATCAATAACTCCTCCTTTCAGTTGTACTCCATATATGTCCTTATAGTGGCATCCCCACTAACCTCTTCAATCCCTGGTAGTCTAGTGGCACTGCTGTGGTGTTCTCTCACCTGATGCTAAATGCACGTCTCTTCAATCCCTGGTGGTCTGTTGGCACCCCCGAGCAGTGGCACTGCTGTGGTGGTCTCTCCTGCTTGTACTCTCACCCAATGCTAAATGCACGTCTCTTCAATCCCTGGTAGTCTAGTGCCCCGAGCAGTGGTGTTATCGCATGCTTGTACACTCAGAATCCTCGGCAGGAGGCGATTTGTCTATGCAACGAAGAGGTCAACACAAACTGTCCTGGTGACGAAGTGGTAACGCAACTGTCCCGCCACCAAATGTCTGCGATGATTTGTCCGGGGACATAATGGCCACACCCCAGCCATTATTGGTTAAGGGCAATGCCCTTCTGACTGACCTCTGCCCCAAGGATGTTCACAAAGTGTCTGGCTGTGGCCGTGGCCCACCTAAGGAGGCTGGGGGTGGTGGTCCCTTACCTGGACAACTGGCTCATTGTATGCCAGTAACTACATCAAGTTAGGGATGTGCTGGCAGCCACACAGGATAACCTGCAATCCTTGGGGTTCCTGATCAATCACAAGTATTAGAACCAATCCAGCTCCTGTAGTTCAGAGGAGACCTTGCAGGGAAAGGCTTTCCTACCACAGGTACAAGTGGACAGCCAGGTACAGATAGCCAGCTTCTTCAAGTTACATCCCAAGGCTAGCAAGGAACTTTCTGCAGTAGCTGGGCCATATGGCAGCACAACAGTACCAGAGCCAGATTCCAGATGAGGGACATTCAGTTTCACCTCGGGGCACACTGTCATCAAAAAGGGGTTTGCAGTCAAAGTTAGTGCCAGTCACAGGAACTCTCATCCAGGTGCTTCACTGGTAGCAGGAGAAAGCCAATCTCAGGCAGCGTGCCTTTCCTGAAGCAAGCCCCTCTGTGCTAACCACAGATGCATCCCTGCTGGGATGAGGGAGCACAATGCAACATAGTACATGGCTCAAACAGGAGTCACTGCTACATATAAACCTGTTAGAACTCGGAGCAGTTCTAGGCATCCAGTCCTTTGCCAAGGTGGTACAAGTCAGAACAGGGAACACAACCATCATGTACTACATAAACAGGAGGCACAAGGTCAACCCCACTGTGCACAGAGGCTATGAAAATGTGAGCTTGGCATACTCCCTGGAGATCTCCCCTCAGCAGTACACCTTCCAGGAAGGACAGTGTTCTGGCAGATGCCCTCAGCAGAATCACCATGAATGGTCACTCAACAAGTAGGGTCTTGCAGGTGATTTTCAGAAGATGGGGCATTCCAGAGGTGGACCTCTTGGCTGCCACACATAGTTCTGATACAGACCTACTGTGAGGGGCACAATCCCACTGGATGCATTGCTGCTGGATTGGACAGGGAAGTTCCTATCAGATCTCAGTCAGCAATGATGATCCTTATTGCCCAGACTGGGCCAGGCAGCCCTGGTATTCTGTGATTCTTTCCACATCAGTAGCCAAGCCAATCAGCCTCCCGGAGACCCAACCTATTGACATCCTCCCAGGGCAGGATCCTTTACCCCAACCTCCAGTCCCTCTGGCTCAAGGCGTGGCTTTTGAGGATCTAGAGTATGCCGGCATGCATCTCTCTTTAGGGGTAATGGACATATACAGGGTTTAGAAAATCCTCCACTAAGAAAACCTATACCTCCAAGTGAAAGCGTTTTCTGTCTGGTATAGGAAAGAGACAGATCAGTCACGCAGATTTGGTAATTGTCCTGGACATCTGACCCACCTTCACCCTCCTGGCCTAAGGCCATCTACTCTGAAGGTGCACCCGACAGCTGTCTCAGCGTACCTGTTGGCAGGCAAGGATGTATCCCTGGCCTCCAACCCAGTATTCAGAAATTTTTCAAAGGGCTGCTGCTGCACTTTTCACCCCCTACACAGGGATCCTACCCTGGTGTGGGACCTCAATATATGCAATGCCCAGCTTATGCAGCCTTTTGAGCCCATGTCTTCTGGGAGCTCAAGTGCGTGACTTGGAAAACTGTCCCTAGTGGCAGTTACCTCTTCCAGGAAGATTAGTGAGCTCCAGGCTCTGTCTACAGAACCTGACTATATTGCATTTTATAAGGACAAGGTTGTCCTCAGAATAGGAAGTTCTAGGGACATGGATATGTTGTTCATCCACACTCATTGGCAGGTATCCTTGCCGCTTTAAATCTTGCGGAAGGTCTTCAAGCTTGCTCCTCCCACCCACCGGGTGGTATAACTCGGCTCCGCCCCATGACACCAGATCTTCCTTACCGCTTGGAAGCTCAGGTTCCCTCCTTAACGCTCTGCGTTTGAGACTGGTTCCTATTTCTCCGTTTGCGGATTTAAAAATAAATTTGCGAAAAGACTTTGATCTTCTATCCCTGCGGCT
This sequence comes from Neoceratodus forsteri, assembly GCA_016271365.2. Classification (NCBI taxonomy): domain Eukaryota; kingdom Metazoa; phylum Chordata; order Ceratodontiformes; family Ceratodontidae; genus Neoceratodus; species Neoceratodus forsteri. The sequence goes on from CM057450.1 coordinate 1,005,447,346, forward strand.
GCGATGGACAAATCGACTCCGGTTTGGAGATGCCCATGCGGGCAGATGTCTCGGACGGATCCACACTCCACGTGTGTCTACTGCTTAGGCCTTGAGCACGACCCGCGGGCTGCGACCTGTGCTCATCTTTCACCGGCCTCGTCCTCGAGGAGCGATGCTGCCCGGTGCATCTGGGCCGCCCGAAGCGTTTCCCTCGGTGAAGTCAAGGAGGCCCGGTTGGCGGTGTCGGCCCGGTAGTTTTCGGCGGATCAGCTCGGCGCATGGTCACCCTCAAGAGGAGGCGCGCGGGTCAGATCTTCCCCGCTGCATTTATTCCGCCTCTCTGGGCTCTTCTTACACGGCTTCTTTTAAGGAGCTTTGTCTGTCCCTCTCCACTAAAGGAGAAGGGCCTACGTTGGCTGGGACCTTATTCTCGGTCCAAAAGAGGGACAAGGGTAAGTCCCTCCGTCGCGCTCTTGGGGCAGGAAGGTCCCTCTCCGGGCGTCGACCGTCGGCTTGATCGACCGCTCGGCCGACCACTGGCCTCACAGGTGTCCCGTCAGGTCAGTTGCCGAGACTCCCACCGATGAAGTCGAGATTTTTCTCGACCCATTGGACAGGCTGTCGCCTTTAGCAGCGAGATTCCTCTCCCGGTTCCCCGGGAGAGTTGAGATCCCGTGGGCTCGCCTGTGCCTCCGGTTCCGGAGCCCTCGGATGCACCATCCGAGGCGAAGGGAGTGCGGTTCCGGCCAGCACCTCCCGCACCCGACCTCGAAATTCCGGGACTCTCGGTCTGGGTCTCGGACCTCTTAGCGGTCCAGCCCGATCCACCGTCATGGGCGGTCTCGGTCTCGGCTCGCAGTGGCGGCGTCGCCGCTCGACCTCGTCCTCCTCCTCGGATGAGGGGAGGCTTCGGTCGAATCGTCGGCGGTACGAGGACCTTATGTTGCAACAGCTCCTCCTGGCCGGGAGTAGCCGACCCGTCGCCTCCCGGCCATTAAGTAACTGTCACAGGCGGCCGACACAACCCCTCGACTTATCCGAGGCCCTATACCCAGGCGGTTGTTCGGCCAAAATCAGCTGCTCCACCGATTCGGTGGAACCTCCGCCTCCACAGCCACCAATTGGGGCTCCGACCAAGGATTCTCGGTCGGCTAAAGGTCTACCCCATCGGCTATCAGTTACCCTCACTCCCGACCGACCTCGGCAGGTGAAGGGTGGCTCAGGCCAGAGGCAGCTCTTCGAGGACTCTTCCGAGTCCAAGATTCCTCCTTTTCCAAGCGACTGGACTTGGAGTCTTCAGGAGGTCAGTCAATGGGCGATAGCCCGTCGTCCTTCCTAGGACTGCTTGGCTCATCTCGGAGTCCACGGGATGGAGCTCGAACCCGTTCCAAACGGGCCAGGTACCCTCACGGAGATTCTGGACGAGGGATTCTCCGGACGGAGGCCTTTCCGGTGGCCGAGGCCATAGTGGGTCCGGCACTGGAGCTTTGGCGGCGCCTGGCCCTGCCCTGCGCCCGGCCAGGATGGCCAGGAAGTATCACGGTCCCTACCGGTTCCTTGTCCGGTTTTTTTGAACACCCCTCTGCTGAGGGGTTGGTTACCGACAGCGTTTTCGGCGCCCGCCCAGCGCCAGGGATGTGGACAAACCTCCTGACAAGGAGTCCAAGAAATTGGACTATGTCGGCGAAAAGTCTCGCTCGTCCTCTCTCGGCCTTTGTCAGGCCAGTTCGGCCCGTCCTCATGGCACATTTTCTCATGCCCTGTTGGGCCTCCTGGATGAGGTCATCCCTCATCTTCCCGCCGATCTGCAGACTACGGTTAGCAGGTGCGGGACCAGGGCAGGCAGTGGCCAAACAGCAGCTCCAGACTGCTTTGGATATAGGGGACTCATGTGCCAGATCGGTGGCGGCCGCAGTGGCTATGTTGTCATGGGCTTGGCTGAGGATATCCACCTTTACTCGGATACCCAGCACAAGTTGGCGGATGTTCCCTTTTTGGGACTGACCTCTTGGCCCTGGGGTGGAAGGTCACCTGCAGAGGATCGAGAAGTCCAATGCTACCTTGGACTGGTCTCTTCCGCTCAGAAGGACAAGGCCAAACCACAGCCTAAGCCCTTTCGGCCCTTCTGTGCCCCGCGCGCCTGCCCAGTACGTCAGGGCCAGCAGGCTCGGCCTTGGCATCCCAAACCCAAGCCGCGGCTTCCTCTAACAGGAGGCAGGGAGGAAAGGCCCAGGAGGTCCCTCGGCAGTCCCTCCTCCAAGCCTGCCCAGTGACGGGCTGAGGGTGTCGCCCCATTCCGTCCACCTTACCCCTGGGTCCCCGTGGGGACGGATCCGCACTTCGTTCCGCCTGGTCCGCTGTTTCCACGGACAGGTGGGTCTTGAGGTGGTGGGAAGAGGCCTGCCTCTGGAATTCGAGCAGGCACCACCCTTCAGAGCCGCCGCCTCGGGGCTGGATCCCCAGCCTCACTGGCGGCTTCTCGCCGAGCCGACATCGCCTCCTCCTCCAGAAGGAGGTGATAAGAGAGGTGGTGGACCCTCCTTCAGACCCAGGGTTTGTGTCCAGGTACTTCCTGGATCCGAAGCGGACGGGGGCTGGCGCCCATTCTCGACCTACACGACCTAAACAAGTTCCTAAGGTCTTGAACCTTCAGGATGGTCACTCTGGCTCAGATAATACCATCCTTGGAGCAGCGGCGTGTGGTTCTGCTCTCTGGACTTGCAGGAGCAGCGTTTTCACGTCCCTATCCGTCCGTCTCACCAGAGATTCCTTCGCTTCCGGCGGAAGGATCCCTCTTCGAGTTCCAAGCCATGCCTTTCGGCTTGTCTCCAGCTCCCAGGGTCTTCACCAAATGCATGGCAGTGGTGACAGCATTCCTCTGAGGGCCGAGGTCCGGGGTACCCTTACCTGGACGACTGGCTGATAGCAGCTCCCTCCAGGAAGGAGGCGGAGTGGTCAGAGATCTGGCCCTCCAGGTCTGCTCTCAACTGGGCCTCCTTATCAAGCGAGGCCAAGTCGGAACTCGAGCGAGCAGGTGATTCTATTCATCGGGCGCAGCTCGACTCTCTTGAGCTGGAGCGCGGCTCCCGGCGGACAGGGGCGAGGTTCTTTCCTCCTTTGCCCGATCATTTCTGGTTGGGCATTGCGCCTGCCGGGACTTCCTGCGCCTCCTGGGTCTCATGGCGGCCTGCACCAGCGTGGTCCGTTGGGCCCGCTGGAACATGCGCCCCTTCAGTGGGGACTGGCCAGCCAGTGGTCACAGCGCTAGATCCTTTGACCAGCTTGTCGGTGACACGGGATGTGGAACGCTCTCCAGTGGTGGACCGTTCCAGATCATTTGCAGGAGGGCATCCTGCTCGTCTGCCCGAGCCGACTGTCTCTCTATCGACCAATGCCTCTCTGATGGGTTGGGGTGCCCATCTGGGGAACACTGGCTCATGGCCTCTGGTCCCCGCGGGAGTCCCGATGCCACATCAACCTGCTGGAGCTCCGAGCGGTCCGCCCAGCTCTCACCGCTTTTGCTCCGTTCCTCCGGGGTCAAGTGGTCCGAGTCCAGACGGACAATACCACGACCATGTACTATCTAAACCGCCAGGGCGGACGCGCTCCATGCTTCTATGCAAGGAAGCTCTCCGCATTTGGTCACCTGTGCGCAGCCTGGAGGCGGATCTCCTAGCCATTCACGCGGCAGGAGCCTCCAACACCCTGGCCGATGCCCTGAGCCGGATAGGGGCTGCATCCCACGAGTGGTCTCTCCTGCCGGAGGTAGTACAGCATCTGTTCTCCCATTGGGGCACACCTCAGGTGGACCTGTTTGCCTCAGGGAGAACGCGGGTTGAGTCTGTTCCATGCCCGCCCCCTCAGCAGGGCTCGCTGCAGGGGATGCCTTCTCGAGGCAGTGGACCCCGAGCCTCTTTACGCCTTTCCCCATTTCCCTTGATCCACAAGGTGCTTCTCAAGGCGAGGAGGGACAAGGCGCGGGTGATTCTGATAGCCCCAGACTGGCCTCGCCAGTTCTGGTACCAGATCTCCTCAGTCTCAGCTCCAGGACTCCTGGCAGCTTCCAGCTCGCCCGGACCTGCTCTCAGTCAATCAGGGAAGGTGTTCCATCCGGACCTTCAATCCCTGCACCTGACGGCCTGGTTCCTGGCGGCTAGAGTTCCAGGCCTTGGGTCTTTCCGACGAGGTCCTCAATGTAGTTGAGGCGTCCCGTAGAGTCGACCAGAAAATGCTATGCCTTCAAATGGAAAAGGTTTTCCATTTGGTGTCAGGGCAAGGGCTTGGACCCTTCCTCCTGTTCCTTGGCAAGCATCTTGGACTATTTATGGTCCCTTTCTAGTCAAGGGCTTAGGTCGACGACCCTAAGGGTGCACCTGGCAGCCATCTCTGCTTACCGGGCGCGGGCCGGAAGCAGTCGTGGCGCAGGAGAAGGTGGTCTGGCGCTTTTCAAAGGCCTTGATCACATTTCCTCCAGTCTGTGGAACCCCCACCTCCGGGATCTACTGCTGGTACTGGCAAGCTCATGGGCAAGCCATTCGAACCTATGCACAGGTGTGTCTCTCTCACCTGTCGTGGAAGACCGCCTTCTTGGTGGCTATCACGTCAGCCAGAAGGATGGGAGAGCTCCAGGCGCTTTCCATCGAGTCTCCTTACCTGGTCTTCCACAGGGACAAGGTTGTCCCTCATCCCCACCCGAAATTCCTTCCGAAGGTGGTGTCGGAGTTTCACCTTAACCAGGTGTTGACTCTGCCGGTGTTCTATCCCAATCACACCTCGGAGGCCCGAATATAGGCTCCATACTCTGGACCCTAGAAGGCGCTCGCTTATTATAAGGCTAGCGGCTGAGAGGTCGGAGAGGTTCGCCAGCTGTTTGTCACCTACGCTGAAGCCGCATCTGGCAGACCTGCAGCCAAGCGGACGTATAAGCAGGTGGGTAACCTCCTGCATAGATCTCTGCTATAAGTTGGCGGGCATGGAGCCTCCCAGAGGGATAAGAGCTCATTCTACCCGCCATACTGCTGCAGCGGTGGCTGCTTCCAGAGGGCCCCTATCCAGGAAATCTGCAGGGCTGCTACCTGGAAGTCAGCAAACACCTTCATTACCCATTACCACATCGACCTTGAGTCACGCCCGGGATGCTGGTTTTGGGAGCCTCGGTTCTCCAGTCTCTCTTTCCCAAGTAAGTATTGGGGTGTGTGCTGCCTCCCTCCTCCCGGAGAACTGCTAGGAGTCTGCCAGACAGTGTGGATGAACAACATATCCATGTCCCTAGAAATACAGGTTACTCACCTGTAACAGGAGTTCTAGGAATGGTATATGTTGTTCATCTGATACCGACCTCCCGGCTTGACGCTGACCCTGAGCTTCCAGCGAGGCAGATCTGGCGTCATGGGGCGGAGCCGAGTTATACCACCCGGGTGGGTGGGAGGGAGCAAGCTTGAAGACCTTCTGGCAAGATTTAAAGCGGCAAGGATACCTGCCAATGAGTGTGGATGAACAACATATACCATTCCTAGAACTCCTGTTACAGGTGAGTAACCTGTATTTTCTTCCCATGGTGGTTTCTGACTTCCACCTCAGTCTTACATTGCCTGTCTTTTCCACTGAACATTACATTTCAGGGAATGTATGCTACATAGCTTAGATGTTACAAGGGCTATCTGCTACTACCTAGAGCACACGAAGGGTCACAGGCAGGACCATACTTAGCTGTTCCTGACCCATGGAGAAGTGAGTAAAGGAAACCGCTACAAAACGGTCTGCACGCTGGATTGTAGCTTGCATTCAGTTCTGCTACAGGGTGGGCAAGCAGCTCCCTACAGGCCTCGGAGGTCCACTCTACCAGGGAACAGCAGCCTCCATAGCAGCTGCTGGGATATTCCCTGCTAGAAATCTGCAAAGTAGCTACCTGGAAAATGCCCACACATTTATCAAGAACTACTGCTTGGATACCCAGGCCAGAAGTGATGCCAGATTTGGCACAGCAGTACTGAAGATCCTGTTCCTAAGTAGGTTCTGTAACCACCTCCAGAGGTACTGCTTGAGTAGTCTGTATTAGTCAAAATACAGTAATATTTTCTGGGTCTTGAAGAAAAACTACCATAGTAATCTTGTTTTCTTCCAAGGGAATCTTACTGTATTCAGAGTTCCTTCCTTCCTCCACTGCTGGAACCTAATGGGTACTACACTCCAGATGTCCTTACATTGTTGCAAACCTGTTGTTTGTAGAATCATCGATATGTTCTATCCACACTTGTTGGCATGTCCTTTCCCTTTAAAAATCTTGCCAGAAGGTCTTGAAGCTGGCTCCTCCCACCCACCTGGGTGGTATAACCCTCTGCTCCGCCCCTGATGCCAGATCTTCCTTTCCGCTGGAAGATACAGATTCCCTCCTTACCACTCGCGCATTTAGTAGGCCCTGGCTTCAAAATCTTCGGATTTGCTTAAACTCGTCAGAGTTGATGACAATCGCTTTGCGATCTTGACCGCCATGGAAGATGAATCTTCTCCAGGTTTCTGCGCTGCCTGTGCGGGCAAAAGATGTCTACAGACCCACATCGGGTATTGCCTGGGTGCCGCCATGACACCCAGGCCTGCAAAATGTGTTGCGTGATTTCACCCTAACATCCTGGACGATCGCTTGCATGGCTGAAACATAACTGGCTGGTCAAATCTATGAGGTCTACGGGTGGTCTCCATAGCTGCGGGTCCACCGAGCGGCTCAAACAGATGAAGGCCTTTGAGGAAGAGGCGGCTCGGCTAGGATCGCTTTAAGACCTTTTAATGCTGCTCAACTTGGCTCCACTTTTCCGAATCCTTTCGAAATGTGCCAATCCTTTCTACCGAGGGGCCTGTGGGTGCACATGTGTCTCAGTCCAGTAAAAGGACAAGGAACAGAGAGAATCTTCGTCTCACTGACGACGCTCCTGGGAACGTGAGAGATCTCGGTCCCAGGAATCTCCTGTCTTGACTTCAGTCAAGGTTGCGCCTTGGCCACTGGCTTCATGGTCCCACCGGCCAGGCCAGCCGCCCAGACACTTGACTATTCAGTCCAGATCGCTCGACTCAGTTGATCTGCTGTCTCCCAACAAGGCAGACAACTCTATTTGGGACTCGGTCCTGGCTCTCCTGACTAGGAGACCCAGCCTGCTGGGAATCCAGTCGGAGAACAGGTGACCAACAGCCCAAAGAAGATGCACAAGCACTTCAAAAGAGGTGTCACTGACATTCTTCTTGTGCTCCTCGATCAGGAGAGGCTTTGCTGGAAACTCCATCGACGCTTATGAAGATCTAATGTGGCAACAGCTGATTCTGTCCAGTCATAGTTGGTTCTGGCTTCACACCAGCCGTCACTTGGCTTTCACCTCCCAGGCGAAGCAGACTCCTTCAGAGCTGGCTATACACCGCCCTCCTCCTCGGAGCCGGTCAAAATGGTTCAGCCAAATTAACCTCTCCACCGATCTCAGTGGAGCCGCCTCCCAAACAGCTCATGTAGGGGTGCCTACCAGAGAGTCTCTGCCTGTTCGGGCCTCCCTTGTAGGCTTTCAGTTACCCTCACTCCTGACCGTCCTTGGCAGGTGAAGGGAGACTGCGGGTGGTCGACTGATTTATCCAGACTCATCTGAGAACTCTGACCTTCATTCCCGCCCCTTGACGAGGAATCTGTTGACAGTCTCTCAACGAGGAAGGTTTCTAACCTGCTCAAAACGGGGCTGATATCCTTAAATGGGGATTCGCCAACAGAAGCTTTTCCTGTGGCAGAGGCTATTGTCTGTCTGGCTTTGGAGCTATGGCAGCACCCTACCTTCTGCCCAGATGGTCCACAAATATGCTGTGCCCATTGGGTCCCTTTGGGGTTCATAACCTTTGTGGAGGGTCTGGTGACCAAATCTGTGTTCAGATGCTCAGACAGCTTGGCAGATACTGACAGACCCCTAGACAAGGAGTCCAACAAACTGGACCACTCTGCCCGCAAGGTTTATGCCACCTCTACGCTGGGACTCTGTCAGGCAAGCTCAGCTGTTGTCATGGCGCATTTCTCCCACCCTTCTGGGCTCCTTGGATGAGGTTCTCCCTCACCTCCCGCAGACCAGGGTCAAGCTGGTCCAGGGTCGGGCTGTTACAAAGCAGCAACCCAGACAGCTCTGTGACCTCTGGGACTCGCACTGCTTGCAGCGGCTGTTGCCATGCGCTGCAGGGTTTGTTAAGGGTCTCCACCTTCACGGCGGACACCCAACACAAGCTGTTGTCCCATTCATGGGGACTGATCTCTCGCCCAGGTGTGGACGGTCACCTCCAATGCATTGAGAAGTCCAGTGCCACCTTGGACTCAGTAACTTCTGCACAGAAGGAATCCCAGGATCTTCCTTCGAGATACAGCTCTTGCAGCAGGTTACACCATTAGGACTGAAGCCATCGGGCATCAGGACCCCGCGGAGGCCTTACAGCTAGCAGTCTAAAGCGGGGACGCTCGACGCCGGTCCCACCCCGACGTCAGGCGTAGTACATAAGGAGGCGGTCCCGCCATATCCCCAGTTCTTTCCCGCCATCGACATGTCAGTTTCTAGCCATGCGTGTACTAGGAAAATTTCAACAGTTTTTCTCAACGGATTTCGCCTGATGTCCTCTCCAACTTCTCTGGAGGGCCATTCATTGAAGTAGTGCTCAATGCAAACAGATCCCTTTAAGGATCCCCACTCAGCCTGTATTCGCTGCCTGGGCCCAGACCACGACACCCAGGCCTGCTCCTTCTGCCAGGGCTTCAACAGCCGTACAAGGATCCGCCGACAGAAGGCCCTCCAAGCTTTCCTCCTTGAGGAAAACTCAAAGCAAGGATCGAGACCCTTCCTCCAAAGGGAATCTTCAGGAAGTCCCATAAGCACCGCGAGAAGGAGGACCCAAATCCCTTCCAGGGCCTCGGATTCCCGCAGCTCCTGCTCCAGGTCAGACCGCTCTCCCCGGGGCTCGCCTAAGCCTCCCCGGTTCTCGTCAGATCGGCTAGTGGTTCCTCCTCTCTGCAGCCTGTTAAGACCTCCAGGTCTGTATCTTCGTCCACTCCGTCTAAGGCCTCGTCCAGGTCTGGGAGCGCCACAAGACTTCCTCCCATCATCCGGCCTCCGACGCCAGGCCTGTCTCCCAACCACCGCCACCCCAGCGCCAAAACTAAGGAGCTGACCTCTCTGAAGCGGTCGTCGGACCCGACGTCGGCTCACCCGTCGACCAAGATACATAGGTACTCCCGGAACCGGCTACTGTTCGTCACCCATCGCCGTCAGGTATTCGCTTCGAGGACGCCGCCGGGACCGCGTCAGCTATCGAGAAAGAAGGACCACACCACCACCTACCGACGCCGGTCGGAAGGCCATCGGAGGACCTCTACCCAGCCCGAACACCAGGCGGGCAACCCCGGTCCCGCCGAGCCCTCTACAGGATCCCTCCCCGAACGGGAACCCCCGGGACCCGACGACAGGCCACTGGCGCCCGGTCCATCATCGGGTCTAATTTGTCAGAGGTGAAGGAGTTTTCACCTTCTGGTGGGACACCATCACGAAGGATGTGGTCACCACCCAACCTCCTCCCGCTGCCCTCCAACACTCTGCGCCCCTCCATCACCCAGGGGGTCAGCAGGACGGGCATCACCCTAAGGAGCCAGCATCCCTCTCTAGGGCAGATCTTCCGGGAGGAGAAGGCCTCCTTGATCCACTTCAGGGTTACTTCAGCCCAAGAGACCCAGGCGGCGTCCGGTATACCCCGTCCGTGGAGGACTCCGCATCTGACTACCTGCGTGCTCCAGATCTCCTTCTCCAATCAGTGTCCCTTCTCCGGACCCACGTGACTTTCCAGGTTCCCTCTGAATGACCCCGTTCTCCGAGATAATGAGGCATTCTAAGAGAACATGGGTGGGACGCTGAAGAGCTGGACCCCAGAGACTACGCCTTGCCCACTACCTTCACAAAAAGATCCTAAGCCTGTGGTGGTGCTACCTTGGTGGATACTGTCGCGGACGTCACCAAGGCTGCGTGGAAGTGTCCATATTTGACCCGCAATGCCGAGTGCTGGCTGACCACCTGTGCAAGGCCCCAAGGGAGGACCAGTACCTGGCGAACCATCCTCTGGCCGACTCCTGGTCATTACAGCCTCCCATGACCGGTCTCAAAACCGCAGCACTTGAGCACACAGCCACCAGACCCGGAGTCCAAGCAGTTGGACGTCCTAGGCAAGCGACGTACATGGCCGCGACTTGCGCCATTAGGTCATTAGTTCATTTTACCCACATGGTTCAGTTCCAGAACACATTGTGGGAACAGGGACAGGACTTGGTAGAAAATTGCCAGACGGTGGCCAGAGAGAGTTGTTACAGCTCCTCCGTGTGGGATCGCGGACGTGGGGACCCAGATGTTAGAGCCACATCGACTCTGCAGACTCTTCGGCCAGAGCTGCAGCCTCAGGCGGTGTCTCCGGAGACCCTCATGGCTCGCGTGTTCCGGTTTACCCCGGATGTCCAGAAGAACATCATGGATGCCCCCTATCATGGCGAGTTCTGTTTGGTGAAGCCTCGGAGAAGGTGATCACCAAACTGCAGGAAGCCGGGAAGGCGATAGGATCTGTCCACGCTATGTACAGGTCTCGGTTTAGTTCCTTTCGCACGAACCAGAGTCACTTTCGCCAGATCCAAAAGCAACAACCTGCTCCAGCCAACAACAGAGGGCTCCTTCACCCGAAAAGCCCAGGCCAAGACATCCTCAGGCAGAGGCCAGCGAGCCACAAAGTCGGCCCAACCTGTGGGATCCAATGCTGCACAGCATGATCCTCCTTCCTCGCCCCTCCGCAGGATCAACGGAAATGAAGGTCGGGAGTCATATCGCTGACCACCTCCTAGGGTGGCGGTCGATCACCATCGACAGGTGGGTGCTACAGTTGGTCAAAAAGGCCATTATATAGAATTTGTAGACAACCCGCCCACAAGGCCTCCTCCGCTTCTCGCCATTCGGTCAGCATACCCTGCTCATACAGCAGGAGGTGCTCACGCTTCTAGAGAAGGAAGCTTTGGAGTACGCTCCAGGAACCAGAGAGAGCAGGATATTCAAGCACTTCTTCCTGGTTCCAAAGAAAACGGGACCTCCGCACAATCTTGGACCTCAGTGACCTCAATCTGTCGGGTCGCCTACTAGCGTCTCGCATGGTGACCCTTCCAGGTCTAATCCCATGCTGAAGAAGGATGCTTTCTTGGCGTCCCTGGACATACAGGGCGGCTTACCTGCACATCCCTTGCTCAAGCGCACAGGAGGTTCCCTGCGCTCGAGTTTCTCGGCCGCCATTATCAGTTCCAGGCGCTCCTTCGCTGTCATCAGCACCTCGGCATTTACTAAGTGCATGGCAGTCTCGGCAGCATCTCTGAGGAGACAGGGCCAGTGTGTGTTCCTATACCTGACGATTGGCTTCTCATGGCCCCTTCCAAGGAGGCATTATTGATAGCTATTCAGCATACCCAGACCCTTTTTCAGTCTCTGGGCATCCTCATCAACTACGAGAAGTCTCTCCTAGTACCGACCCCAGAAACTGCAGTTCATAGGGCAGTTCTGGACACCGTCCAGGAAAAGCCTTTCTTCCGAGGACAGGCGGAGCACTTTGGTCCCTCATAAGGGATCTGTCAGCGAAGACCGTCCCAGACAGACTGGTCGCCCGAGCTACCGGTTACGTGGCTGCGCCATTTCAACGGTCCCGATGGCAAGACTCACATGCGGTAACCCAGTGGATGTTACGGGCAGTGGGACCAAAGGCAAGACCATCTGCAGCAACCAGTCTCGAATCACGAAGGCGTGGTTGGGACTGGCAATGGCAGGTAACTAGATCCGGGAACCCTCTCCGTGGGGTTCCCTTTGCTACGCCCCCAGCGGTAACTCTCTCTGACAGACTTAGGCTGGGGTGGGAACACACCTGAACGGGTGAGGTCTCAGGGAACATGGACAATCAGGAATCTCATCTCCACATCAACATATTGGAGATGAGGGTGTCCTATGCCCTGCAAGCCTTCCAGTCGGAGATTCACCAAGTACTCTCCTGTTGCAAACAGACAATACTGCGTGATGTATTACCTCAACAAACAGGAGGCACACTCCTACCACTTTGCAGGGAGGCCATGAGTGTGTGGAATGGGTAATATGACATGGCGCAAATCTTATTGCAGTTCACGTCCCTGTGGGTGGACAGTACCGTCCACAGACAGCCTGAGTCGTTCCCAGGCCAGAGTCCACGAAAGTGGAACTCTACAGGAGGTGGCAGAGGATCTGTTCACAGAGGACACTCCAGGAGTAGATCTGTTCGTCCCCATCCAGCATGAAACTGCCCAATTTTGCTAAAAGCTAGATCCAGGGCCTGGTGTTTTTCTGGGCGGGGCAGGATTTATCCCTCTGGTGCGGGCAGATTCCTCTATGCCTTCCTCCTTTCCCTTGATCCAGAGAGTCCTTCTCAAACTTTGCAGGAGCACGCAACACTTATCTTGGTGGCGCCTTTTCTGGCCCAGGCAAATCTGGTTCCGCTTCTGCATCAGCTATCCCGGAACCTCCGCTTCCTTTACCAATCAGCTCCCACCTGTTGTCTCAGGAGGAGGGTTCACTAGTCCATCCGGACTTACGCTCGTTGAACCTACATGCCTGGCTCCTAGAGACATAGCCATGATGTGACACGGGTCTTGCAAGAGGTGGCAGAAGTACTTCTGCCTAGAAACCTGGCAACACACACAACATACGCCATGAAGTGGCGAGGTTTGTTTGTGGCTCAAACGCTGTTTCTCGCTCTTAGACTGTCCAGAGAAGCTGGTTCTGGAATACCTGCTTTCCCTTTTCCAATCGGGACTAGCTTACTCCTCGATCAAATGCATCTTTGTGCAATTTCGGCTATCATGCCCCATAGGCCATCTGATGGTGGCTCAGTTGGACACTCTACGTGCCTTTTAAGGGGGTCTCCACCCTAGGGCGCCATCAAGAGATCCGCCGTTCCTCCTTGGGACTTGCCCATAGGTCCTGGGCAGCTTATGCTGCCACCCTTTGAACCAGCCACGGTTCTGCGAGCTCGTTTTCTGTCGTGGAAAACGTTTTTAGTTGCTGATTACTTTCTATGCAGAAGAATCTCCGAATTGCTACGCACTCTGCAAAGCCACATTTACACTCTTTCCTCCAGGATAGGGTATCCTGAGTATGGCATCCTAAGTTCCTACCTAAGGTGGCTTCTGGCCCTTACCCTTAATCCAGGATATCGATTTACCAGTGTACTTTCCCAAGTAATCAATCCGGGGAGAAGCACTGCTTCACACCCTAGATGTTCACAGGTGTCTCAGATATTATCTGTCCAGAACCAAGCAGCCCGGAAAGCAGATCAGCTGTTCATCTCCTTTGCTGAAAGGATGAAAGAAGCCCCTGTTTCTAAACAGTCCTTTTCACGTTGGCCCATCCAGCATGTCTTTCTGTTATGACAAAGCGCCAACAAACCCTTACCAGGCGTGGTCGAGATGCATTCAACCAGAGGAATGTAGCTACCTCTTTTACGCGGCGAAGGAATGTTTTCCACTTCAGCTATTTGCGCTGCAGCTACCTGAGCCGGGTACCTTTTTATTAGGCATTACAGCTCAGATATCGCTTAGCTAAGGGCAGTGCTCGCCTAGCTGCCTCCAGGAACTTCTGTCCAGGCTCGCAGGGTTGTAATCTTTGTCTTCCTCCTCCCGATGGCATAAGATTGTCACCACTGCTTGGGAATTAGTCCTATGGTGTAACCTGCCACCAAAAAGCTGTGTCGAAGGAAAGCAGTGCAGCCTAAAGAACTTACCCGTAACAGTAGATCTTCGAGAACAGCTCTTGCAGCAGGTACCTTCCCTCACCATTCCCCCTTGAGGAGGAGGAGACAGGTTAGGCCCCACCTCCATCATTCAGATGAACGATTTGTCTCTAGTTCTGGCCATCTGATGGCGGATCCTGAGATTTCTCTTCTGATGTCAGCCGCGGCAGAGTCTCCGGCCCGGAAACCCCAAAGGGATTATGGCGGGACGCCTCCCTCAGTAGTACGCCTGACGCAGGCGGGATCAACATCGGAGGCGGTCCTCACAGAAGACTACTAGCTAGAAAATTCTCCAGGTCCTGACACGACGCTTCATAGTCCTAATGGTGTAACCTCTGCAAGAGCTGATCTTCCCTTTGTCAATCTTCACCATTCATTACTTCTGGGTGTAAGTCGAGGCGCACCGATCCTGGGAGCTTTTTTTTTTTTTTTTTTTTTTTTTTTTTGTGTTGCTGAACGGCCCGCCCCAGAGCGACGCCATGCCATGCGCGAGGGGCTCATAGTAGCACCGACTCCCTCCTCCAACTCAGTTCTGTTTCTCCTGCCGTCGAGGCAGCACCTGTTCAAGTGTAGCGCAACCCAAAAGTGTGATCCGACCTTTTTCGTTACAATCGACGCCTTTCACGGTAAGACTGTTCCTTTTCTTTCCTTTGCACGGCGCCGGGTGTATTTCCCATCGTGTTTAATCTTGTTTATTTCTGCTAAAGAGGTCCAGTTCTGAGCTTAAATGCTTCTAAGATCGGGCCGTGGCCCTGCGCGTCGGGTGCTCCTGCCGCCCTCCTCCTCCGCCTGACCGCATGACGCCTGTCTTCGCTGCTCTTGGGACCCAACCAATATGGATTCGCGACGCTGTTTCTCGATGGTTGGGCGTCACGCCCTCGAAGTCTGCATGCAGTTCAAAAGGAGGCAGGTAAGCATCTCAAGAATAAAATTCAGATCCCAAGGAGGGGCAGGAACACGAATGGGGGTCTCAAATGAGATCTCTCTGAGAAAAGTCTTAAGAGACTTCCAACTGCGCCAAATGTTCTGTCCCAAAAGGAGCATTAGTAGCGGAAATAGTCGCCTTGTGAACTTTCAAAGATGAATGGCTGAGACCCAGGTCAAAGAGATGCCACATATAGTCCAGAATTTTCCCAATGGCATGAGAATGGCTCAAAATCCTTGGACAAGGCCCAAATCGAGAACAGTTTCCATTTCATGACATAGGTATATCTAGTGGAAGGCTTTCTGGCCTCCACCAGAATCTCGGCCACAAGCGGGGAGACCCCGAATCGGGCTTGGGCTACGTCTGCAGGAGCCAGGCATGCAACTGAAGGGACTTAAGACCTGGATGAATCAGGGTCCTCTGATACTGGGTCAACAGTTGCAACAGAGGAGAGGTGGAGGTTCCTCTGAATACTGTTGCAGAAGAGAACCTAACTTGCCTGGGCCAGAAATTAGGATCCTGTGAGCTCCTTCTGAGCTGAGTTTGTGTAAGACCCTTGAAATCAAGGGAATCGGGGGGGTGGGAGGCATAGACAAATCTGTCCTTCCAGTCTAGAGACAGAGGGTCCCTCCAAAAAATGCCTAGCACTGGAGCGAGCAAGCAGAAGGCAGGAAGTTTTGCATTTTGAAGAAACGTGAACAGGTCTACCTGAGGCGTTCCCCAGCGCAGGAAGAGATAGTCTACTACCCCCGATCCAGTTCCCATTCCTGAGTCTTTGCTGATGACCAACTGAGTTGGTCTGCCAGAGTATTTTCGACCCCCGGAACATGAACCGCCATCAGGTGAAGGTTGTGTTGTACAGCCCAATCCCAAACTCTCACTGCCTCCCTGCAGAGAGGGTAGGAACGCGTTCCTCCCTGCTTGTTGATGTACCAGACTAGCATATGTTGTCCGTCTGGACAGCCAGATGACCGGGAAGCACATACAAGTTCAGAGCTTGGATAGCATAAAGAACGGCCCTGAGCTTGAGCACGTTTATATGAAGAGTCTGTTCGAGCCTGAACCAGGAGCTCGGAGTCCTGTGAGACCCTAGTTGGCTCCCAAACCCCTCTCCCGAGGCATCTGTTGTCAAAGTTTGGGAGAGAGGTTTGAGGCAGAAAGTTACTCCCTGCAAAGGTCTCTTGTACCATAGACCACTGCAAGTCCAAACTATAGGGTTGGAAACCAGGACTTTTGGTCTAGGTCATCCAACATCTGGTCCCACTGAGACCGAAGCATCCACTGAGAGATCCTCTTATGGAGCCAAGCGTGAGAGTGTCGGAATAGCAACTGCCATGAGCCCGAGGAGGCGAGGGATTGACCTGGTGCTGATCCACCTGCGACCGGACAGCAGGCTTGCACAAGCCTGGAGGGTGTCCACCCTGTCCGGTGGCAGAAAGGCCACGCCGGTGGTCATGTCCAGGATCGCCCTGATGAACTGGAGCCTCTGAGAGGGAACCAAATGGGACTTGGCCTGGTTGATGGTGATACCCAGGCTGGTAAAAACCTGCAGGGTTAGGGAAAGAGAGCGCAGGAGATCCTCCCTGGAAGGAGCCGCCAGGAGCCAATCATCCAGGTAGGGAAAACCTGCACTCCCTGGGCATGCAGGTGAGGTGCTACCTCGCTGAAGGCATTTGGTGAACACTGCCGAGGAAAACCAAATGGAGGGCTTTGAACTGGTAGTGGTCCCTGCAACGAAAACCGAAGGCACTTGTGGTGGGAAGGGCATATAGGGATATGCAGGAAGGCATCCTGCATGTCCAGTGCGCACAGCCACTGTCCCCTGCCTAAATAAGGGCAGAAGGCTCTGCAAGGAGAACATTCTGAACTGTTTGTACTCCACAAACATGTTCAGGGAGCTGAGGTCTAAAATAGGTCTCACGCCTCCCGATTTCTTTGGAACCAGGAAGAAATGGGAATAGTAGCCTGTACCCTGAAGGTGGGTTGGGACAGCCTCTATCGCCGCCTTCAGAAGAAGGGAGGATATTTCTTCCCAAACCAGAGGAAGATGTTCCGGGAAGTAAGACGACCTGGGTGGGTGGTTTCTGAAGAAATTCGATTGAGTGTCCTGCTGCTATCAGTTGGAGCACCCAAGCATCTGATGTGATCCTCTCCCAACCCGGTAGATGGAAAGAGAACCTCCCTCCTACTGGTTCCTCTGGTAGGTCCAGAGGCTGTGGGAGAGGAGAGGAGTCGGGAGGTGTGGGGCAATGCCACGGCTGAAGTTCTCACTGCTTTTTTGGGTGGGGGAACTTGGCAGCTGGAGGGGCCAGACGTTTGTTGGCCCGCTCGCCCCAAGGTTTCGCTTTGGGCCGAGAACATCAGCGAAAAGGGCAGTGCTGTCCCTGAGGGGGTCTGTACATAGAGTCAGACTTAAGCGCAGTGCCCTTCTCTTGCAGGTCGGTGATGATGTCCAACATCCCCACTGAACAGCACAGAACCCCTGAAGGCGCATCCTGAACAGTGGACTGCACTTCAGAGATCAAACCTGACACCCGGAGCCATGCATGGCGTAGACAAGCCTATGGCAGCAGAGCTCCGACCAGCAACGTCCACTGCGTCATCGTGGCACAGAGCATGCCGACTGGCCGAATGAGCAGATCGGACTAGATCAGCAGCTTCCTGCTTTGTTTGAAATTCAGGAAGGGAGTCCAACTTGGCTTCCAACTCATTCAGGATAGCCTTCTGGTAGTCCCCCATATGTGCGACATAATTCAGGGCTCTTATCCCCAGAGTGGAAGAAGCGTACACCTTCTTCCCGTACTGGTCCAGAAGGCGGGATTCCTTGTCTGGTGGAGACGAGCTGAGATGTCTTGGGTTCGCCGACTGGCCATGAGCGGCGCTAATCACAACAGAGTCGGCCTTGGGGTGTATATTCAGAGATTCCACACCCCAGGAGCCTGGTATAGCCTAACCACCTTCCTCGGAAGGGATGGGGGGATAACGCCGATGGTTGTTTCAGAATAGTGGAAACAAGGTCTGCGTGAGGCTCGATCCAGGGTGGAATCAATGTCGGAGCAGTTTCGGGCAGATCCAGATGAGCAGCGAGATTTTTCCACTGTGGATCTGGCTCCAGGGATTGCCACTGGTGGACTGCCTGGATCTTTCTCAGCAGCTCCAGAAAAGAAGGATCTTCCGGAGGCAACTTCGGAGGAGTCCTTGGCCTGGGTCGGTCTGGAGTGCATGGCTCGTCAGGATTGGAGCACCCGTCAGAATCGGATTCCGAGGTCTCCGAAGAAGACCCCTCCCGATGTGGGGGAGGAATGGACCCCTTAGGCAACCCTCAGGGAAGCGTGTCCTCCCCAGCCCTGGCACCAGAGGGTGAACCTCTGGTGTCGGGTAAGGGGAAAGGAGTTTCTCATCTCCGGCAACGGCTATCCGGAACCAGTTCCCGCGTCAGCAGACTGCTCTCCACCTCCCTAGTAAGCTGAGCCGTGGCCTCAATTCAGATCCACCGGCAGCTGGGGAGGAGGAGGAGTAAGAGGATATTGAGGGTATCCGTAATGAGAGTATCCATAGCCCGACAGCAGGAAACCTGGTGTCGGGCACTGAGGTGGAGGATACTGCGGCACCAGGTAGGACGGCGTCGGATAAGACAGGGTCGAATACCCAGGAACCAGAGGCTCTGATGGCACAGAAGGCCCTGGGAGAGGCCAAGCAGGCGAGCCAGGAACAGGTGGCCCAGCGGGCGTCAGGTCTGGCATTGGGACAGCGTCTCTTAAAGGATGTCACCCGCGTCGGACAGGCGAGCGTCTGAGCCGGCATCTGAGGTCCGTCAGGGTCATCGGCTAATGGGAGGAGACCTGATGGGGCCTGGCGTCTCTGTGTCACCCAGGAAGGAAGACTAAAATCCCGGGTCAAACAGGGGAGACACTGGAACCTCAGTCAGCAGCGGAGAGCGGGGATGGCAGACTAGTCGATCGGGTCCGGCGTAGCTCTGGCGCCATGCGTCGGAGGGGGCCAATGTCACTTACCAACAGGATCAGGCGGGCGTCCGGAGGAGCCAGCGTCTGACTTATTGGAACCGGCCCAACAAAGGCCCGCGTGGAGGCGGTCTTGGCAGGCATTTTGAAACGTGCGCTGCCCGGAGGTGGGCGTCTTAGCAGCGTTGTCGTGCGGGTGTCTGTGGCACCGACATCCGGCTTACCAGACCCACTCGACCTGGAAGGCCGCATGGTTGCAGTCTTCCTGGGGTGGCTGCCCTCCTTTATCCCAAAAGGCTCCCAATGGGCCCAAGCACGACGGGAGGGACGCCACCTTGAAACCTCCAAGACGGCCACAGGATCGGTCTCCGGGGATGTTACCTTCAGCATGGCGACTCCAGCCAGAGCCGCAGTGGCCGTGGAAGTGGAGCCCCGGTCCTGCTTCTTCTTGCGGCTACCCTCAGGGGAAGTTGAGGCCTGCCGAAGCTTCTTCAGCTCCTTCTCCATGGAGGACATCTTCTTCAAGATATGGACCTCCAGGGACTACTGCCTCAGTTTGCGGGTGGTGGCATTAAAACTGTTGGCAGTGCTAGCACTTCTCCACGGGGTGTTCTGGGCCTAGACAGAGGAGGCACAGGGCGAGAAAAAAAGGCGGTAATAAAGACAACAGACTGACAAAGCAGTGAACTTAACCACGAGGCGCTTTCACAAGCTAACAGTGGGAAAGAACTGGAAGGCGGGCGTGGGGGACCGCCTCTTTATACTGACGTCGCCGGATGCCAGTCATCTGATGTGGGGGCGGTCCCCCAACAAAGACTGCTAGCTAGAAATTTTTCCGTGGGGTCCTGTCGGTCTCAGTCCTATATGTAATCACCTACTGCAAGAGCCCTCTCGAAGTAAGATCCATCTTTTCTCAGAAGCATATTTCTAGACATTGGTTTTCTATACAATTTTGTTTCCAATTTATTTTTATGTTTAAAAATCAAAATGTCCAGAAAGGGGATTTCTTGTACATCAGCTGTCCAAGTAAATTTTAGATTTGGATTTGTGGAGTTAACATACTCCATAAAACATTCCAAATTTCTCTGTGTCCCTCCAGACCAGGAAACAATCATCTATGTAATGCTTCCACGTACCTATATAACAGCAGATCTTCAAGAGACTCTTCTACATTGGGCCATAGAGTACTTTGAGGGATAAACTGGATGCTGTGCCTAAGGCCTTACTCCATGCATTCTGCTTCCAGCCCCATTGCTCTCCTTGTTTTCCTGGTACTGGGGTTTGTCTCCTGGTTCCTTATGGATAAGAGGCCCTCAGAAGCCTATATGAGGATTGTTGGCACTGCAGATGTTCTATAGGTGGGGACACTTTATGACACTGGGGGTGGCCCCCAGCTAGCAAAGATTTCCAAGTGGTCCTGATGTAGACGGATTACAGTTCAAGGGTGTGGCCCAATGAAGGAGATTCTCTCGTAGATCTAATGTTATGGTAAGTTCTTGCATAACTGTTTTTTTAGTGAGGGAACTGGCAAGTGGCACCACTTTGGGTGTATGCAGGCACCATACCCAGCAGCCATGACTGGCCCTCTGGCAAAAACCTTGCTCCTGCAGGGTCCTAGATCCTCCAGCCCAGACCCATAAGTGGTAATCTATGAAGAAGATATTCTGGAAAATCAAGATCTTATCTGTGTCAATCTTCACCATTCATCACTGTTGGGAATCTGCTGGAGGTCAGGACCCCTTTTTTTTTAAAGATAGGTGAAGCAGGCGCACCATCAGCGCCACCCTCGCGCCGGTGCACCGCGTGGCGCTCGCAGGTTAGCCGTTATGCTGCATCAACCTCCTGCCTGCTGTGTCTTCATCTCCCACCGTAGGGGTCGCCTCGTGGGAAGCTGGGAAGTCCTAGGCCTGCTCTGCAGTAGTATTTTGTAAATTTTACCTTCGGTCGAAGTCAGTCGGTTCTCCTGCCGGTTCTGTTTCTGCCAACACTTTATGTCGCCCGGTAAGATCTTTCCTTATTTTTATATTTCCCGGACGTCGAGTCTATTTTTGGTGTTTTTTGCTCCGTAGATCATGTCTCGGTCGAAGGGCAAGAAATCTACTACGACGGGTCGGCCCCCCATGTGACGGTGCCCTTGCGGCCGAAAGTATTCCGTCACCGACCAGCACGAACGGTGTCTCGTGTCTTGGCCCGTTTCACGACATGGATTCGTGCGACGCCTGTTTATCCATGGACCATCGGGTCATCGAGCAACGCACGTGGAAAGTGGGGCGAGCTCCACCGACTTTCAGGGGTCGGGTGCGCACTCATCGGGCCAAGCCACACTCTCTCGGCCTTTCCTCCGGGTCCCTCCCGGTTCTATACGGACTGAGGAGGAGAAGCCTCGCCTACTAGTAGCCTAGCCATTGCGAGGCTTCTTCCGCAGTGCAGGAGGCCCGTTCCGTTTCTCCCATGGAGCGGGTGGGAGGTGCCACCATGGCAATCCCCTTTGGCGAAGCTCCCGATGTTGGACCACAGTTGTAAGGCCGGGTTGGCGTCTCGGCGGTCGGCGCTGTTGTGGGCCTCGGCGCCGTGGGACCTGACCGAGTCGTCGTTGGCACCATGGCTTCTGTCGGAGCTGTTCGCGGCACTGATACTGCTAGTGGCGTCATGGGAGCTGCTATGGCACCATCTTTTTCCATGTCTAGCCTCAGCGCCGTGTCCTCTGGGCTCGGCACTGTGGAGCCTTCAGATTCGTCTGTCAGTGCAGTCGTCGGCGCTGCCTCTGCTTTCAGCGCCGTCCACGGCGCCGTGGAGTCGGGCAGCGTCATCGTTGGCGTGGAGTTGGGCGGCGCCATCCTCGGCACCGATGGGGCCATCGTCTGTGCCGTCTTCGTCCTCGGCGCGATGGCGCCATGACTAGTCCCGGCTCTGGAGCTCTTGTTCAGGCTGGGGCTGTGCTCCCTGTGGATTCCATTCACGGGGCTGCGGGGGGGCGCTGGCATCGGCTCGGGCACAGCTTTGGTTTCTGGGCCTGTGGGCAAGGATGGCAGTGGGTGCCCTCTTACGGTTTGGCACAGTGCCTCGGCCTCTACCTCCTCGGAGGCTAGCTCTGAGTCAGACGTTCAGTCTGACCTTTTGGGGTTGGCTGTTGAGGTGGGCAGCCCAGTAGTCTCCTCGACAAGCCGGTCAGACCCCTTCTGAGGTGGGGTCAGTGGAATACGAGACTGGGTCAGGGTGCTGACCAGCAGGTAGTAGTGCAGGTCACAATAGCTCTGCAGCCTGGTCTTGGTTTCTCTGACCCCTCAGTAGTGGTACCCCATCTGTGGTGTGCCTGGATCGCCCAATTTTGGGGCCGATCATAGCACCTACAGGAGGAGGTACTGTGCCCTGGATAGCTCCTTGAGGAGCTGCCCAGAATGCCAGCTACCTAGGCTGGCCCTCTCGAGAGGAGGAGGCTCTTTTGGACTCCAAGGGTCGAGGGCATGGGGTCGGCACGTCGGCCTTTTTCGGGGGTCCACCCAGGCTCTGGGAGAAGCCGTAGTCGGATCTCCACCTTCCTCCTCAGTCTCTTTGGAGAGTCCTATTCTTTTGAGGTAGGGGACCGTCCTTCTGGACCTGTCACGGCCCTGGTCGCCTCACAGAGGTTCTTCCGTTCGCAGCCAAGGCAGTACTGAAATGGTTGTTCAGCTGTCGGCTGTGGGGTCTTCCGGGGCACCTTCTTCCATGGGTGCTCCCGGTCCGCTCCTTAGCCCAGGCAGAGGTCAGCCAACATCTCTTCTCAGCTCTGTCCCCATCCCTCTGCCACATTCTCCTGCACTCCCAGGCATCCTTGGTCCTAGCGGGCCGCTCTCCTGGGAGCAGTTCAGAGCGGTGCCTGCTCGGTTCTCTGCTTAAGTTAGGGCTATGGACAGCCAGTTTTTTCAACCTCCCCTGCAGCCACCCACTGAACAGCCGATGCCCTCCAGCTCCTTATCCCCATCTTCTGGGGACAGGAAACTTCTGTCCACATCTCTCCAGCTGCTGATCTCGCTGAGTATCAGCGATTCCTCGTGAGGTTGTTGGAGGACTTGCACCTTACTCCTTCCACTACCAGCAATCAGCGCATGCCTTTCTAGGCGATTTTGGCGAAGCCACCCTTGTGGTGCCGCCCTGGACTGCTCCCTTTCGGGATGCATCGTTGCGTTCCTGGCAGAGACTCTTTTCCGGAGTTCCTGCCCCAAGGGATCTCAGCCAGAGGTACTGCGCACCCCCGGAGTCTCCAGGTTCCATGCCTCATCCACAGTCTGGATTGACGCAGTTGGATACTCCTGATGGGCTTCGTGCCCTTCACCATGACCGGCCCCCAGATCAAGACTCCTCGGATTTTGACTTCTGGGGTAGGAGGACTTTCTATTTGGCACGGTTACTTCTTTCTATTTCTGCACATCAGGCCCACTATGCAGCCTATGACAGGTTCTTGTGTCCAGGCTGGGTCAGCTCTAGCCTCATTGCCTGATCTGAAGCAAACCAGACAAGCCAATGCACTCTCTGCGCTTGGCCTGGAGCTAGCAAGGCACCAGCGGGCATCCCTCGTACTGCTGAGGTAGCTACCGGGTCGTGGGGACAGCGATCTGCACTAGGCGGATGGCATGGCTGCATCTTTCCCAGTTGTCACCCTTGGCCTGGCTAGGGTGATTAACTCCGCTCACCAGGGAACCTAGCTCTTCTCCCGGTAGGCGAGATGTCGCTTGTCGGGCAACTTCCTTCCCTCCGGAGGACTCCATCCACTCTCCCCACTCTCGAACCTCTCCAGGCCCTGAAGGTTCCCCTCTTAGTGTGCCACCCACTGAGAGCTAAGGATTTTATCCCTTAGGGTGTAAAATAAAACCCCTCTGGGGCTCGCACATTAACAGTGATGAATGGTGAAGACTGACACAGATAAGATATGAAATTACGTACTCTACCATAATTCATGATCTTTTTGTGTATCTTCACCATTCCATACCATCCCACCCTCCATCCCCTGGGGCCTCAGTCTCTGGGCCCCTCCTCTCTGTGCCCATTCCTCCTTTTTTTTTTTTTTTTAGGAGGTAAGACCACGGGCAACAGGGGATAATGTTGCAGGAGAGTGGGCAGCAGGGGGGGCACTTCTTCTCCAGTGCCTTGGCTCCACCCCTGTGGGTTGGGAGTTGATAGTTGCCCTCCTTTCTTTCCTCCTCCCTGTTTCCGTCCAACCTATTTCTCCTCGTTTCACCAATATTCTTCTCTTGAGAGGGTGTTTATTCCCTGTACCCTGTCCTTCTTCCAGAATAGCAGACACTGCTTTTCTGGAGTGTTTGCCAGCTATTCCATGCCTTGAATTCTGGCAGAAAGCCTTTGCTATTCCTTGCAGTTCCTATATAATCTGGAGACGGACCAGGGTCTGGGATGTGTCAACCTCTTCCCTCTCTTCCTAAATTTTTCACCCACCCTACCTCCCTCTTCCCTTTCCAGAGACTGGGGGCCCCTCCCAATCCCTTTAGTTTCCAACTCTTCTCCCTTCCTGTCCTCTCAGTCATTATTTCTCCTTTTGATTCATACATCTTTTCTTTTTTCTGTCCCTTGGACTTCCTTGCCCCACTCTCCACTCCCTTCCTCTTACCTCTCTGGCGACTCAGAACTGGCAGGCAGGAGGAGTCGGCGCCAGACTAACGGCCAACCCTTAAGCGCCACACAGTCGTGGGCCTCGGGGGCGGGCGCCAGTGGTCGCGTCCCAGCTCACTTTTAAAAAAAAAAAAGCTCCCAGGGGTCCTGACCGCGCAGATACCCAACAGTGATGAATGGTGAAGATGCACCAAAGACCATAAATACAGTAGGTATGCGATTTTCATTTATAGTCAGTAAGCAACTTTCATTTTATGTTGACCTGCAAGCTGACATTTCTAAGGGCATGGATGCAGTTTACTATCCACACTTTGGTGATGCCACTGGAACAGGCTGATTCACTGAATGTCTTCAAGCTCTGCTTCTAACACCCAAGTGGTATATCCTCCACCTCATAGTGTCAGATCTTTCTTTCCACTGGAAAGGACAGGTCTCCCCCTTCACAGCTCTGCGGCATTCAAGACATTTCCTTAGTGTTGGTGCTTTCTGCAAAACTTTTGACTCCCTTTATAAAGTCTGTTCTTAGAATGGTCTCCAGCTGTAGCTCTACCAGATCAGTGATGGACGATCAGAAGCCAAGGGGTTTCAAATTCTGCGTACAGTGTCGGCAGAAAAAGAAAGGTTACACACCCATAGTCGTCGTTCTTGGAGTGGTTTACAGTTCACATCTGCACTGTGGCAGATCCACTGGAAAAGGCTTTCCATCAAATGTGTTTAAGCTAAGCTCCACCCACCACCCAGTGGTATATCCCCGACTCCACCCCATGGCATCAGCTCTTTGCATGCTGGAAGCAGGTATCCATTTGCCACTTGCTGGGGAGGCTTGGCGAGTTGTGTGGATGTGAACTATATACCACACTCCTAAAACGGTTACAAATGAGTAACCTGCCGAAGAGATCAGACATGTCAGAGTCCTGTTCTAGTCCTAAGGGTCTAAGTTTGTTCAGATGTTAGAAACATAAGTGTTTAAAACTGATCCAAGTTAGAGTTTTGATACTCTGGGTTAGCTGGGGTTTATTTTGCATTATTTAACTAAACTGTGTTTTTCTCCACTTACAGGAACTGGGGAAATCACACTAGAGAAATCACAGTTCAGTGTGGTTCTCACCAAAAACTGGCAAATTTGGGCTCCGTTTATTTCTTAGTTAGTTACTGCACTGGCATATAATAAACTGCAAACAAGTATATTTAAGATTTTTCAGAAATTGATCTTTATCGTGTATTTGTCAAGAGGGTTTTACGGTACCTATAAAACTCAATTCATGCACAGCAAAATGATTACTTGAACAAATCAGTTATTGTAATCAGATATGGTACCGTTCCATCCTTCAACACCATGAACAGTATCATTAATGGACTCCACTGTTGTATTCCTTTGAAAATATATGACCTGTCGCAGTCATGTGCATTTATCATGTACTGAACCTAAAACCCACTTATGATCTTGCACTCCAAGCACAACATTGGGATATATTTATATATATATTATGTTCTATTATAGATCTTCAAATTAAGGCAACCTTTGTGAGATGCAAGTAATCTGTTCAAAGTATTTGAAGGTATAAAGCCTGACTTAATCTGACTTTATTCTTTAACCCTGCTTCCTGAACTTCATTTTTTTGTTGGTTGATGGAAATGGAAACTTACAAAACTGGATTTTAATGCTGCTTACCTTCTCAAGGTTTAAACCTAGCTCCTTGGTTACTGCTACAGATTGTGCTGCAAAGGCTTCATTGATTTCAAATAAATCAACCTGATCCAGGGTCCAGCCAGCTTTTGCAATCTAGTGGGGGGAAAAAAACACATTGTTCAGATTCACCAATATGATACAAAATCTCAGCCACTGGTTACAGTTTCAGAATGCCGCCAGCACTCATATTTTGCACTTATTCGGCATTCTTGCATCTCATCTATATGTTACTGTATTCAAAGCATTACTAGTGTGTTTTATCACCTGCACCATTCTTAATTAATGTAACTGCATTGTCTGGATTCCTATGTGCCATCTTCATGGCCCGGGTCGTGCCTGAAAACGGTCCACTGGATCAGCGCACCTACCCGGTAAACAAATAAATAAATACACACACTGCATACAGTATACCACACATTTTGAAAAATTACAAAAAAAAAGTGGAATTTTGGTATTCTGCCAGAAAAAACTAAAAAAAAAAAAAAAAAAAAATGCTTTTTTGTTATCTTTTTATCCCCTTGCCAACCCAGCCACCCACTCCGGGCAGCCAGCTCACACCGTACCGTGCTCCCCGTTCTGCCGTCCACTGCTCCCTCATCTGCCATCAGACTGTACCAATGTATCCCTTCATCATGGTGCCCCACCGAGGTGGGCACCGGAGGGGAGATCGAGCTAGTAGGCCCTCCTGCATCTGCATCAGCGGCGAAGAGGCTTCCCAGCAGTGGGAATCAGGGCGCCGTCATCCACCGGCATGGGGTGGCCATTTTCATGTTGCTCTCTCCACCCACTAGGATGCACACCACGGCATCCTGATGCTTCCACGCATGTGTGTGTTGTCACCACACCACAAAGTGCAATGCCGAGCCACCGCATGGAGCCGCCAAAGGCGCGCATCTATGACCCCCCGGAGGACAGCATCCACAGGACGCTCTGAACTCTCCTCGTCGGCCGCCACTCCTGGACGCCCCAGGCTTGGGTGCAAACCGGTTACCAGTGTGCCAGACAATCTCCTATCAACCTGCACCACAGGGCCAAAAGCCACATTTAAAACTAAATTTCTAGCTTTGTTTGAACAGAACATAACTGTAATGTGACGTTCTACCAAGAACAGATTTTAAACACTCGGGCGGGGGCTCTATAAGACAAGTGATATTTGATAGGGATACCCAGGGTCATGTGCTGCAGTTCAGTGGTAACACTTCCCCATGCTGCATTGAGACTTGAGGAACAGTAAATGCTGTGTAGGACTCTAGTTCCTTTAAAAGGGAACACACACACCCACTTGTGGAACTGGTCCCAGTTCCATAGTTCTAAGAGTGGTAGACAGTTCACATTCACACTCTGGCAGTTCCGATGGAAATGTTGATCTGTCAGACCTCCAAACTAAGCTCCTCCCACCACCCAGGCGGTATATCCTCCAGCTCCACCCTACAACATCAGATCGTTGCATGATGAAAGCAGGGATTCGTGTGCCACTTGGCAGGGAGGCCGGTGGGTTGTGTGGATATAAAATACAGGTTACTCACCTGTAACAGGAGTTCTAGGAATGGTATATGTTGTTCATCCACACTGTCTGGCAGGTTCCTTGCCACTTTAAATCTTGCTGGAAGGTCTTCAAGCTGGCTCCTCCCACCCACTCGGTGGTAAACTCTCGGCTCCACCCCATGATGCCAGATCTAGCCCGCTGGAAGCCAGGTTGTGCGTCCGAGGCCAGGAGGTCGGTGGGTCATGTGGATAAACAACATATACCATTCCTAGAACTCCTGTTACAGGTGAGTAACCTGTATCTCTAGGGACATGGATATGTTGTTCATCCACACTGTCTGACAGACTCCTAGCAGTTCTCCGGGAGGAGGGAGGCAAGGCTCACACACCCTACTTGGGAAATAAAGACTGGAGAACCGAGGCCCCAAAACCAGCATTCCGGCGTGACTCAAGGTCGATGTGGTAGGGGGTGATGAAAGTGTGTGCCGACTTCCAGGTAGCAGCCCTGCAGATTTCCTGGATAGGGACGTCCCAGGAAGCAGCCACCGATGCAGCAGTATGGCGGGTAGAATAAGCTCTTATCCCTCTGGGAGGCTCCATGCCTGCCAACCTATAGCAGAGATCTATGCAGGAGGCGACCCACCTGCCTATCGTCCGCTTGGCTGCAGGTCTGCCAGGTGCGGCTTCAGCATAGGTGACAAGCAGCTGGCGAACCTCTCCCAAACTTCAGCCGCTCCACTCTTATAATAAGCGCAACTCTTCTAGGGTCCAAAGTATGGAGCCCATATTCAGCCTCCGAGGTGTGATTGGGGTAGAATACTGGCAGAGACAACACCTGGTTAAGTGAAACTCCACACCACCTTCGGAAGGAATTTCGGTGGGGCGCAGGACAACCTTGTCCCTGTGGAAGACCACATAAGGAGACTCTATGGAAAGCACCTGGAGCTCTCCCATCCTTCTCTAGCTGACGTGGATAGCCACCAAGAAGGCGGTCTCTCCATGACAGGTGAAAGATGTCACACCTGTGCATTGGTCTGAATGGCTTGCCCATGAGCTAGCCAATACCAGCAGTAGATCACGGAGGTGGAGGTTCTCACACCGGAGGATATGTGATCAAGGCCTTTGAAAAGCGTCCGACCACCTTCTCCTCTGTACCACCGACTGCTTCTCGCCCCGCTGCCTGCAAGCAGAGATGGCTGCCAGGTGCACCTTAAGGGTCGCCGACCAAGCCCTTGCTGAGAAAGGACCACAGATAGTCCAGAATGCTTGCCAAGGAACAGGAGGAAGGGTCCAGGTCCTACTCTGATACCAAATGGAGAATCTCTTCCATTTGAAGGCGTAGCATTTCTGATCGACTTACGGGACGCCTCAACGACGCTGAGGACCTCATCGGAAAGACCCAAGGCCTGGAACTCTAGCCGCTCAGAAACCAGGCCGTCAGGTGCAGGGATGGAAGGTCCGATGGAATACCTTCCCTGATTGACTGAGATCAGGTCCGGGCGGCTAGAAGCCGCCTCGGAGCTTGAGCTGAGACTGAGGAGATCTGGATACCAGAACTGGTGGGGCCAGTCTGGGGCTACCAGAATCACCTGCGCCTTGTCCCTCCTCGCCTTGAGAAGCACCCTGTGGATCAAGGGAATTGGGGGAAAGGCGTAGAAGAGACCCGGGGTCCATGGCCTCGAGAAGGCATCCCCCTGCAGCGAGCCCTGCTGAGGGGGGCGGGCATGAAACAGTCTCAGCTTCGCATTCTCCCTGGAGGCAAACAGGTCCACCTGAGGCACACCCCAGTGGGAGAAGAGATCTTGTACTACTTCCGGCAGGAGAGACCACTCATGAGACACAGCCCCTATCCAGCTTAGGGCATCGGCCAGGGTGTTGGAGGCTCCTGCCACATGAATGGCGAGGAGATCCGCCTCCAGGCTGCGCACGAGTGACCTAATGCAGACAGCTTCCCTGCACAGAGGCATGGAGCATGTCCCGCCCTAGCAGTTTAGGTAGTACATGGTTGTGGTATTGTCCATCTGGACCTGAACCACTTGACCCCATAGAAACCGAGCGAAGGCGGTGAGGGCTAAATGAACTGCTCGAAGCTCCAGCAGGTTGATGTGGCATCAGGACTCCCGAGGGGACCAGAGGCCGTGTGCTCTGTGCTCCCCCAGATGGGCACCCCAACCCATCAGAGAGGCATCAGTCGATAGAGAGACCGTGGGCTCGGGCCAGACAAACGGGATGCCCTCCTGCAGATGTGCTAGAACGGTCCACCACTGGAGAGCATTCCACATCCCCTGGGTCACTGTCACTAGCTGATCCAGCGGATCGAAGTGCTGTGACCATTGGCTGGCCAGCCCCCATTGAAGGGGATGCATGTACCAGCGGGCCCAACAGACCACGCTGGTGCAGGCCGCCATGAGGCCCAGGAGGCGCAGGAAGTCCCAGGCAGGGCACTATTGCCCAACCTGAAATGACTGGGCAAAGGAGGAAAGAACCTCAGCCCTGTCTGCCGGGAGCCGTGCTCTGGCTCGTAGAGAGTCAAGCTCTGCCCCCATCAATTGTATCACCTGCTTTGGCACGAGTTCCGACTTGGCCTCATTGATGAGGAGGCCAACCTGAAAGCAAACTTGGAGGGCCAGATCCCTGGACCGCTCCACCTCCGCTCTGGAGGGGGCTGCACTCAGCCAATCGTCCAGGTAGGGGTACACCCAGACCCTTTGGCGCCGCAGGAATGCTGTCACCACTGCCATGCATTTGGTGAAGACCCTGGGAGCTAGGGAAAGGCCGAAGGGCATGGCCCGGAACTCATAAAGGGATCCCTCCGCTCTGAAACAGAAGAATCTCTGGTGGGACGGACGGATTGGGACCTGAAAGAACGCGTCCTGAAGGTCCAGAGAACAGAACCACACGCCTCGTTCCAAGGATGGGATTATCTGAGCCAGAGTGACCATCCTGAAGGTCCGAGACCTTAGGAACCTGTTCAGGTCAGGCAGGTCGAGAATGGGGCACCAGCCCCCCGTCCGTTTTGGGACCAGGAAGTACCTGGACACAAACCCCGGGTCTGGAGGAGGATCCGCCACCTTCCTGATCACCTCTTTATCGAGAAGCAGGGCAATATCAGCTCAGCGAGCCGACAAAGAGGCTGCGGACCCCGTAGCCCCCTGAGGGGCAACAGCTTGGAAGGACAGGGCCTGCTCGAACTCCAGAGGCAGGCCCTTTCCTACCACCTCCAAAACCCAACGGTCCGTGGTGATAACGGGACCAAGCGGAAAGGAAGTGGCGGAGCCATCCCCCCACGGGGGGGAACCCAGTGGGGAGTGATGAGGCTGGAGGACACCCCTCAACCCGTCACTGGGCAGGCTTAGAGGACGGACCGGCCGAGGGACCTCCTGGGCCTTTACCTCCCTGCTTCATGTTGGAGGAAGCCACGGGCTTGGGTTTGGGATGCCAAGCGCGAGCCTGCTGACCCTGGTGCTGGTGCTGTTGGGCCGGACGTGCCGCAGGTGCAGAAGGACGAAAGGACTTGTGCTGCTGCTGTTGGCAGCCTTTGTCCTTCTGGGCGGAGGTGACCGAGTCCAGAGTGGCACTGGACTTTCGATCCGCTGGAGGTGACCTTCCACTCCAGGGCCGAAGAGGTCGGTCCCCAAGAACGGGACATCTGCCAGTTTGTGCTGGGTATCTGCCGTGAAGGTGGATATCCTCAGCCATGCTCTGCGGCGCATGGCCACCGCGGCCGCAACCAATCTGGCACAGGAGTCTCCAACGTCCAGAGCCGTTTGGAGCAGCTGTTTAGCCACTGCCCTACCCTGGTCCCGTACCTGCCAGACCGTGGTCTGCAGGTCGGCCGGGAGATGAGGGATCACCTCATCCAGGGAGCCCATGAGGGCATGGGAGAAGTGTGCCATCAGCACGGCCGAGCTGGCCAGGCGGAGGCCAAGGGAGGATGCAGCGTACACCTTGCACCTGGCACAGTCCAGCTTTTTGGACTCCTTGTCGGGGGGCTTGTCCACATCTCTAGCGTTCCCGGAATGCCAGAAAACGCTGTTGGTGACCAACCCCTGGGCGGAGGGGTGTTCCGAAAAAACAGGCAAAGAGCCGGTAGGGACTGCGAACTTCCTGGCCATCCGGGCCAACGGCACAGGACAGGAAGCAGGCCACTGCCAGAGCTCCAAGGCCGGGGCAACAATGGCTTCGGCCACCGGAAAGGCCTCCGTGGGTGAATCCCCTCGGTCCAGTATCTCAGTCAGGGGATACTTGGCCCACTTAGATATGAGCTTGAGCTGCATCCCGGTGGACTCCGAGATGAGCCGAAGCAAACCCATGAAGGACAATGGACTTTCACTCATCGACTGGCCCCCGGAGGACTCCAGGTCAATGGGCCTGGAGAACAGGGAGGAGTCGTCGTTGGACTCTGAGGAGTCCTGCAAGAGCTGCCTGGGGCCTGAGCCACCCTCCACCTGCCGAGGACAGTCGGGAGTGAGGGTGACCGACAACCTGTGGGGCAGGCCCTGACCCGACCGAGAGTCCTTGGTCGGCGCCCCCGATTTCAGTTGTGGAGGCGGAGGTTCCACCACAATCGGTAGGGCAGCTGGTTTCGGCCGAACAACCAGCCCAGGCTTGGGCACCTCGGCTACAGTGAGGGGCTGTTTCGGCCGCTCGGGTGACAGCCACTTAATGGCCAGGGAAGGCGACGGCGTCAGCTTGTTCCCGGACAGAAGTAACTGCTGCCACATCAGGTCCTTGTAGCGTCGACACAACTTGTGTCAAAGCTTCTCCTCTTCCAAGAAGGATGACGAGGACAAGTGGTGGCGCCGCTTACTTCGGTGCCGAGACCAAGACCGCCAATGTCGGCGGGATCGACTGGACCGAGACTATGTCCGAGACCGAGATCCTTAGCGCTTCCGAGACAGGTCTGGGAAGAGGGGGGACACCCGCCTTCCCAGGCTCGAAGCCTTAACCGAGACTGCGGCACCAGAGGCGAGCAGTCCTCGTCTCACCAGGGGAACCGTGAAGAAGGGTTGTCGGTTCATCAGTCGACAGCCCGTCCGCTGGGTCGAGAAAAATCTTGACCGCGCCACGGGTGTCTCGGCCGGCTGGCCTGACATGGACACCCGTGAAGCCAGCAGCCTTAGCTGCAACTCGACGCCGAGCGTTTCGACTATCTAAGGAAGGGGACCACTCCCGCTCCCACGAACGCCGATGATGGGACTTACTTTTGGGTCCTTCTTTCTGGACCGAGAGGAATGTCCCGATGGCCCCTCTCCCTTCATGGAAAGGGACTGACAAAGCGCCTTGAAAGAAGCTGAATATGAGGTACCCACAGAGAGCAGGATAAATGCCACAACCGAGGAAGAGGGCGATGCGGCCTGTGCCGCCTCCTCGAGGGCGATCATCTGCTCGAGTTGCTCAGCTGAGCCAGCCACCGCGGTAACCGCCCAACGGGCCTCCTTTGACTTCACCGGCGGGTAGCGCTTCTCTGGGCGCCCAAGCTGTAACTGGGCAGCGCAGTCTTCCAGGACGCTGGCCGAAAACGAACGGCATAACTCGCAGACCTGTGGGTCATGTTCTAGGCCGAGGCAGTAGATGCATGTGGAATGCGGGTCCATCCTGGACATTTTCTGCCCACAAGGGCACCGCCGAAATCCTGGAGTCGATTTGTCCATCGCAGCTGCGAGGGAGAAACTTGACCAAAGTCTTGAAAATTTTAAAATAAGTTTCGGGCGAACCGAAGAATTAGGATCCAGTCTACATGCAGAGCGTTAAGGAGGGAACCTGAGCTTCCAAGCGGTAAGGAAGATCTGGCGTCATGGGGCAGAGCCGAGAGCTTTACCACCCGGGTGGGTGGGAGGAGCCAGCTTGAAGACCTTCCAGCAAGATTTAAAGCGTCAAGGAACCTGCCAGACAGTGTGGATGAACAACATATCCATGTCCCTAGAACTGTATACTTCTCCTAGAGCTATGGTTACAAGTGAATAACTTATATTTCCAAGGCCATGGATACAGTTCACTATTCACACTCTGGCAGACTTCTAACAGTTCTCCAGGAGGAGGCGGCAAGGCACACATCCATAGTGAGTGAACGGAGACTAATCAAATCAAACTTTATTTTTAAAGTGCCTTTCAAAACCAAGGCGCTGCACATAAAATCAAATAAAAATATAGCTTTAAAACAGAAAAATAAAACAGGCTAACCATAGTTAGGGAAGGCCAGGTTAAATAAATACGGTTTTAATTCAGTCTTAAACCTATCGATGGTCAGGCATTCTCTCAACCGACGAGGCATAGAATTCCACAGGGTTGGAGCCAAGAAAGAAAATGCACGGGCACCAGCTGTTTTTAATCTCACCCTGGGAATCTCTAGCAATCCCTCGTCGGCAGATCGGAGAGGACGGAGGGGGCAGTAGGGTACCAAGAGGTCTTGTAACTAATGAACGGAGATCTGAAAAGCAGCATCCCAACGCGACTCAATGTTGGTGCTGTCATAGGAAATGAAGGTGTGTGCTTTCCTCCAGTTAGCAGCCCTACATATTTCCTGTACTAGGATGTTCTACAAAGAGTGTTATGTCTGGTGGAATGAACTCTAAGCCCTCTGGGAGGCTCCCTACCAGCCAACCTATAGCAGAGGTCGATGCAGGATGTTATCCACCTGCCAATAATCTGCTTTGCTGCTGGTCTGCCAGGCACGGCTTCAGCTTATAATACAAACAGCTGATGAGCCTCACCCTGAACTCCAGCCATGCACTTCCTGTAATAAGAGTGTGTCCTCTGCAGGTCCAATGTATGGAGCCTGCAAACACCCTCCGAGGTTGGGTCAGTAAAGTATACTGGTAAGTTAATCCCCTGGTTAAAGTGAAACTCCAATATGACCTTTGGAAGGAACTTCTGGTGGGGGCAAAGGACAACCTTGTTCTTGTGGAAGACCAGATAAGTTGACCCCCACAGAGCACCTGGAGCTCACTGATCCTTCTGACTAACATGATGGCCACCAAGAAGGCTGTCTACCATGACACGTGTGACATCTCACACCTGTGCACAGGCTCAGATGGCTTGCCCATGAGCACAGCCAGCACCAGCAGTAGCTCTCAAGGTGGTCGGTGGTTCATGCACCAGAGGGAACAGGTGGTTCAGGCCCTTGAAAAAGTGCTCGACCACCTTCTCCTGGGCTACTGTTGGCATACCAGCCTGTGCTGGCTGCCAGGTGCACCTTGAGAGTAATCACTTGCAGCCCCAAATGAGAGATGCTCACCACAGGGCAGGTAAGGGGATCAAGTTCCTTGTCCAGGCACCAAATGGAAAACCTCTTTCATTTAAAGGCATAGTACTGGTGAGTTGACTCTTTATGGTAGTCCTCCATAACATGGACTACAGCTTCCAAAATGCCCAAGCCCTGGAACTCTAGCCACTCAGGAACCAGGCTGTGAGTACAGGAGTGAAGGTCTGGGTGCAGGACCTTCCCTGTTTCCGGGTTAGCAGGTCCAGGTGAAGAGGTAACCGCTATGCAGGTCTGCGGTTGAGGAGATCCAGATGTCTAAACTTTCTCAACCAGTTTGTAGCTATCAGGCTCATCCATGCCTTGTCCTTCCAGACCTTGACCACCACCTTGTGGATCCCGGGGAAGGGTGGCCAAAACAGCCTCCATTTTCTGGTCTCCCAAGAGACAACAGGTCCACTAGAGGGGTGCCCCACGAGGAGAACTGGTGGCGTACCACCTCCTAAAGCAGTAACCACTCATGAGACATCTCTCCCACCCGGCTGAGAGCATCTGCCAGCTGGTTGTTCACTCCTGCGACATGTATCCCCAGGAGATCTGCACCCAGGCTGCACACGAGGGTCCAGGTGCAGAGGGCCTCTTGATATGGAGGAAGGGAGTACCACCCTGTCTGGTCAGGTAAAACATGGTGTTGTCTATCTGAAGCTGCATGACCTGACCCCTAACAGAGGAACTAATTCCATGACGGTCAACTGCATGGAGCTCCAGCAGGTTGATGTGGTGATAGGACTCCATGGGTGACCAAAACCCGTGGACTCCATGGTTCCCCAGGTTTGCTCCCCACACCACCAGAGATGCACCCATCGTAAGCGTAACAGTCGGCTCTGGATGGAAAAATGGGATTCCTTCCTAAAGATGTTGAAAGACTAGTCACCACTGGATGGCATCCCATGTCAGCTGGGTCAGTAAGACCAGATGGTCCAGATAACCTACGTGCTGGGACCACTAGTGACTCAGCTCCCACTACAGGTGCAGCATCCACAGGGTTCCCAATGGACCATGCTGGTGGTGGATGCCATGTACCTCAGCAGCTGCAGAAATGCATAGACAGGACAAGAGCACACACTTGAAATGATCCATAAAGGAAGTAAGGTCCAGAGCCTGGTCCACAGGGAGACAGGCCTTGGTCCATAGGGAGTCTAGTTCTGCCCCAATGAACTTGATTACCTGTGAAAGTATCAGTTCTGACCTGCTGACCTGTCTGGGTTGACTAGCAGGATCAGGTCCTTGCAGGTCTGCAGGGTCAGATCCCTGGACTGCTCCATGGCTGCCTTGGACAGCCCAGCTATCAGCCAGTCATCCAGGTAGGGATACACTCTGATGCCCCAATGCCACAGCAAGGATGCCATCACTGCTGTGGACTTAAGCTGAACCCTGAGTGCAGACAAAAGATGGAAAGGCGTGACCTGGAACCCGATGAGAGAACCCGAGATGTAGAACTGGTACGAGACCCCTTCTGTGTGGAACCAGATGTACCACCAGTGGGACTGACAGACTGGAAATGTTGGAAGACTGCATCCTGGAGATCCTGGGAGCAGAACCACATGCCCTGCTCTAGGGATCATATAATCTGGCTCAGTGTGACCATCCAAAACTTGTACTTCTGCATAAACTAGTTCAGATTGTGCAGATCCAGTGAGGGCACCAGCCCCGTCTTTTTGGGACCAGGAAATACCTGGACATGTACTCTTTTTTTTTTTTTTTTTAATTCATGTTTATTGACAACAAACGGGTACACAATCATAGTACTCACAGTAGCAGTATAGGTACAATTAGATCATTTTCATCCAATAATACAGTGGCAGTTAATTGCCTCTATCAAGAAGAATCTAGGAGTGTCCAGCCTTTTCATTAGAGTCAAGCTCCCCAACATCTCATTGAGCCAGGTCATGAAGCTCGACCTTCTTCTTCCTCTATAGGCCCAGTCCCTTTAACATCTTGCCCTCTCTCCTATATTAGATAAACATCTTATTTCAGCTAGCCACCATCCCAGAACCTGGATTTCTATGTTCATCTAGCCAGGTGAACCATCTCGTCCACCTACGGGTAAAAACATGTGTTTGCAGGCTGATTTTAAAAGTCAATTCTTCCAAGTCTGAGATTTCTTGTATGATTTGAATCCAAGTTCCGAAAGCAGGTGGCTCTGGCTTCAGCCAGGCGCGAATAATGGTTTTATGTGCTGCTGCCAATACTATAGCCCAGAGGTACACTGAGTCAGCCCCCCTAACTGTATAAGGCGGAACGCCCAGAATCGCCTCTGGCCACTCCAGTGGGCGTTTGAGCATGAAAAGGATTCCCAGCGTCGTCGCCTCCTCGGACCAGAAAGGTCGTATCCTAGGGCATGCCCAAAAGATGTGTAAATGATGTGCGTTGTCATCCCCACAGAGTCTCCAGCATGTATGACGGCGGGTTGGGTCTCTCCTGTGGAGAAGTGTTGGGGTAAGAAAATAGCGGACCCTTATTTTCCAGCTAAATTCTTGCCAGAGTGGAGATCTGGTTGTTTTAATAGCCGTATAGAATACTTTGTCCCAGTCCACCTCCCTGCAATCCCTTTGCCAATTTATTTTAATTTTTTCCAGAGGGTCTTTCTTCAGTGTTGCCAATGCTTTATATAATGCAGATATGTGTCCTCTCTGGACTTGGCCAGCCATCACGCCCTTCATACATTCAAGGAGAAGGGAAGCCCGGCCTGGGTCTGGATCTGTCCCCTGACATTTATTAATATAAGTCCTAACTTGTAAATATCTGAAATAGTCAATGCGCCGGAGTTCATATTTATTCCGGAGTGTTTCAAAGTCCAGGACCACGTTCCCCTGCACGAATTGTCCAAAGTTGGACAAACCTCGCCTGCTCCAGGCCTTAAAAGTATGGTCTAACCGGGCTAGGGTAAAGTCTGGAGTCCATGAGAGTCCGCTCAGAGGCCAAACGGACCTTCCAATTCTATATCTGCCACACCCTTCACATGGTCGTCAGTGTGCTATTAACTACCATCAGCAAGTGGGGGGGATCAATTATGGAGCCTCGGGGGAGCATGATCCTAGCGCCTAATGGGGGTCCACGTCCATCCTCCTCGCCCTGTTCCATTAGCTTCCAATTGGAAACGTAGGTTGGGTTTGACCACTGTAGAGCCCTCTTCAATTGTGTGGCCAGGTAGTAATCCTCCAAGTCAGGGAGGATCGACACCTTTCTTCCTATGTGTTTGCAAGATCATAAATTGACTCTTGTATTTTTACCATTCCAGATGAATCTTACAATCTTTCTGTGCCAATTATGAAACTGCGTTTTATTTATTGGGATCAGGAGGTACTGGAACGAGTATAAGAACCTTGGGAGGATGTTCATAGTGATAGATTGTATCTTGGCATAGATGGGCAGATTTATTAGTGACCATCTCTCAAAATCCTTTGTTATCTGATTTAACAGGGGACTGTAATTCGCCTTGAACAACTGGGATAGGTGTTTAGTGATATATGTGCCCAAGTATTTCATCTTATGTGCTGCCCAGTCTAATGGGAGCATTCCCCTTATCTTGTTTGTGGGTGTGTAATAAAAGCTAAGGACCTCTGTCTTTGTTCTATTAAGCGTTATAGCCCGCGTGCTTACCGAACTCCGCCAACAATGACCACACTTGGGGTATCGATTCCTCTGGGTTTGATAGGGTCAACAGAACATCGTCGGCATACAATGAAATTTTTCGGTCCAACCCCCCCCACATCAATCCCCTGAATCCGCTCTGAGTGGCGTATAGCTAATGCTAGTGGTTCTATGTAAAGGGCAAATAGGAGGGGAGAAAGGGGACGACCCTGTCTGGTGCCCCGTCCGAGTCTGAAACGTGAGGAGATGCCTCCATTCACCCTGACGTAAGCTTGGGGACCAGTGTATAATACCTTCAGGCTGTCAATGAAGGGTTGCGGAAAGGCCATGGTCTCCAGGATTAAGAATAGAAAACTCCAAGAGACCTTATCAAAGGCCTTTTCGGCATCCAGACTCATTAAACAGGATGGAATATGGTGGCGGTGTATGACATCTATCACATTTAAGGCCGCTCGGACACTATCTGGGGCCTGTCGGCCTGAGACGAAGCCCATCTGGTCTAAGGTCACCAGGCCTGGTAGAAGGGAGTTTAATCTAGAGGCTATAATAGCTGTGAAAATTTTGTAGTCTGAATTAAGTAGGGAGATGGGTCTATACGACTCACACCTAGTGGGGTCTTTATTCTCTTTTGGTATTAAAGAGATGGTCACGTACTGCCACGAGGGTGGCGCCGGGTTTCCATCTCGCCAAATCCCAGAAAAGACTTCTGACAGGAGGGGGACCACCTCCTTCCCAAAGACTTTATAGAATTCGGCACTGAAGCAGTCTG
This sequence comes from Neoceratodus forsteri, assembly GCA_016271365.2. Classification (NCBI taxonomy): domain Eukaryota; kingdom Metazoa; phylum Chordata; order Ceratodontiformes; family Ceratodontidae; genus Neoceratodus; species Neoceratodus forsteri. Next base: position 1,005,486,448 of record CM057450.1, read on the forward strand.
GCCCCGGGCATTTGCCTGTTTTGAGGGTTTTAATGGTTGGCAAGATTTCAGTTTGCGTTATTGGCTGGACCAGGGCCTGGCCCTTAGTTGGGGAAAGAGTAGGAATGGATAGGGAACTCAAAAATTTCAATTTCTCTTCCCTTGTCATCTCCTTCTGAGACGTATATAAGTTAGTGTAGTAGGAGACAAAGGCCTCCGCGATCTGGGTCTGTCTATTAACTAGGCGGCCTGAGGTAGGGGATATTACTTTAGTAATTGCGGCCTTAGCTTTGTATTGCCTCAGACGGAAAGCCAGCAAGCGAGAGCCCCTCGCTCTCCCCTCATAATATTTCTGCTTTAAATAAAAAGGACCTCTCTATTTCTACCTGTTGTATACACTTTGATTCTTTCTTAATTTCTTTCAAGGTTAGGTCCCTAGACTGTTCCACCTAACCTTCTGGCGTCCTCAAGAGTTTTAATTTGTGTATTAAGGTCTTGAAGCCTTTGTGTTGCCAGTCTTTTTTGGCAGAAGCAAAGCGATTATTTCCCAGCACTGTGGCCTTCAGGGTGTCCCAGAGAATTTGTGGTGAGACCCTCTCACATTGTTCTCCTCTATTGTGGTGGCAATATGTTGTTTAAGGTCCTTAACCAGGACTTGGTCTCAAAGTAGGGAACAGTTCGGCCTCCATTGTGTATTTCAGCTGGGAGGAAGGCCCACCTCCAGAAAGAGGGACTATGGTCTGACAAGGGGGAGTTCCCCACCCACATTGAAGGGAATTGCATAAGATCTCTGGAAAAGGTGAAAAAGGTGTCTAACCTAGAAAATATTTTAAAGCGGGGAGAGTAGTATGTGTAGTCTCTGGCTGCAGGATACCTTTCCCGCCAGACGTCCACCAGAGCCACCTGCTCAAAAATCTTTTTAACTGCTCTTGCCTTTCTATAGTCGATTTGGTATCGTTGATGTAGTATCTAGGGTCCTGTTAAATACCAGGTTCCAGTCCCTGCCCATGATCAAAACTCCCCTCGTTTTTTCTGCTACCAGCTGGGTGAGAGAGGAGTAGAAAGACATGGGGGATCCCGGAGGGGCATAGACATTTACCAGAGTGATCAGCGTGTCCTGGACCCATCCCACCACTAAGACAAACCGCGCCCCCGGGTCCTCCATGACCTCCTCCACCTCAAAAGGGAAAGAAGATGCCACGAGAATGGCGACTCCCCTCTTCCTACCTGCTGCCAGGGAGGAATGAAAAACACGCGGGTATTTCATAGACCTCAACTTTAAGGCCTCAGAAGGTGAAAGGTGAGTCTCCTGTAGGAAACACACGTCACACCCTTGTGTTGTCAGATATTTTAACATCTGCTTTCTCTTTACGGTTTGTACTCCCATTGATATTATATGAAAGAAATTTAGAGTTGTGACTAGCCACCTCTAATTTTCAGAACCAGACCCCATGACCATATCTTCTGACAGACCCAGATTTGCAATTGTACATAGGGTGACTCTCTACATTCTGGTGTGTACCCAATTACAACAACAAAACATAACTGTAACTTTGCAGGTTTGAACTGAGACACCCAACAATGAGAACATTTAGAACTCTGTGCCCCAGTCCATACCCTGGGGGTTATCCAATAGGGCATGGGTGGTCCCTCGAGATGAGAGCTGAAGGGACCTCCCAGCGCATGCAAGAGTGAACGACTTCCATGGTTAAGCTGGGGAAACTCCAGCTTATGGGCCGCCATGTATATGACGGAAGGTAGGAGGCTCAGCCAAAGGGTGAAGCCCACATTAGCCCAAGGGAAGAGTCCCTATCCGGGCTAAGCCCTCTGACGTCAGAGAGAGTCATTTATGTCAGGAGGTCTTAACTGCCCATCCCCGCAGCCCTATGATCTCAAACCTTGTGAACATCGCTAGGTTATTAGTATTTATTCATTTGTCCATTCTTCAATCTTGGAAGCCCTCTGTAATATATAAATCAGGTCAGCTCCTATTTTAATTGCCCATTTGTTCCCCAGGCTCCTGGGGATCCTCCTTTGTTAAAAGCCCCTGTACTTCATAGTCAGAGGGACAAGCCCACGAACACTTAAACAGCCATCAGAAAGAGGCCCCAGTTTTCTTCCACAAGTGGCAGCTCTGCCTGGAGATAACACTCTCTCTGATAACGCTCACTAATAAGACATCTAATGTAAGTGTCTATGTCAGAATCAGAGGCCTCATATTGCTTACCCACTCAAGCAGCACCATCCCTCTGTGTGAACCAGTTCAAAGCATCTGTTCGGTCCCCCCCAACCCCGGCCCCGTGCAAGGTTGGATAGTTCCCTTTCCATTATCAGGCTCATCGAGAGGGATTCGTGCAGGGGTAGAGAAGAGAAAAAAGGGGGAGGAGATTTTCCTTTCCTTCCTGTCCTTATCCTTCAGCTGTAGGAGTTGGGCGGAGGGAGGCCCAAGCCAAGCGCAGTTCACACTGGGTGACAGGCAGGCAATCGGGAGACAAAAAACACAGTTCCAGCACAGGTAACAAGTTCTTTCAAGTCTCCAGGGCATTCTGTTGGTTGGGATCTTCTTCATCTTCTTCCAGGTGTGCTGCCTTCCTGTTCCCCGTTGAGGCCTCTCCGTATCTTCTCAGGAGAGTCACTATATCTGCTCTTAGATTTGAATGAGGGAGCCTCTTCGTCAATCCCGGGTGTACAGCGCCTCTTTGAGCTACCGACCAGGCCAAGGCGATCAGGTCCCGCTCCAATTTTTCTTTACCTAATGGCGGAACGGAGATACCCATATCAGTGAGGTACTGCAAAGCTGCCAGGAGGTCCGGAAACACTTTTATACCTTCTCCAGTTTCCACTTTCAATCTGGCTGGGTGCAGGAGCTGCGCTTTTACCCCCTTCGTCTTTAGTTGCTTTAGTATTGGCCACAATGCTCGTCTGGCCTCCTGCACAGCAGTAGTGTGGTCATTATCCAGCGTGATTCTCTGCCCCCTATACTGCATGATGCCGCACTGCCAAGCCCGGCATAGAAGCTCTTCCTTCGAGCGGTAGGAGGTCAGGCGCATGATCAGAGACCTGGGCCTAGCTTCAGGGTTACGGGGCTTGGGTCCCAGCGATCTATGAGCCGGTCCATTGCCAGGTAAGTCTTCCAGGAGTGACAGGGCTCTCGAACATTTCTTATAAAAGGCTATAGTGTCCTTATGGTTCGCCTCCGCACCCTCTGGGACCCCATATATTCTATTGTTTTGGCGTCGGCTTCTTCCTTCCAAGTCGTCAACTTGTCTGGTTAGTTCTCTGTCTCTTGCCATTAAATATAGTATCAGGCGATCCTGTCTGTCGGTCTGCTCGGCAGTTTGCGTTAGGCAGAGTTCCATCTGATCTGTTCTGTGTTCTATGCAGTTGATATCTGAGCGGAGTTCTGAGATGTCGCGGTCGATTTTTTGGACCGTTTGGGCCATCTGTATTATTGTAGTGGCCAGGTCCGTTTTGGACTTTGCTTCGCGAGGGTTCCCTGCTTGTAGGCCCTCCATGGGGTCTGAAGTCTCCGGAGTCTCCTGCTGCTCCAGCTGTAGCATTTCTCTCAATTTCTGGACTGGGGTGCTCTGTAGCTTCCCCATTTTCATTCTCGTTGCCTTAGCTGGAGAGGACATGCTTCCAGTAGGCGATGTTATCCGATGTTGTAGCTGCGAGGACGGAGCTGAGAACTTAGGCAGCCATTTGTCCTCTGACGTCACCGGAAGTCCCTGAACATGTACTCTTGACTTGTCAGGGTGTCTGGGACATGGGCTACGGCTCCTTCTGCAAGGAGCTAAGCAATGACCTCACTTAGGGCAGACAACATGTCCTGCAACACAGGGGACTCCCGAGGAGTGTGAAGTCAGTATGGCGGGAGAGCCTCCTCTGCCTACCACCTACAGTATCCACTTGTCCGTAGTGATGACAGACAAATGTGGCCAGAAGTGGCATAACCGAACCTCACAGAAAGCTGTGTGAGGGACTGGATAGGTGGGAGGATGACACACCCGCCAATCTGTTACTGGGTAGCTCCGGAGGGGACACCAGTCGTTAAGGCCAGAGAGGCACCACTTCCCTTACCCTGCCTCTTTGATGCCCCTGACCACTGAACTTGGCCTTCAGGTGCCAGGCTTGGTATTGCCTCTGCTGGGGCTGCTGCTGTTGCTGAAAGGACCGAAACTGAAAGGTCTTCTTTTCAGGCTTCTGAGCCCTAGGGGCAGTCTGGGATTAAGTCACAGAATACAGGGTGGCACTGGACTTCCCAATCCTGGTGAGATGTCCTTCCACTCCAGGACCAAAGAAGTTAGTGTTCAAGAAAGGGACATCAGCCAGCCTGAGCTAAGTATCCGCCGTCAAGGTGGAAAGCCTCAGCCAGTCCCTGCAATGCATCGTGATGCCCTCTGCCATGGCACGGGCACAGGAGTCACCAGTGACCAAGGCTGTCAGGAGCTGGTATTTTGCCAGCACTCGACCCTGGTCCTTGATGAACTTCACTGACAACTGCTCGACAGGGAGGTGAAGGTGGATTTTGTCCAGTATAGCTGGCCTGACACCGACCCAAGGAGGAAGCAGCGTATATCATCTTGGCCACATGGTCCAGCTTCTTCGACTCCTTGTCAGGGACATTTCCACATCCCCTTGGCTTCTGGACATCTGGAAGGCTGAGACCAAAGCCAATCTCTTGGCCAAGGGATGGTTCTAGAACCCCAAAAGGGATCCAGTAGGGACCGCATACTTGTGGACCATACAGGTAGAGGGTGCCGAGCAGGATGCTGCCAACGCACCAGAGCCAGTCCCAAAATGGCCTCAGCCATGGGAAAGGTAAGCCCTGGGAAACGGTCTTCGTCAAGGTTATCAGTAAAGGGGTATTTAGCCTGCTTCTGGATTGGTTCCAAAGACACATTCATGGACTCCAACATAAGGTGGAGGAGAGCCCCAAACAACACTGACCCATGGTTGGTAAGCAGTTCTTCAACTGAAGCTCGGTCAAAGCAAGGTATGGGTCCTTGTGGATAACATGGATGACCAATCTGGGTCATACGAGGACTCTCTGAAAACATTTGCCACCGCGGACCACCCTAGTGTCTTCTGACTGGGTGATTTCCACTGACAGATGGCCTGGCAATCCGGCCAAAGCATGGGAGTCCTTATCTAGTGCTCCAACCAAGGGCTGCAGTGGAGGCGGCTCCACCTGCAAGGGTGGAGGCAGATGCCGGAGACCGTCTGTCAAGGATGGATTGGAGTGGGCATTACTGGCGGCTGCCAGGGGACCGAAGCGCCAGGGAGCACAGCCCTACCCCATCATGCAGTGGTCCACTGCTGCTAGACTGTCATCGAGGTACAGATCGGGAAGCACTGGAAAACCAGGAGCAGTTGTAAATTTCGTAACAAGAGTTTAATTAACAGTAAAATAAAAACAATAAAAATCGTTCAGTATAACTATTTATAATGGCAGTACAAACATAGAAAGAGTCCTTGTGAGTTTTTCTTTTCAATTTCCAATCTCAGTCTCCATCTCTCTTGCAAGAAATTGCATATCTTTTTTATAAGTGTGTACAGGAGCTCATTAAGAAAAACAGCATGCTTCTCACACAGTGTTCTTGTAAGTTTCCAATGTTCTTGTCAGTTTTATCAGGTGCAGCAAAAAGAACATTGTGACCCAGAACTGACCTCTTGTTTACATCTTCTGCAAAATGCTTACAAATTGCATTTCAGGTTAACCCCTTGAGTTCCAAATAGCTTTGCAATCATTTCAACAGTATATATACAGTTCTAAACAAAGGGATCCCAGTATCAGTGACATTTCCACATAAAGATTCACATATATTTTTATACCAGCAGATATTCAAGAGGGGAGAAAAGGCAGAACAGCAAGTGAGGGTAGAGAGATAGTGAGAGGCAGAGAATTGCAAGACCGTCAGGGTGATTAAGTCCTAGGTCTCATGAGAAAATCTGTTTGCACAACCAAAGAGACAGAAAAGTAGAGAATAGAATAGATCCTTGAGTTTAAACTCCTTCTCCATAACAACTGGGACAGGGCCGTATTCAGCCCTGTCACATACCCCACTCCTTAACAAGGAACTTGTTTTACAAAAACAGGTTTCCAAAACTTTCTAGTAATTCTCATCTAACATAAGCATAACCTTTACAGTTCTATGAATGCAGTATCCTTTTTTCCAGAACAGTACAGCAACTAGTGAAGTTTAAACTCACACATTTGGTTTTTCAGCCTTCAGAATTCTCAATTCCAGAACCATATCTAGATGGAAAATCAGCACTGACATTCTCCTTCCCAGATTAGCAGCACCTAAATTTAAATGGCTGTAGTGCCAGGTACCACTGTGTGATTCTAGAATTTTTATCCTTCATTTGGTTAAGCCAACAAAGAGGACTGTGATCTATTACAAGTAAAAATCAACTCCTAGTAAGTAAAACTTAAGGGACTCCATGGCCCACTTTGCTGGACGGCATTCCTTTTCAATGGTGAAGCACCTTTTCTGTCGTGCAACTTCCTACTCATGTACAGAATAGGATGTTCTCACCCCAGGAATTCTTTAGCATCTACTGACGGAAGCAGTATGCCAGCTGGGTTCAGCTGCCCTGGAGAGAAGGAGTCAATGCCAATGAGGAAGGCATTGGCCAATCAGGATACAGTTAGAGTAGAGTGCTGCCTGCAGTCAGCCCGAAGGACCTCAGAACTTTTTCTCCGCTGAACTGGCAACACTGCCCTGGAGATCTTCTCTTCAGAGATCTTCCTGAGCCATTTTCTTTCTTTATGAGTGCCGCTTTAAGGTATTTTGTATATTTTCTTCATTTTATCTTTTTTACCGCATCTGTGTTGGGTTCCGCGCAGTTGCTGGATATTTTCGTATTTTCCTGAAGTAAATTTGTACGTCGTGATAATTGCATCATTTTTATTTAATTTGTTAGTTTTTAGTATTTATTGGTGTTTTTTAATGTTTTTGCGATAAAAATCATTGATTTGTTTTTTCGCGCACGTGTACATTTTTTCCGTTGTGTACCGGCGCGAGTTCTTGGAACCCTTTTCTGTTTGAATTCAAAATGATTACTATTTGAAGGGTAATCCCCTCTCTTTTGGGGTGAGACTCTCTTGTTTGATGTGCAGTGGGCTTTGTTAACAAGAGGTGTGGGGGTGGTTCTGTTTTTTCCTCTTTGTGAAAAAAAATAGTCTACCTCCCCCTCCTCTAAAAGCACTGAGGAGGGTACCTCAAGTTAACACAAAAGAAATGACAAGTCCCCTTGGGACTTCTATTATTACAAGTCTGGCTCTGTAGTAGTTGTTTCTCTGTCCAAGCCTTTAATTTGAAAATAGGCAGGGTATCCTCTTCCCTGCACAAAGATAGAGATTAATCTCCTCTGACCCTCCCTCCTGAAGAATTTAGGGAGACAAAAGGGATTGATAAAATTAGGCGCTCTGCAACTGAATTACTGAGAGCCGGGCAGTTATTCCAGACTTTTATTTTTCTGGGCGTTTCTCTGCTCCTTTGGGTCCGAGTATTCCTCTCCTTGTTAATCCTTACACCCAAGGATATTATTATGATTATTAGTAATTTAGGAGAGGATTTTCCTTTTTGAACTCCTCTCGGGGCCCACTAATTCCAGTCGGTCACCCTGAGGTTGATTCAGGTTATGGTATAATGAAATATATATATATATATATATATATACATACACACACACACACACATATATGTATTTTCATCCGTGGACTCCTGGACTTTCCCTCTAGGATGACACCGATAAAGAGGTGGAGGACCACTGACTCAGATCTGGTGGTTGCTCTCCAAAGGAGTTGACAACTCTCTGAAGACTCCTACAGGTAGGTTCTGGAAACCCTCCTCCTCTTTCAGGGTGGACAAAAGCATTCAGATGAAGTACCAGCTCGATAAGTGTTCTGCTGTTTTATCTGTACACTTTTAGATTAAAGAGATTAGTGCAAACAGCAGCCTGCTTCTCAGCCTCGTGCCACTGTCTGCTTTCCTCCAGAGACAGACTCTAGATAATCATATACCATGTGTAAGTAATTTTACATAATGCCTTTAACCTTTGTAGCATACACTATTATATATTAAGAGTGTTTGATGTATACTATCCTTACCATAGTGTGGCATCCCTTGAGCACTATTCACAAGGAGGTTTGCTAGAATACCCAAGTGGCATTTAGTAGCACTATGCTCTCATAGTAAGTCATAATGTTACAGATTCTAGAGTCTTGGGGTAGGTCATTTCCCTCAGGCTTGCCTATCTGAATAGTTCCAGCCTATTGGGTTGCGCTTTGGTACAAATTTTGGTTGGTCTTTATGTCAAACTGAAGCTGACAGGCACTTATGGATGAGTTTAACTCTCCTAGTACTCAGTTAAATATAAGCGTTCCTTCCCCAGAAGTCTCACTGGGGGGCTTCGGGTAGGAATTATTCTCCCTTTAACCCTTTTTTCCTACGCCAACACAATAGGAAATTTCCAAATGTGAAGTTTTCCAGGGGTTTAGGCAGGAATGCTCTTTCATTCCTGATGATCCCTTTTTTCTTCAGCTATTTTTCTTCTTGGTTCAAGTTTTTACCCCTTCTTTGGTTGGTAAAAAAAAAAAAAGTTAAATAAAAGGAGATAGATATATGCAGATAACAACATTTAAATATACATACAGTATATCTATGTGCATGATAAGTAAATAAATATCTAAAGTTTACCTCCAAATGCTACCTTCTCTGTTGTTCTTCAGTAGCATGTCAGCAATGGTAACTAGAGCACCAGAACCTCGTGAGTGTCAAAGTCGTAAAAGGGTCCCCTCCTACTTGGGAGTTGGACCTTCTTCCCAGGCTATTACCTGAATCTTAAAGGAAAATAGGGAACAGCAAATCATTATCAATTTTCACAACCTGGGGTCAGGATGCTTCCTTGGTTCAGGTCTGCTTTTGCAAACGAGGGTATTTTTCTTGTCTCCTTCGAATACATTCTATGTTCTCAGTTCCTTAGTATGGTTTTTTCTCAGGCAGTTTTATTCCATGCCGTTTAGACTGCCTCCAGAGTGTTCTCAGATACAGAGTAAAAATCAGGTTGTTCTCCAGGTACCTGGGTAGGTTGCGGTTCTCCCTGAAGACAGGGAATCTCTGGTTTCCTTAGCGGAGGCTGCTGACCTTAGCCAATTTCCTTGAATTTGGTTTCAAGCCCTAAGTCTGACATTTTGTTTCCTACAGTCTCGAGGGTTCTTTGTACCTAATGGAAAAAAAGTCCCTAACTATTTAAATCTCGAGCAACTCTTAGGGGGCAATGCTCATCTCTTGTCAGGGAAGCTCTTTCCTGCATGAGGGCATAATTTTGTCACTGAAGTCCCAGAGGCTAGGCCTCTAGGTTAGATTCAAATAAGAAATTTTTCGTGAAGTTTGAAGCCCGTTACAAGCTGGACTGGTGTAAGGAAACAGTGAACTTCACACCTCTCCCCTTCAAATCTTCAGTACAGAGGCTTCCTTCTGGTTGGCGCTTCCCTTCGGGGGGGGTTCCATCATTGAATCTTGGTTTCTGAGAGAGTCCTTCTCTCTTCAGTCCCTGGAATCTCAGAGTATCTCTATCAGGCCTGCATTTTTTCAATCCAAAGGCCATTTAGTTCGATATCCCTGCCCTGTATCACACTAACAAGCATTTGGGACACTGGGCTTCCAATCTCTTCGCAATAGCTACGAGCTGTTATCTCTAGCTGGCTTCTTTGGCGGTGTCAGTCTCTCATCCATCTGTCGGGCAAGGACAAAACTTTGGCAGGGCCACCACAAGTGGGCCCTTTGGCAGATCCTCTAAGCCACAATACTCGGGACCACTGCAAGTGAGCCCTCAGCACACAAGTCCTAGCCACATCATTCAGGGGAAAGGTCAGGTCCAGATCTGAATTTTCACCTCCAGCCCGAACCTCCATTTTTTTTTCCTTTTTTCTTGTTGCAGGCCCCAGCTCGGGGTTCCATCCAATAGATTTTCTTATCTTAAGACTGGCCTGAGAAGTTTCTCTCTCCTTATATCCTTTGTTTCCCAAGTACCGCTCTAGTTAAGGTATCAACCACCACGATCCGGTGGCTCGAGACAAACTTGGTACTTTCTGAAAAATCAGGAGTAGTGTTTTTCTCAGCTCCCAGTCTTTTCTTCTCAAGGCCTGGTTCCTGAGAGGCTACATCTCTTAGAGTCCCTGTATCCAAACAAGGTCTGGAACATCTATGGAAAAAAAAGTTTAGTATCATGAAAACCTCAGTTTTTGTAGGGGAAGTGGCTTTTTCCCTGGGTACAAGGACAAGAGCCTAGAGTCTTTCAATCCTCTTTCCTCTCATGACTGGATTATTTAGTTCATTTCCAGGCATTACAATCTTGGACTTTGAACTAGTTTGGTCTTTGTGACTTGTTTCCTGTAAAAGTATAAAGGTTTTTATTTTCCTTCCAACAGTGGAACAGTAGGCCTTTTTCTTTGGGAGTACACCTAACGGTTACTCTGATTCTTTCCGTCAGGCCAAGATAAATCCGTCTTTTCAAAGAATTCCTCAAAGGGCCATCTTCACTTCCAGACCCTTCTAGGGACCGGAGTTTTTTCCCATGGAACACAAACCTCTAAGTTCAGTTTCATGGGGTGTCCCTTTAAATCTGTGGAAATTCTGTCCTGAAGCGAGTAACATCAAAGACAATTTGTCTGCTTGTTTTCCTCTGTCAGACGTTTTTCAGTGTTTCAGGTTGTTCTCTTAGGCCTTATCCTCTCAGTGCCTTTATGAACAAATTAGTCTTCTGGATGGATAGAAAATCTTTTTCCCAAGTGTTCTACCATTTCCTTCATCAATCCCTTTTCTCTGCCTGTACTGCTCTGAGGCAAATCCTGTCTAGGCTATCTCAACCTGCTTGGAAGGGGCACGAATTAGTCCTGCCAGTCTGAGTCAGCAGTCCTAGCAGTTCAGATTCTGTCATCATATTTTTCCTTTCCTGCATTTTGCAGAAAAGGAGAAACCAGTGACCAATAGTATTTTGCCACGGGACTGTTTTCAGGTATTCCGGGTCTACTTCAGTAAAGCTGACATTAAGCCCTTCTCGTGGTTACGGCCTACTTACTAGAGACCAGCTGCCTCCTGGGCAGCATTCAAGGCTATATCCTCACCTGAAGCGTGCAAACCCCTTATTTGAAATTTGCTTTTCACATTCAATAAACTCTTCTTGGATGTGTAGTATACTAGGATGCCAATTTTGTCAGGATGGTACTTCAGAGCCTCTTCAAACAGGTTTCTGTGCCCTCCTCCCAACTACACTGCTTTGAAGTCTGCTTCTGTCAATAGATGCTAGTAAATTCCTGGGGTAAGAAGAAACAATTACTCACTGAAGTAATATTACTTCTTCCAGGGTATTCTTTAGCATTATTGACACTCCACCCTTCCTCCTGGAAACCCTGTCTAAAGGCTCTGCTGAGGATTTAGCCAAATTTGATGACTGTCATTCGTTTGTGTGATTTTCAAAAAAAAAAAATGTTTTTCATAATAGTGGGTTAGAATACATACTGGGTTATTGCTAACAGTTTTTTGCCCCTAGTGGGCACAGTTTTTGCTTTTCAGCTTCGAAATGCTTTCTGAGGTCCTTCAGGCTGACTGCATGCAGCACTCTAACTGTATCCTGATTGGCCAATGCCTTCCTCATTTGCATTGACTGCTCCTCTCCAGGGCAGCTGAACCCAGCTGGCATACTGCTTCTGTCAATAATGCTAAAGAATACCCTGGAAGAAGTTATATTACTTCGGTGAGTAATTGTTTCTTCTTTTCCATCTATATGCTGACTCAAACTGCAGCTAGGCCTACCTCTGGTGCATCAGTCTGTAACAGAAATTGTTTCTCAAAGTCTGGGTTTCTTAAAACACGGGTTGAACATAATGCAGCCTTAATGGCTCAAAAAGCCTAATTACACTCAGAGGTCCATGTCACATTATTCAAGAACCATTTCTTTGTGAGTTCGGTAAGGGAGGAGCTAACTCGAAAGCTAGGAACAAATCTCCAAATAACCAGCCAGCTCTAAAATGACCAGACATATTTCTTGGTTTGGGGACAGAGCTGTCAGTTACAGCTTCTACCTTGAAATTTCTGGCTTGACTTCTCCATTTCCCAAAACACAGCCCAAATATCTGGTTCCCTGCATGCCCAATAAACACTTGGTAGAATTAATTGTCAGACCTGCTTTTTTGATTCATTGGATAACTGCTCATAGGTGTTCCAGGTGGCTTTTCCAGCCTGGACTGCACACCATGACATCTTCTACGTACACAGCACAATAACTGCGTGAGGGGATAAAATTACATCCATGTACCGCTGGAATATAGCGGAAGCGCCATGTAAACCAAATGGCATGGTGGTGAACTGATAGAATCCTATAATGGCAAATGTAGTTTTGTTTCTGGATTATTTAGCTAGGGGGATTTGCCAGTAACCTTTGGCAAGATTGAGGGTACTGATATACTTGGCACTCCCCGGTCTGTCCACCAATTCTGGGCATTGTATAATTGACAAATTCTGGCACTTCATTAAAATCATTTCATAAAATCAAGGCAGATTCTTACACCCCTTCTTTTTTGTTTACAATCACCACTGGTGATGACCACGCACTTCTAGACTCTTCTATGATACCCAATTCTCTCATTTTTTGTATTTCCTTAACCATGTCTGCTCTGAACCACTCTGGTAATCAGTAAGTTTTCTGTCTAATCTGAGCATTCCTTGTCACTATTGTCTGTCTTTCGGATGGGGCGTTAAACCGAGGTCCCATCTGCCTGGATTGGTGGTAGTTCAGGTGGATGTTAAAGATCCCATGGCACTTATCGAAAAGAGTAGGGAATTTCCCGGTGTCCTGGCCAAATTTATCTCATTCACTAAAATACCACCAACAGCTTAATCTGGTTCAAGGTCAGTTGGCATTCATCTGTCCCCTTCCCCAGGTCATGCCTGAAAATAGGCAGGATTTGTCTAGTGCACTTACCGGTCAACAAAAGCTAAATAAATAAACTATTACATGCTCGACCCCTTTGCTCAGCCTGGTACTGTGGTAAAGTACTGTTAAATGTCTTTAGCAAGTTACAAATTTCTGTGGTTTGTTCAGAGGTTAAGGAAACATTCACATTTACAGCATCAGCAGTTACAGTTTGTTCCAGTCTATCATAGCTACATCAATATCTTCTTTATCAGTTTCTGGTAAAACCAGCATAACAGCTTTTGGTGTTTTATCCAACCCATTTCTTGAGAAGGTTATCATGGTATATCTTAGTAAGATGTTTCCTATCAGGGTCTCAATCTCATAGTTAACTGTGCCAGTCGTCTAAGCACATTATATTTATTTATTTAAGAGTTTGACCAGGCAGGCGATATGGGAACCTACCTGCTCCAGATGCGACGTGGGGGTGAGGGGACAGGGAAGCATTGAAAAGTACATACAATTTAAAATTTACAATACATTTTATACAGTGTAGGTAGAATACATGGACTGGTGCATTTCAGTATTACAATAATGAGACGTAAGTTGCAGTACAAAATATTACATACAGCATTAGTTTTAAATACAGGCAAGTAGTATGCAGTCCCTGCTTGCAGCAACTGAGCTTAGTCATGTCTGCTGGTTACTAGGAAAGAAATTGCTCACTTGAAGCTTCATGACTACGAACATGTGCATATGGTGGGAAGTGAGCGGGTTTAGGCGCCTGGGTTTGTGGAACTGCTGACATCAGGCAGGTCATTCCATAGTTTGGCATGCGGTATTTGAAAGCCATTTGTCCCTTGGAGGTATACATAGATACATAGACAGTGTCGCAGATAAGGGCCTATGGCCCACCTAGTCTGCCCATTTGAGCTTGTAAGTTCAGTTTGTTTTCCTAGAAGTCCATTTCCCCTTACCTCTAGAATTCCTTTATGTCTATCCCATGCATTCTTAAATACCCGTGATTGTTTCAGCCCCCACCACTTCCTCTGGCAGGGTGTTCCACTTGTCCACCACCCGTTCTGTGAAGAAATTCTTTCTCATGTTTCCTCTGAATCGTCCCTCCTCCAACTTCATCCCATGCCCTCTAGTCCTGAAACATCTTTTTACCCAAAAATAGTGTTTTCCTGCACCCTGTTCCTCCCTGTAAGATACTTGTATGTCTCTATCATATCCCTCTCTCCTCCTCTCCTCCAGGAGTACATGCTCAGTTCCTTCAACCTGTCTTCATAGGACTTGTGATGCAACCCATGCACCATCTTTGTTGCCCTCCTCTGAACCTTCTCTACCCTGTCTATGTCCTTACGTGAGTATGGTCTCCAGAACTGTACACTGTACTCCAGGTGGGGCCTCACTAGTGTCTTGTATAGCGGAATTATGACCTCCCTTTTCCTGCTGGTGATGCCCCTGCCTATACATCCCAGCATCCTATTTGCTTTACCTGATGCCTTGTCACACTGTTTCCCTACCTTGAGGTCATCAGAGATGACAACCCCAAGATCCCTTTCCTGCTTGGTGCATGCTATATCCTCACCCCCCAACTGATATATTGTGCCAGGGTTTTGTGCCCCATATGCATTATCTTGCACTTCTTTGCATTGAATTTCAACTGCCAAACCCTTGACCATTCTTCAAGTTTCTGCAGGTCCCTTCTCATTCTGTCTACACCCTCTGGTGTGTCTACTCTGTTACAGAGCTTTGTGTCATCAGCGAACAGTGAAATTCTGCCTTCTATATCCTGTGCAATGTCACTGATGAAGATGTTGAATAGGACCGATCCTAGCACTGATCCTGTGGTACCCCACTGGTCACTCTTCCCTCTGTGGAGTGACAGCCATTTACCACCACCTCTGTGTCCTGCCACCCAGCCAGTTACCTACCCACCACACTACTGTCCTGCCCACACCCATATTCCCCAGTTTGTGTAATAGTCTTCTATGTGGCACAGTGTCAAAGGCCTTGCTGAAGTCCAGATAGGCCATGTCCACTGCCCTCCCTGATCCACCTCCCTAGTCACCCAGTCAAAAATTCAATGAGGTTGGTCTGACATGACCTCCCCTGGTGAAACCATGCTGCCTTGGGTCCTGTAGTCCATTGACAACCAGGTGTTCCACAATCTCTCCTTCAGTAGTGCTTCATGATCTTTCCCACTACCGAGGTGAGGCTGACTGGTCTGTAGTTCCCTGCTTCCTCTTTGTTCCCACTTTTGTATAAGGGGACTACATCTGCTGTCCTCCAGTCTTTGGGTACCTCCCTGTTTCCAGTGATTGGCTGAACAGGATAGCCAGAGGTTCAGCCACCACCTCTCTAGTTCTTTAAGGACCCTGGGGTGCACCCCATCTGGCCCCATTGCTTTATCAGCTCTTATTACTTCCAGTTCCTTCAGGACCCTTTCTGTAAAGGGACTTGTGTCCATTTCTGCACCATTCTCACCCCTTGTACTCCCTTCAGACCCATTACCCCCCTCTTCCTTAGTAAAGACTGAGCAGAAATACCTGTTCAATATGTCAGCTTTACTGTTGTCATCCTCCACGCGGCTCCCATCCTCCCCCTTCAGTCTCACTATCCCTCCATGAAAGGGACATGAAGAAGCCTTGAGTCGGCGCTTCTGAGTGAGTAGGAAGGGGAGGGCTGGGCCAATATGGCGCTTGCGAGATGGGGGGGAGGGACTATGACCAGAATTTGGAGATTGCTCTGGAGCAGTGGATCAGTCTGCGGGTTGTGAGTGAAGGCAGGGCTAGGTCCCTGTACAGATCACAGTGGTGGGTCATTTGGGGGGAGAGTCAAGGACGAAATGGCAGAAGGAGTGGAAAAGAGTGTCTAGGCTGGCCAGGTTAGATTGGGGTGCGGCACCATATACTACGTCGCCATAGTCAAGTGTAGGGAGTCTCATTTTTTGAACAATTTCCCTACGGACCTGTTTGGACATACAAAGGCCCTGGCCACTTCATTAACAATTTATTTTCTGTAGTGGGTAACAGTAGCAAGACCTTTTCACCTGGCTTAAAACCTTTCTCTTTTACCCCATGGTCATAATACACCTTCTGCTTGTTTTGGGCCTCTTCCTGATTACTATGGGTGATTTCAACATATTTTGCCAGCTTCTTTCGCATGGCACACATAAAGGATTTAATAGATTGTTTTTAATGGGGGTTATTTTCCTATGTTTCTTTTATTACATCTAGTGGACCTCTAGGCTGTCTACCATACAGTATTTCAAACAGTGAAAACATGTTGATCCCTGTGGCACTTCTCTGTAAGCAAAAGCAGGTAAAGCAAGAATTGGTCCTAGTCTTTCCCTTCCCCTTTACAAACTTTTTTTGGTTAACTCTTGTTTATCACCATTGGTCTGAGGCATCTCTCGGAGGTGCCACTCAGCTCATCCCCTGCTACTCCCCGCCAAGACTCCCACCAGTGCACCCTCCCACGGAGACTTCCCAGCCTCGATCCTCCCCGGAGGAGGGCCCACCACTCCTACCTGGGCGACGTCTTTCTGAGATTAGAGGGTCAAACTCTCGTGGATGGCACCTGGGGATCACTTGGTGCGGCAGTTTCGGCATTGGGATGGCTCCTGAGGCCCTTGTCACCTCCCCAGTCCTCCAGGGTTTTTCTGTTGCCCCTCCCCTGTCCCTCCCCCAGAGCTCAGACGTGCAATGATGTCCTCCGACGTCCACCACAGCCCCATCCCTGCATACACAAGCCCCGCATGTCTCTCCTGAGATGTCATACCTTTTCAGGATTTCGCTTTTCATCAGGTCAGTTTTCTGACTGTAAGCAAATTAGGCTTTCCCAGTCAGGTAAGGTACCAGTCTGATTGCCCATTGCTGCTTTGGCCACTGTCATGATCGACAACCCTTTCAAAAGTTGTCAGTTATGCTTGATATCATTGGAGGACACAACTTTGTAAGTTTAATGTATTTCAAGTTGCCTGTGTCCTGTTGCTTGCCTGGAACTGTGCCAGATCCTCTGCCTTTGACAGCCTGCAAGGCATCCAGCCACCGCTGCTCTGGTCGCTGCATCTCTTCTCTCGTCTGCTGCTCATGTCGCTGCATCTCTCTTGTCTGCTGTTTGAGTTGTTGCATTTCTTCTTTTCTCTGTTTCTCTATCTTTTTGTTGTACAGCCCACCATTTGAAAAAGGCGGTCAGGCTTTCAGGTTCTGTCACTGCCTGTTCTTTTTCCGTAACTGGTGCTAGCCGTACAGTCTCAGCTTGGACTTCCGTCTCTGCTAGTTTGGCTGCCATTCTCCTGGTAACCATTCCTGGCCTTTCTGTTGCAGAATCCATACCTTTCTTCTATGCCTCCCTGTTACCAGGTCTAGTACCCATGCACAAAACTCCTGGCTCAGAGTATGCATGGCACAAATCCCACTTAGGCTGACACCATCTGTCATAGAGGCACAGGTCAGGAAGCATAGGAAAACCAGGAGCAGTTGTAAAATTTGCAACAAGAGTTTTATTAACAGTAAAATAAAAAAATAAAAATCGTTCAGTATAACTGCTTACAATGGCAGTACAAACATAGAATAGAGTCCTTCTCTTTTCAATGTTCAATCTCAGTCTTTGTCTCTCTTGCAAGAAATTGCATCTCTTTTTTATAAGTCTCAGGAGGAGCTCGTTAAGAAAAACAGCATGCTTCTCACATAGTGTTCTTGTCAGTTTCAGCAGGTGCAGCAAAAAGAACACTGTGACCCCTCCAACTGACCTTCTGTTTACATCTTCTGCAAAAGGCTTAAAAACTGCATCTCAAGTTAACGCCTTGAGTTCCAAATAGCTTTACAATAATTTCAACAGTATAACTACATACAGTTTAACTTTGCAATCATTTCAACAGTATAACTATATACAGTTTTAAACAAAGGGATCCCAGTATAAGTGACATTTCCACAAACAGATTCATATATATTTTCATACCAGTAGATATACAAGGAGGGAGAAAAGGCAGAACAGCATATGAGGGTAGAGAGACAGCAAGAGGCAGAGAATTGCAAGACCGTCAGGGTGATAAAGTCCTAGGTCTCATGAGAAAATTTGGTTGCGCAACCAGACAGAGAAGAGAAAAAAAAGGAGAGAATATAACAGATCCTTACATTTGAACTCCTCCTCCATAACAGCTGGGACTGGGCCATATTCAACCCTGTCATACAGAGGAGCTTCTCAGAGTGTCTACACATCCTGCAACTGTGACTCTCCTCATCCGAGGATGAGGAGATCAAGAAGCATTGATGGTGGTTCCTCCTGGTCAAGGAAGATCAAAGTGTGATTGGTGCCCCGACCACTGACCTGAGGGCTGGCATTAAGAAGAAGCCCCCAGAGGGTCGGTGGTGATCACACAAAGCTATATTTACAAGCGTCAGCTTTGGAGGGATTACCACTGGTGGAGGTTGGTCCAGAGTAGAAACAACCAGGGACACCGACCAGGCCACGTTCTTTTGGGTGAGGACCAGGAGAACTGGGGTCTGGGACATCAACTCCTCATCGATCTCCTCCTCCTCCTCCAACTGGTTGAGAGGCTTGAGAAATGTCTTGACTGCCTGTTCGACCAATGTCAAGGTTGACAAGCCCAAAAGAGCCGCTGAGGGGCTGTCGACGAAACTCTCAGCTGAAGGGAGCTTGACTAGAGTTGAGCATGCGGGAGGACCACGATCTCTCCCAGGACCGGCACTGGTGGCACTTGTACTTTTCATCATGGTTAGAAGGGATCTTTCCAAAGGCCTAGAGGGCCATACATATGTCATGAAGCCTGTCCGTGAAGGACTCTCCAAAGCTGGACCCAAGGGCAGTGCTGAGGCCGACGAGGTATTCACTGCCTCCTCCTCAAAAGCCGCCAGTTGTGCTGGCGCAGCCAAGGCCTTCTAGCGGCCTTTCAGTCAAAGCTTCAGGTTCCTTTCAGCCGCTTGACCGAGAAGACTTGCGCATGATCCTACAGCTATGCTGGAACCATTGCCTAACAAAGGCCACATCCTTCCACTCTGTGCTCTGATCAAAAGCAGTTGAGGCAGGACACGGGGTTGGGGGGGAGACAGTGTCCGATATCTTTTGTCAACACATGACACAAAACTTGAAGCTACAAGATGGCTTCGCTTCCTCCATTTTATGAAGCTAATCTTCCATCCAGGAGGCAGAGTCAGAATGAAGGAGCGAGCAATTGTAATCGAAGAATTCAGTGTTACAATACATTTTCAAAGAAGAGTTTTCGCCAAAGCACTATGGGAAACCTTGAACATTGCAGAACTGTAAAAGAGGAGACCTGTCCGCTCCAGCAGAAAGAAAGATTTGGCATCAGAGGGCAGAGTCGGAAGATATAACCGCCTGGTGGTGGAGAAGCTAGCTTAAAGACATCCAATAAATCGGCCTTTCCAGTGAACTGCAGAGGTGACAGAGAACTGTATCCATGCCTTAGAACATTTATTTTGGTTTTAATGCTTAATGCAATATAGTAGAATGTATCCAGCTGATGCTACCAAGTTCCAGGCTGACATCTGATGTAACCATAATCCCATGTGGCTGATGTCAGAGCAGGGCTGCAGCACTGGGAGATTCACTAGCCTCCAGTGCATGTTTGTAAGCTCAGGTCAGATGTTTGCTGGTTCCACAGGTCTAGGTACAGTCCTCTGTGACTGTATGAGAGGACAGTGGTACCAGCAAACAAAATAACATAACTTCTGAAAACTAAAATGCAGGGTACTAAATCTCGAGTGCTGCACCCCAGCTCTGACATCACCTGCATGGGATTCTGGAGTTTCTGGTACAGCAAATGTCTGCTTGGAACTCAGCAAAATCAATTGGATACATTATAATATACAGCAGTAAAGAGTAAATGTAAGTAACTCCCTTGTAACCATAGATCTTCCAGAATCTACCTTCCCTACTGATTCCCATATACTCCAAGACAGACAAACCTGTGCTGCCTTCTGGAATCACTGCACCAAGAGCACTCACTTAGCCAAGGCCAACTACTTCCAGCACAAGCTAGCCTCTAACGCCTCAACCTTCCTAAATTGTGGAAGACAGTTAATACCCCAATCAACTCCCCAGTGGTGCACAGTCCATCACTGGCACCTCATAACTGCCAGCACCCTCAACAGGTACTTCATCAAAGGACCTAGGGCCCTCATCCCCAACCGCCCCCACGCCTCAATCCATCCAGTACCAGATGGCAACTTCCACCAGAAGGCAATCTCAACTGACAGTGTTTGCAAAGAATTACTGGCACCAAATGCTGCACCCAGCACCAGATCTGACAGCATCTCACTTAAATTCCTCAAACTAGGCACTCTGGTAATAGCTGTCCCTGTTACTCACATATTCAATTGGTCCTTCTGCACTGGGTCCTTCCCACAAAGCAGGAAACATACACTAGTGGTACTGATCCATAGAGGTGGCCCAGCCAATTCTCCCTCCAATTACCACACAACTTCACTCTTACCCATCCACTCCAAAACCCTTGAGAGGTTAGTAAGCAGGCAGATATCCAACTTCTGTGTGGAATCCAACTTCCTAACATCCTACCAAAAAGGCAAGACAAGGCAAATTTTATTTATATGGCACCCATTCCGAGGCTCTGGGCGCCTAACAACAGAACAGTACAAACAGTAAAAATAAGAATTAAAAGATGACTAAGCCAGCCCATTGGCACAGCAGTTGTTTCTGCTTGCAACACCAGCGACCCAGGTTCGGGAACAGACTCGGGTGCTGGAGGGCCGGCCGGGGAGAGAACGCTTGACTGTCGGCTGATGGCTCACCTTCTCTCGGGGGCAGGGCAGGACACGACCCAGCGATTGCTGACCCTACTGGAAGGCTGGGTTCATGGGTACGCGGGTCCTTTCACTAAGGGGTGTGGTGAACGTCAAGGCCAGCCTTACATTAGGGGCACACCACTGGAAGCAAACTGGAAAAAGCCCATAGCCTAATCGGATAACAGTCACCAGCTCCCATTGCCGCAAGTCCGAGGACAGTGCACGACCCATCCCAGCAGCACCCAGGGCAAGTTTGGCACTTGCTGCCCCACCGCTGCCATCCCCCTCGGAGGAGAGGGACCTACCCGGCGAGGGCTACGTCCGGGGATTACCCGGGGGCTGCAATATGGTGGTGAATAGGTGGCTGATCCGAGGCAGTGTGGCACGGAGCCATAGGTGGCCTGAAGGAGAGGCCAGCCCAGAGCTGGGAGGGAGCCAAAAAAAAAGACTAAAATTCATGAACACGACTTTAAAAGAAAATATAAATAATCACAACTTTAAAACGTGACTATCATAACTCATAAGGTCGTGTGGGTACATCAATCCAGATAGGCCATGCGGAAGAGGTGGATGTATAGCCTCTGCTTGAACACACCAACCGAGAGGGCCTCCTGGACTGCAGATGGAAGAGAGTTCCACAGGGATGGCCCAGCAACACTAGAAGCATGATCGCCTGATGTTTTGAGCCGAACCCTGGGAACATCTACAAGGCCCCTTGAAGAGGAACGGAGGCAACAGACAGACGTTGCAGGTACCATGAGCTCAGTCAGGTAGCCAGGATCCAGTCCATATGGGGCCTTAAAGGTGAGCAAGTCCACTTTGAAAAGGACCCTCCACTTGACCAGCAGCCAGTGCAGAGCACGCAGAACCAAGGTCACATGACTGGACCCTAGATAGGCAAGTCAGCAACCGGGCTGCTGCATTCTGCACCAGCTGTGTTTGCACAGGGTCCCTCTGTGACCCTCAAGTATAGAGAGTTACAGTAGTTGAGCTCAGAGGTAACAAACGTGTGTACTAGTCTCAGCAGGTCTTCAGGCAGAACAAGGAGCTTGATCCTGGCGATATTCCTGAAGTGGGAAAAATCACTTTTTACAACAGACGATACCTGATCTTAGAGCGTCAGTCTGCTGTCCAGGATCACACCAAGATCGTGCACCCTCGGGGAAGCCACCAATGGAGCAGACCCCAGGAAAAGACCTGTGTCGGCTCCAGACGGTAACCTATCATGCTCGCGACCTGGCTCGATCACCAGTACCTCCATCCTACCTGGGTCAGCAGCAACCAGCTGGAGGACATCCAGTTATTAATTTAACCAGACAGATGTTTAGCACGTCTACAGCATCGTGTGTTCCGGGTGCAAATGACAGATACAGCTGGGTATCATTTGCATAGCAGTGAAACTCCACACTGAACTGCCAAATGTTCTCACCCAGGGCAGCATGTATACTGCTAACAACATCGGTGACAAAATTGAGCCCTGTGACTCCACATGACAGGACTGGGAGGAGGAGAAATTCCCAATCACCACCCACTGCACCCTGTCAGACAGATAGAACTCAAACCATTTGATGACAACACTGGCGAGTCCACAATACTCACAAAGCCAATCGAGGAGCACAACATAATCCACAGTGTCAAAAGCTGAGAACAAGAATCGACTTGTCTCCTAGCCCTGAGCAGATCATTATGTACCCTAACTAATGCGGTTTCCGTGCTATGTCTGGCCCAAAAACCCAGCTGAAATGGCTTAAGCTGTTGTGCCATAAGTTTCTCGACAACCTTGCTCAAGAATGGCAAGCTGGAGATAGGACGGTAATTCGCCAGGACGTCAGGGTCGAGAAATTGTTTCTTCAGGAGTGGTCTCACCAGCACTTCTTTCAAAGCCACCGGGAAGACCCCTTCCACCATCGAGTACCTAGCAATCCTGGCGAACACCAGGCCAACAGTCCCGGCGCATCTCATTAAGAAATTCATCGGGTTGGGTCCAGTTCACAATAAGTGCGCTTCAGCTCTGAGATCACCTCTATGACCTCCACTGGTTTAAACTCCTCCCAGATTGACAGAGTGACTTTGTTCCTCTCAGTCCCTCCACCGTGAAGCATAGATTGCCTCACTGACAGAATCCCCAACTGGATAGATGACACACTGTCAGAGAAAACAGAGCAAACTCTTCACGTAAAGTGGATGAAAAGTTCTTTTGGCTGTAGACAGCATGGAGAAGCTGGTCTACCATGCAGAAAGGTCTGTTTTCCCTGTTGCAATTCCACAGGACCAATTTGTCGGCCTTCAGTCAGGTCTTCCGCCAGCACCATTCCATTTTCCGACCCTTGATCTTCATCACCTTGAGATCCCAGTCAAACCAAGGGATCTCAAGCGAGAGAATCTGGGTTGTATATGAACTGGAGCGATGACATCCAATGCCTTGGATACCACCCTGTTATAGGTGGCCACCACCTCACTGGCATCCATCACACAAGATGTGTCCAACTCTAGATAGGTCAGTTAACACCAGCAGTCCCTCTGGGCACAAGCGCCTTTCGGGTGGTAGTAGCTGACCATCTCCGCAGGGAAGTCCTAAGCGAATCTCATGGTCCAGTGTTCAGACCATAAGACCTGATCTGTCTTGAGTTTGGTAACCTCAAGACCCAGCTGGAATAGCAGATAGAGTGTGTAACTGTGCTGGTGGGCTTCCAACCAAACCGCTAATTCTCCATCGCATACTCCGGGTCACTGACCTCATACACTCCAGCTCAGACAAGGGACTGGACCCATGGACCATATTTATAGACCTAGCTAAGGCCTTGACATCATGGACCACCCTTGGCTCCTCGCAAGCTAGTCAAGGCTGGTGTCTGTCACAAACCCACTCAGCAGTTCAGGTCCTCTACTCCCAAAGTGCCAACCTCCGAGCTCAGTCTTGTGAACAGTTTAACAGAACAAGGTAACCCTCTTGTCTGTTTTGTGAGTTTGGATCAACCTTTGGTCTCAAGTTCTGGAGGGATTCAAACTGTTTACCTCTTGCTAGCATACCCAATGCACAAGCTCAGATATGTCTGTCTTCAGGGAGCCAGATATCTTTGCCTACGGGCACCTAACCAGGTATACAGAGATGAACCCTTAAACTTTAATAAAGACCTCAGATTTAAAAGGCTTCTCTTTCCAGTTTGGTACCACCATTCAAGCTTATGTTTAGTATCTGCAATAACTATATACTTTTCTTACAACTAAAAAGAAGTCAAAGACAGACCAAGTAAGTTCTAAAAATAATTTTACTAAAATAGTTAAAAATATGTAAAACACAAAATACAGAACTCTTATATCACAAGCCAGTCAAATCTTTTAAAAGAATAAGATTTAAACAGTGCAAATTCCTACTTAGATACTTGTTTAAAAGTGCTCACCGATCTTTCCTGGTCAGAGTCAGGGTAAAAATGTGTCTAAGTAAAACAGATTATTCCTTAACAACTGTATTGGCCAACTCCTTTTGTGTGAGGTCAGCTAGCTCCTCCTCTGTCAAAATATATATAAGAAAAAAATATATATATATATATATATATATATATATATCTATCTTATACAAAAACAGGATCTTTCTTTTTTTTTTTTAAAGTACTACATTCTGCAACTTCAGCATAATTCATGTCCTTCAAATGACGCTTCTTTGATCTCATAATAAGCTTCCTTCCCAGGACATGAAAGCATCTTTATGATTTTCGCACTTCTAAGTAATAAACCTGGGGTTTTCCTCCAACGTCATAAAATGGATATGATATTGCAATTACGGCTGTAATTAACTCAGACAAACAGGATCCTTGATTAAAGCCTTACATGTAACACATTGTCTCTAAAAACTGAGTGTGTGTGAACTCACATGCTGTCAGCATTTTCTCAAGTGGCTTTCATCTTGCTAGATTGCTAGGACACTCTAGAGATTCCCAGGGTTCGTTTTAAGACAGCTGGGGACAGGTCCTTTAGTTTTATGGTCCTCAACCCTGTGGAATTCTCTACCTCGTCAGGTGTGAGATTGCCCGACCGTCCAAAGCTTTAAAGTAGCATTAAAAACATTTATTTTTAGCCTACCATGTAATGATTGTTAAATGTCGTTGTCATGAATTTTAATTGATACATGGTTTTTAATTTATTTATTGATTTATTTTATTAAGTTATGTATAGGTGCCTTGGCTTTAGAAAGGCGCTTTTCATAAATAAAGTTTGATTTGATTTGATCTTTCAGCTGAACCCTTGGGGGGGTGAGGTAACTCCTAGAGCATCAGATTTTCAGCAAAGACATTCAGTAATACATTTCATATTAAAATGATACAGCACTCAGAACTGGCTGTCTACGTCACAATTCCTCCTCACCTAGACTGAATTTGGGGATCTATCCCTGCATGGGATAAGCGCCCCAAATCAGTTCACTCCTCATAGACCCTAGACAGCCCATCTGAGTTCTGATTCTTCACTCCAACCCTATGTATGATTTTTAGATCATACCCTTGTAAAGCAAGACTCCATCTTTCCCCATCTGTGTCAGCTAAACCAGGGGTTGTGGTCAGTCTGCACCAAAAATGCTGCCCATACAAGGCATGGCTCTAGCTTCTTTAGGGCCCACACTATGGCAAGATACTCCTTTTCCACAGTGGAGTACGCTTGCTCCCTGGGAAGTAGCTTCCTGCTCAGGTACATTACTGGGTGATCTGTCCTTTGGCTAGACATCTGGCTCAGTACTGCCCCAATACCCACGTCTGATGTGTCCGTCTGAACTATAAAGGTTTTGCTATAAGTCAGGACTTGTCAAAACAGGAGCACTGCATAGTGCCTACTTCAGTCTGGTAAAGGCTTCCTCACAGGCTGGGCCCCAGGTAATTTTCTCTGGCATCTTTCTGTGTCAGATCAGATAGGGGAGCAGCCAGGGCACTGAAATTGGGTACAAATTTCCTGTAGTACCTTCTGTCCCTAGAAAGCTCCTGACCTGCTTCTGGGTTTCGGTCTGGGTCATGCCTGGATCACCTCTATCTTTATTTTTAGGACGAGCTGTCCTCAGCATACTACATGCCCAAGGTATGCTACTTCCCCCATGGCCACCTGGCACTTCTCGGCTTTGACAGTGAGCCCAACCCTCTGTATCCTGTCCAGCACTTCCCTAAGGTGGGACAGGTGTTCCTCCCAGCTAGTACTAAAGATGGCAATGTCATCCAGGTATGCCACGGCGTATTCCTCAGCACCATTTAGCACCTGGTTCACCAACCTTTGGAAAATGGCCAGGGCATTCTTCATTCCACAAGGCATTATTTTAAACTCAAATAAACCTATCGAAGTGATGAGGCTGACCTCTCCTAGCTCTGTCTGCCAATTCTACCTGCCAATACCCTTGGTCAGGTCAGCAGTCGTAAGGTAGGTCGCCCTCCCAACTTGTCCAGGAGTTCGTCCGTCCGAGGCACTGGGTGCATGCCTGACTTCATGACTGCATTCAGTCCACGACAGTCCACAAAGAAACGAGCCAAGCCATCTGTCTTGGGTACAAGGACTACAGGTGAGGCCCAGGGGCTGTGGGATCTCTAAATTACCCCTAAATCCAGCATCTCCTCCACTTCCCTCCTAATGTCCTTCTAGACAGCCTCTGACACCCGATATACTGTCCACCGTATGGGTGTCTGCTTCCCCGTCTCCACATCGTGCGTCACTAATGGGGTTAGTCCAGGCTTGGTGCTAAATAATGGGGCATAGTCTGCTAAAACCTCCCTTACTTTCTGGATCTGGTCCGAGGCCAGCTGGGGAGACAGTTTTACTGCCTCCACAGAGGACTCCCGCTTACTCTCTTCCAACAAGTCCAGAAGGGGGTCTCCTTTGTCCGTCCCTTCCCCATGACTACACACTGCAAACACCATGTCAGCCCTATCTGCATATGACTTCATCATGTTGACATGGTACATCCTTTCTGTCTTCTGTCAGGTAACTCCATAATGTAGTTCACGTCATTTACCTTCCTAACCACTTTGTGCGGTCCTGCCCACTAAGCTTGCAGCTTGTCTTTCCAGACCGGAATAAGGACCATGACCTCCTGACCCACCATGTACTGAACGATCTCTGGCTTTATGCCTTATCACACTTTTTGTTTATTGGGTAGCTGCTAGGTTGCTCTGGGCTGTCCCCATTAGCCCTTCAGCCCCTTCCCTAAACCTAAGGACATACTCCACAATGGGAGTTCCCTGGGTGACGTGCTTGCCTTCCCACTCCTCACGGATCAAGTCTGGGGGCCCATGTACATAGTGCCCATATAAGAGTTCAAAGGAGGAAAATCCTGTCGACTCTTGGGGCACCTCCCGTATGCAAACAACAGGTGGGAAGGTATTCTCCAGTCCCTCCCATGCTGTTCAGCAAACGCCCGAGCATTGACTTTAGGGTACCATTGAATCTTCCCACAAGTCCATTGGCTTGGTGATACGTGTGCATCTCTGCACCACCCACACTTCTCCCATAAACATTTCATCAGGTCCAACATGAAGGAACCCCTCGATCGATGATCACCTCCCAGGAAACCCAACATGAGAGAAAATCCCAAGTAAGGCATCTGCCACTTTGTCTGTCCTCTGAGAGAATAGGCGACTACCTCTGGGTACCAGGTGGCACAATCCACCACAGTGAGGATCAATCTCTTCCTGAGGAGCTGGGGGTATTTAAAGGCCCTACAATATCCATTTCCACCCTCTGGAATGGCTCCTCCACTATGTGCAATGGAATCAGGGTGGCTTGAGTTTTCTTGCCGCCTTCCTTACTTCTTGGCACTGGTGACAAGACCTGCAATACTCCTTCACCTGCTGGGAGAAGTTAGGACAGTAGAAATTCTGGGCTAACTGCTGCATTGTGCGTGCGATTCCCAGATGACCAGACAAGGGAATATCATATGCAATCTTGAGCAACTGCTCACGATACCCCTGGGGAATGACAAGTTGCCTGCCTAGCATCCCTCCCTCTGTCTGTACTGCCTGAGTATACATAAGTCCATTTTCCCCAATAAACCTTATGTCTGCCGTCACCTCACTTTGTGCTGTCAGAGTCTGCCCAAGCCCTCAGCTTCTCTAAACTAGGGTCACCCCTCTGAGCAGCTGCAAACCCCTCACACATTTCCAAGGCATGGGACAGGTCTCTTTCAGTCACTAAACTAGGATTGCTAGCACTAGCGTCACAGCCCTCAGGATCACTGTCAATCCCAACCCTCTGACAATGGGTCACCCCTCCCTCCTCGGAGTAACCTTCCATAGTTGTGTGGTCATTTGCTACTGGGGAAATTTCTACCCCCTTTTTATCAGTCTCCATATCAGGAGACACAGGCTGGGGAACCAGCCTCCCAGTGGTTTCCACAGTGGCTTCTGTGGGGTTCAGGGAACTACAATTTTCCCTTGCCGCTTGGCTACGGGTAACTGCACATACCATCCCCTGTTGGAGATTGTTACCCAGGATCACATCCACTGCTAATGTTTTGGCTACAGCCACCTGTTGCACAGTTCCCCCTGTTTCACTCCAGTCTAGGAGAACACTAGCCAGTGGCAATGTTTTCACTTCACCAGTAAACCCTTGTACAGTGACATATTTATTGGGTATAAGCTGACCAGGCTGTACCAGATCCCCTTTTACTAATGTCAGGGATGCCTCTGTGTCCCTTAACCCTTGCATTTGCACACCATTTACCATGACTGGGTGCATGTGTTCCCTCATGTTCACTGGCATGCTCCCAGGGACACACAAATAACCCACTTCTTTTCTAGCACCCTGTTGTGTATTATTGCTCGCCTTTCTGGGACACTGTCTGACAATATGCCCAGTTTCTTTATACAGCCAACATGCATTTCTTACTTCAGAGAAATCTTTTCTCTGAAACCTGGGGCTTACTGGTTTCGGTGGAGGCAGTGAGGGTTTTAGCTGCCCTGAAGGCACGCTTTTCCCTTTCTGCGCTGCCACACCCACCCCATTCGCTCTCAGATCAGGTCTGCTCTTGGTATAGCAGTCCCAGAGTTCAGCAGACTCTTGCACTGTTTTGGGATCTCGGTCCTCTAGCCAGGGTTTTAGCTCTGCTGGCAAGCCCAATAAAACTGTTCTAATAAAATCACATTTTCAGTTTTATCAACAGATGTTACCTCAATTCCTTCCCACCATTTTAAAAACTGACATTGTTTCGTAGCTAGCTCCTCGAAGCTCATATCAGGGCGTCTCCTGAGCTTACGGAATTTAGCTTTGTATGATTCAGCAGTTAATTCAAACTTTTTTTTTTTTTTTTTTTTTTTTATAACAGTGAAGCTTTTAACTTGTTGTAATCATTGCCGTCCTCATTGTCCATTTGACCAATGCATCCCAAGCTTCCGGTAAGTAGGGATAGCTGGAAGCTCCAGGACTCTCTAGAAATTTTAGCCTGAATACAAACTTTTTCAAAAGAATTTAAAAACGTCCATATCTTCTGCTTCTTTAAACTCGGCATTAATTTGGAGTTCAATTTGTAACCCAGTCCTCCTGTCCCAGTTAAACCTAAGCCACTTACCTGCTCTGCTGCCACTGGTCGGAGTCGTAGCTTCTCAAGTTCATGTTGTTTCTGGTGCTCCTCTCCTCTGTGCAACTGTGGCACTCACGCCTTCATGGTCTTCAGGCCTCGCTGTTTCCCGCTTTCTGCCTCACGGTCCACCTCTCGCCTCTCTCTTAGCTTCGCCTCTGCTTCACGGTCCATCTCCTCTGTTCTCGCCTACCTACAGTTCTATATCCTGTAACTCAATTTGCAGCCTGAGTACCTCTGGATTCAGGATACTGGTAACCTTCCCCTGCTGCCGTGGCTCTTCACTGACAGTGGCCCTGCTGTCCTCATCTGCTCTAGACCCTTCACTGGCCGCTAGCCCTTCCACACTTGAGGTTTGGTCCTTTCCAGTCACAGTTGGTGACTCGCTGCTCTGGGTATCTGCTACCATCAGGGCATCTATGAGGTTCTGCGTGCTTGCTTTCACCTCGAACGGGACTCCTCTGTCCCCGCAGAACTGCCTTAAGTAATCTACAGTGTGCCTGCTGTAGTTGGAAGTCATCTTTCCTGACTACTGCTACTCTGGCTGCACTTTAGAAAAAAAAAAAAACGGGTAGGAACTTGACTGTAAGCCATGATATATATAGTTCTGTTTCCTTTAAAATAAAACTCCGCTCTTTTCCTTTCTTTGCAAGGGAGCTTACGGTCTCAGCTGACAGCACAATAAAAGCTTGAGATACCAAAATTATGCCACCGCTGCTAACCAATCTGACACAAACCCGCCTCAGCAGGTCAGCCCTCACTCCCAAAGTGCCAACCTCCGAGCGTAGTCTTGTGAAAAGTTTAACAGAACAAGGTAACCCTCTTGTCTGTTTGTGAGTCTGATCAACCTTGGTCTCAAGTTCTGGAGGATTCAAACTGGAACCTCTTGTTAGATACTCCAATGCACAGGCTCAGATATATCTGTCTTCGGGGAGATATCTTTGCCTCACGTGCATCTAACCAGGATACAGAGATGAACCCTTAAAAACTTTAATAAAGACTCTCAGATTTAAAACGCTTTCTTTCCAGTTTGGTACCACCATTCAAGCTTATGTTTAGTATCTGCAATAACTATATTTTTTTACAACTAAAAACAAGTCAAAGACAGAACAAGTAAGTTCTAAAAAGTATTTACTAAAATAGTTAAAAATATGTAAAACACAAAATACAGAACTCTTATTTCACAAGTCATACAAATCTTTTCAAAGAATAAGGTTTAAACAGTGCAAATTCCTACTTACAGTACTTAGATTTGACTCTCTTTCTAAATACTTGTTTAAAAGTGCTCACCGATCTTTCCTGGTCAGAGTCTAGGTAAAAATGTGTCTAAGTAAAACAGATTATTCCTTAACAACTGTATTGGCCAACCCTTTTGTGTGAGGTCAGTAGCTCCTCCTCTGTCAGATTATATATAAAAATATATATCTTATACAAAAACAGGATGTCTTTTTTTTTTTTTTTTAAAGTATTACATTCTGCAACTTCAGCATAATTCATGTCCTTCAAATGACACTTCTTTTGATCTCATAATAAGCTTCCTCCTTCCAGGACATGAAAGCATCTTTATGATTTTCGCACTTCTATGTAATAACCTGGGGTTTTCCTCCAACGTCATAAAATGGATATGATACAGCAACTACGGCTGTAATTAACTCAAACAGGATCCTTGATTAAGGCCTTACATGTAACACATTGTCTCTAAAAACTGAGTGTGTGTGAACTCACATGCTGTCAGCATTTTCTCATGGCTTTCATCTTTCAGCTGAAACCTGGGGCACTCTAGAGCATCAGATTTTCAGCAGAGACATTCAGTAATACATTTTATATTAAAAAAAGATAGAGCACTCAGAACTGGCTGTCTACATCACAGTGTCTACCCAACAGCCTTATCTGGTTCAATTCCTACCTGGACAACCACACCTAATCTGTCACGCATTGGTAACACCTCCCCACCCCACATGTCTCCACTCTAGGTCCCCCAAGGTTTGGTCCTGGGGCTCCTGCTTTTCACCATATTCATCGACGACATTCCCATGTCCATCTCAGCTAGCAGCACACATATGTACGCAGGTGATTGCATAATTTATGCATCAGGTACCTCAGGTCTCCTCCACTGAGGAATTCCTTCAACAGGACTTCTCTGCCATCCAAAACTGGTTCCTGGACAGCTGTCTTGTCAGGAACCAAAAGATGATGGTGACCATGCTGTTTGGCTCCAAGTAATACAATGTTAAATCAAACCCTGGTTCCCGCCCAAGTTATTATGCGCAGTACAGTGATGTGTCCGGGGAGGGGGGGCTGTCAGGGCTGGCAGTATAGCCTAGAGTAATGAGCTGTGAATGAGTATGGTAAATCTAGCAGACCAGGGTTGAATCTCCACAACTACTGTGAGACTCTGAGCAAGTCACTTAACCACCCCTGCGAGGGGACACGGCTTCTCCAGAAACCACTAGGCCCTGATCTAGTGAGCAAAATTCGTAGTTTTATGTTGATTGGGAGGCCAAGGTCCAACTTGGTGTACTCATTGTGAAACAGATCCTTACTACCTCCTGGAGGTTCCCACTGTGATTCTGGCCTGAGAGCTGCCAGGCAGTTCATGGCGACGCTGTCCACTCTGGAACATGAAATGCAATAGGTTTCGCTGGGTTGTAAAGCCCAATCCCACACCCTCATGGCCTCCCTGCAAAGCGGGTAAGAATGGTGCCTGTTTGTTGAGGTAACATCACCCAGAATTGTCTGAACAGAAGAGCCTGTGGAATTCGATGAAGGTCGTCCCGGCAGGGCATAAAGAACCGTTCTCATTTCCAGGATGTTTATGTGGAGATGAGTCTCTTGGGTCAGTCCACAGTCTCGAGACCTGACACTGGCGAGGTGTTTCCCATCCACTCTGAGGCGCCTGTGGAGAGGTCACAATTGAGACGGGCGAACTGCGGGGACTCTCGCTGACATTCTTCGGATCTAGCCATCATTGCCAACCCAGATTACGGTTCGATTGAGACTGGAAGCTGCAGATGGTTTTGCTGATCCCACTGACCCGTAATATCCACTGGGTGACCCGCATGTGGAGAAGAGCAAGCGTGATGTTGCAATGGCTGCAGCCATAGGTCCAGCAGGCAAAGGACCAATCTGGCAGGAACGGCCTTTGTCAAATGTCCCTGATGAGGATTGATGTGTTCCTCTGTCCTGGGGAAGAAAAGCTTCCTTGACGGTGTCCAGAACGGCGCTTATGAACTGCAAAGTCTGACGGAACCACAAGACTCTCTGATTGATCACATTCAGCGCCCTAACAGAGACTGAGAGGTGAGTGAGATACGGCCTCCAGAGAGGATGCCATGAGTAGCCAGTCGTCCAGGTAGGAAACACGAGTGGCCTTGCCTCTCAGTCTCGCCCCACGATCCCTATACCCCGTGAATACCCAGGTACTGGTGAAAGTCCAAAAGGGAGGGCTCGAACTGATAATGGTGGCCCTGAACCCAGTGAGAGTGTACAGTTACGCAAGAACTTACGTAACAGTAGATTCACGAGAACAGCTTTGCAGCAGGTACAACGTTAGGACTGAAGCGGCAGGCGTCAGATCCATAAATTTTTCTGGCTAGCAGTCTTCAGCGACTGTTCTCCGGCGTCGGTCCCGCCTCGTCCAGGCATGTACATAAGGAGGTGGTCCCGCCAGAACCTCAGTTCTCCGAGACCCCGGCCTGATGACATGAGAAAGGGAGACCGAGGACCAGCCATCGATGCCAAGACAAAGAACCGATTTTTCCAAGTGTAGTTGGAACCTACTTCCTCCAAGGGGAACAGGGCGGATAGAATTAAGCGTAAAGAGCTGTTCTCGAAGATCTACTGTTACGTAAAGTTCTTATATAACTGTACTATCTTCTTCGAGGTACAGCTCTTGCAGCAGGTTACACCATTAGACTGATTGCCAAGCACTGTTTCTTGAAACCCATCGAGGAGGCAATACTGAGTTCCAACCCGTCCTGAGCCTAGGACAGGAGGCCGCAGGACAGCAAGCGAAACCCGCCTCTTCTTCCGTGAGCGATATCAAGGCTGTAATGCCTGATAAAGGTGTGCACGGGCCCAGGTGGCTGCACATATGGCGATGTGGATCGTCTTCAGTGTCGCAAAGGATGTAGCTACCCTGTTTTAATGGCCCTTGACCACACCTGTGGTGTTTCTGTTTACAAAAGGGAACACTGAATAAGCCAGTGAAAGGGTCTGTTTAGACTGAACCCCATCATCTTTCAGCTGATGAGACTAATAGTTGTTCGGCTATGTGTTGTTTGGTCCTGGTCAAGTAGTATCTAAGACACCAGGATCATCCAGGTGTGAAGTGTGCTTCTATTAGCGACTTGGGAAGTACTTAGTAACAATTGCTGGTTACAGTGAGGGCTGAGACCACCTTAGTAGGAACTAGGATCGGTCTCCTGGACACCCTGTCCTGATGAAAATTGAATAAGGCCCTTGCACATGAGAGTGTGTGTTCGAGATTTCACCGGGTAACAGCAACTAAAACAACGCTTCATTACAGAAACGAGTCTTAATTTGGGCAGGTTCAGCTTGGTGGCGCGTGTTGCCCAGGATGAAAAGTAACCTGGTGTGGGATGGGATCCACGGTGGCCTATGGTGGAGAACCCTCTAAGAAGGTACGGAAGTATCCGGTTGCCACCGTGGCATTGCCTATGGGGGCATGGTAGGCTGAGATTGCACACAGGTGCACCTGATCGAGGAGTAAGCTAACCTGGATTAAAAAGTGGAGCAAGTATTCCAGAACTAGTTTCTCTGTGTCTATGGTGAGAAACCACGCTGGAGACCATAGTAAAACTTACGCCATTTTATGGCGTGTAGCGGGTGTCGGTTTTCTGGCAGCAGAAAGTACTCCGCTGCCTTACGAGACCCCGTGTCGCAAGATGGCTAGTGGCTCTAGAGCCAAGCGCAGGTTCAGAGAAAGCAAGTCTGGGTGGACCAGCTCGTGGACCTGGCCTGGAACACTCAGGTTCTTGCATTGTATTGTCCACTCCGGGAACGTGAACTGCAATGAGGTTTGCGTCAGGTCGCATTCCCATTACCCCTCATGGCCTCCTGCAGAGGGAGGAATGTGTGCCTCCTTGTTTGTTGAGGTATTACATCACTGCTGTATTGTCTGTTTGTAACAAGAGAGTACTCTGTGGAATGTCCGACTGAAGGTTTAGCAGGACCCCCTCATCTCAATATGTTGATATAGAGATGATTCTTGGGGGTCCATGTTCTGAGACCACCCCATCTAAGTGTGTTCCCCACCCCAGCCCTGAGGCATCTGTGGGAGGTTATCACCGACGCAAAGGTGAATGGAACCCCACGAAGAGGGTTCCCGGTTCAGCCACCATTGCCAGCCCAACCATGGTCTTCGGTGATCTACTGGATGCTGCATGTTTGGTTTTTGGTCCCATTGCACCTTACATCCACTGGTTACCCGCATGGAGCCCTGCCATCGGACTGGTGGAATGGCCGCAGCTGATAACCGAAAGGCCAAGGACCAGTCGGCTGGGACGGGTCTTCTTCAGAGATAGGTCCCTGTGAGGATCGGATGCCCACTTGTCTTCGGGAAGAAAGGCTCTCTTCAGATGGTGTCCAGAACTGCCCCTATAAATTGCAGTTTCTGGGACGGCACCAGAGATCGGTTGATTAGGATGCCCAGGACCAAAAAAGGCCCAGGGTTTGCTGGATGGTGATCAACAGCGCCTCCTTGAGGAGGCCATGAGAAGCCAATTGTCCAGGTATGGGAACATATAGTGGCCCTGTCTCCTCAGAGACGCTGCCACGACTGCCATGCATTTGGTAAAGACCCTGGGGGCCGATGACAGCCCGAAGGGAAGTGCTCGGAACTGATAGTGGTGGCCGAGAAACTCGAAGCGCAGGAACCTCCTGTGCGCTTGAACAATGGGGATGTGCAGGTAAGTGTCCTGCATGTCCAAGGACGCCAAGAATGCGCCCTTCTTCAGCATGGGGATTAGACCCGGAAGGGTCACCATGCGGAAGCTTTTGTAGGCGACCGACATATTGAGGTCACTGAGGTCCAAGATTGGACAGAGGTCCCGTTTTGGAACCAGGAAGTTGGCGGAATAATATCCTGTTCCTCTCTGGTTCCCTGGGACGTACTCCAAAGCTTCTGTCTGTAGAAACGTGAGCACTTCTTCCCTGATGAGCAGGGCATGCTGACCCGAATAACGGAAGAGCAGAGGAAGCCTTGTGGGGGGTTTGTCTAAGAATTCTATAAAGTGCCTTTTTGACCAACTGTAGCACCAACCTGTCGGTGGTGATAGACTGCCACACTGGCAGGTGATCTGCGATGCGACCCCCCGACCTTTGTTTCCCGTTGATCCAGAGGGGCAGGGGCAGGGAAGGAATCATCTTAATGACAGCAGAAGGGTCCTGCAGGTTGAGCCGACTTGGTGAGAACTTGGCCTCCGCCTGAGGACACCCTGACCTGGGTTTTTTGGGAGAAGGAGCCTCTGTTGTTGCCCGTTCGACAAGGTTGTTATTTCTGGAGTCCGCCACGTAAAAAGGAAAAATTACGACTCACCGTAATTTGATCTTCTTGGACGAGGCCCCACCACTCATTCCCACTAGTGGGATTAGGGCCGGAGGCACTAGGACCCATCGGGAGCAAACTTTTTTGCTGGAGGGTCGGCGCGAGAGATGGCGCCGCGAGACACGGCGCCGCGAGCTGCGGCTCGAGCGGTAACGACCTTCTCGGCGCCGACCCTCCAACCGCCTCAGTACCTTTTTTACCAAGGAGGTGCAGCGCAACTAACGTAAAGAGTAACTGTAACATTAAAAACACGGACATAAGATAGTCCGTACGACCCGTGTAAGAAGGGTCAGTAAAGAAGTCCTCACAGCCTAAAGATTTGAGGGAGTGAAGACCAACACAGCGGTGAGCTCGGGGGATGGAGGGTGGGCGTGTGAATGAGTGGTGGAGACTCGTCCAAGAAGATCAAGAATTACGGTAGGTATGTAATTTTCCTATCTTCCTGGACCTAAGTCTCCACCACTCATTCCCACTAGTGGAGAGTACCAATGATAATCCTCAAAAGGGCGGCAGGAGAGCCAGAGCTCACATGTCTAAGGTAGAAGCTCATTAAGGATGGTTCTGCCGAATGCGGAATGTCGCCTGGCATGAACATCCATGCATAGTGCTTAACAAGGTATGCACTGAGCTCCAGGTGGCGGCGCCAGATATCTGCAATTGGAACATTGCGACTTCCGCCAGGGATGCCAGGACCGCCTAGTAGAGTGAGCGACACTCTACCTTCTAATTTAACCTGAGCCATGGAGTAGCAATGTCGAAGGCATGCCACTAACCATGAGGAGATGCATCTGATAGCTACAGGTTGACCCAGCCGGTGTCGCTGAAAGAAACAAAGAGTTGTTGAGTCTTGCAACATCCTGGGTTCTGTCCAAATAGAACCGCAAGGTTTCTTAACATCCAAGGAATGAAGAGCCTGCTCTCTTCATTTTGGAAATTAGCAAGCAAGGAAGTACCAGAGGTTGGTTTAGATGGAATTCTGACACAACCTTGGGAAGAAATTTTGGATGAGTACGAGAACTACTTTGTCTTTATGGAAGACAGTATACGGAGGGTCTGTAACCAGGGCATGTATCTCAGAGACTCTATGGTGAGGTAATGGCCCCAGGAAGGCAGTCTTCCAGGTAAGAAATTTTAGCTCACAGGTAGCTAGGGTTCAAAGGCTTGAGTGAGCATGTCCAGCACCAGGTTAATGTCCCAGGCTGCAACTGACGCTTAACAGGGGTCTGGTATGAAGAATCCCCTTAAGAAATCTCTTCACCATAGGTAACTGAGCCAGAGTCAGGGATGAAACCAGCTCATGGAACGCTGAGATGGCACTAAGGTGAACTTTAACTGTGGAGTACTGAAGACCTGAGTTAGATAGGTCCAAAAGATACTCCAGAACCTTGTCAGGAGGACAGGAAAAGGGGTTCCAAGAGGACTTTGCACACCAGAGAGAAAAACGCTTCCATTTGGATGCGTATGTTTTCCGTGTGGCTGGCTCCCGAGCAGCCAGAAGGATGCTCGAGACTCTACGGGAGACGTTGAACCGATTCACTTCTATCTCTTCAGGAGCCAAGCATGAAGGTGAAGTGATTTCAGGTTGGGATGGACCAACGAACCCTGGGTCAAGAGACTGACTTGCAAGGGAAGTGGACTTGTGCTCCAAGCACCACTCCCATACCTCATTGCTTCCCTGCAAAGGGATAAGAGTGAGCACCGCTTTGCTTGTTGATGTAATACATCACAGCTTTGCTGTCCGCTTGAAGGAGAATGTTCTTGTGACAAAGGACATCCTTCAGAGCTTGATCGCGATAGAGGACCGCCTCACCTCCAAGACATTTATGTGGAGATGAGATTCAACGGAGTCCATACACCTTGAGTGTGGAGGGAGAGCAGTGAGCTCCCATCCCATTAGCGGCGCGCCTGTGGTGATGGAGATCTGATGGTCCGGAAGAGCAAAGGGGAACCCTTTGAGGAGATTGTTCTCTGAGACCACCAGGTGAGAGACCTTCAAGGGGTTGCGCCACCTGATGGGATAAGACTGGGGTGAGAGGTCGGAGACCACTGAGTGGAGAGCATCCATTGGGTGGTTCTCATGTGCAACCGGCCAGGGGTACAGTGAACACCGAGGACGCCATGAGACCCAACATGCTGTATCGAGAGAGCTGTAACCGATTGGTTCTCCCGATGTAACGGGCCATCCGAGGATGTCGAGTCTTCTGTCCTCTGGAAGGAAAGTCTCATGAAGAGGTGACTAGAAGCGCCCTAAGAAAAGGAGCCTCTGGGAGGGCTGCAGTTGGGATTTTTTTCAGATTCAGCAGAGCTCCCATGGACGTGAGAAGACGAAGTCGCTTGCACGGCTTCCAAAGTCTTTGGCTGGACGGGCTTGCAGAAGCCAATCGTCCAGGTAGGGAAAGACTCGAGTCCGCTTTCCTGAGATGCGCCATGAGAACTGCACAACACTTTGTAAAACTCACGGCGCCGAGGATAGCCCAAAAGGCAGGACTCTGAACTGATAATGCTGACCCAAAGCTACAAACCTGAGGAACTTATGTGGGTCGGGTGGACGGGATATGTTGGCACGATCCTGCATATCCAGAGAGGCCAGCCAGTCGTCCTGATGCAGCAAGGGTAACAGGGCACATAGGGAAATCATTTTGAATTTCTCCTGGGAGGAATTTGTTCAGCTTTCTGAGTTCTAGAATGGGGCGATCCCCCAGTTTTTGGAACCAGAAAGAAATGGGAGAACCTGTGTTCCGAAATGCGGGGCACCAGTTCTATTGCCCTGTTGTTCAGAAGGCCCCGATCTCGGTGGTGAGGAGGTCTGACTGAGAAGCCGACAACCTGGGTTGTCGTCTGGGAGGACAATTTGGGGAATTGAGAGAGTAACCTCGCGAATTATCCGAGGACCCATTTGTCTGAAGTTATGGACTTCCACTGCTTAGAAGTACATTAGACGCACCTCCCACCGAGGAGAAAGTTCCATCTCGGCAGTGTGGATGGAACTTGGGCCAACAACTCATAAGGTGGCGCTGGGGGCTTTAGGCCCCTGCGCTTTCTGCTGCGTCTTCTTCTGAGGTTGGGCAGGTTGGCTTTTATGGAAGCTTCCCCTGCTTCTGCCTCGAAAGGACTGACGACTAAGAAACTGACGCCTGTCTGTATGCCCGCGAGAGGGGCAGGCGGAGGTTCTGGCCAATTTAATGGCCGATCTAGTCTTTTAGGAGGCTTCTAAGGCTTGCTCCACCTGAGGGCCGAAAAGATAGGTGCCATCAAAAGCAGCGCCATTACCTGTTGCTGAGCATCCTTCGTGAGCTCAAGAACGAGCCAGGAATGGCGCCGAGTACAAACCCCGCAGCAGCTGAACGAGAAGCAGTGTCGAAAGCGCCCATGGCGGCTTTGACTTGTTGGTTATTGGATTCAATACCTTCTAGTAACGGTCAATAGAAGCTCTGACTTGGAGTCCGAATCTGGAAGAGCTTCAACCATTCTTTTCATAGAGTGCCACAGGATATACTCAACTGAGAAAAATAGCCTTGATAACTGGCAAACGCATACTTAGAGTGGAGGCAGCAAAGACTCTCTTACCTAATGTATCAATCTTACAGACTCTTTGTTAATAGGTCGAGCTGAAGTAGTTTGAGGAAGAACGACCTTGTCATTCTCTGCCAGGACTACAATAGATCCGCAAATGCTTGGGATGCCAAAATAGGACGATCCTTGGGAGCTGAATACTTTATCAATGGATTTAGCCACTGAATGATTAAGAGCAGGATTATTCCATACCATTTGAGACAGCTGCCTCAAGGAAGGCTGGATCGGAGGAGTCAACCTGTAGGGATCTCCAGCATGAAGGTACTGGAGTCTTAATATCTTCCCAGGATCGATGTCTGTAGTCTGGAGAGAAAGAGTGATCTCAGGTTCTTCAACAGAGACTTAAAGGACAGGTCCTCACCACAGGCTCTGTAGCAAAGAAAGATCCTGTTTCTCCACTTCATCACCCAACCAAGGTCTGGGTCAGGCTCAACATCATCTCCTGATGGTCCAGAAAGGACTGTTTGGACAGGAAAGGAATGAAAATTAGAGAGGAGGAAATATCAGAAAACAAGGAGAGTCCCCGAGACCCCGCGCCGAGACGGCAAAGCGGTCAAGACGGCACCAAGGAGGCACACGGCGCTAAGAGGCACGCCTCGCAAGCGGCACCGCGAAATCCCCGAGGCGCGCGAACGGCGCCGATACGGCACATCGAAGCCGACGGCGCCGACACGGCGCCGCTAGCCGACGGCGCCGCATACGGCGCCACCAAGCCGACGGCGCCACACACGGCGCCGCTGAGCCGACGGCGCCGCACACGGCGCCGCCAAACCGACGGCGCTCGACACGGTCATAAAGTCGACGGCGCTGAGACACGGCGCCGCTAGCCGACGGCGCCGCACAGCGCCGCCGATCCAGCGGGCGCGCCGACGGCGCCGCCAGATCCAACGGGCGCCTGACGGCCCGCAAGACCCACCGGCACCAAAAACGGCGCCGACAAGCCAACAGACTCCGCAGAAGGCGCCGGAAAAGCCCCAGGAACCTGGAAAGCAAGAGGAGGAAACAAAACCAGGAGATAAGGGCATCGGTGTGGCCCCCTGCGCCGCAGCCATGTGAGGGGGGGAAACACCTAAGCACGGAGTCGCAGGCACCGAAGAAGGCGCCGCGCGACTAGGAAGGTCCAACCGCCCTACCTGATCGCCGGAGGGGCCCGAGGGCTCCGAGGCAACCGAGCCAGGCAGAAGAACCAACCTCCGAGCCCATCGCTCCATAAGAGCGGCCCACTGATGAAACTGCTCATCTGGAGCCCTACCTATAGGCGGGGAGGGGCTCCGATGTCGAGGACGACGATTATCAGAAGTTGGCGATCAAGAAGGAGACCGCAACTAGCAATGATAACCGATCACGACGCCAGAGACATACTAGGAGGGCTACCGAGAGATGCTTCTTTTGACCTGTGGGTCAAGAAGAGCCGAGGCCGAACGGTGCCGTGAAAGCGACCGCTTATTTTTATGCCTGACGGGGACCGCCATCCTCCGGCATCGGACTGACCGCTGTCGGAACCCCGCTGAGTTTCTTGAGAAGGAGGTTGACCGGACCCAGCCCGCTGACTGAACAGCTTTCATCGAAGTCTCCCTACCGCACCTGACCTGCTCATGGTTGACTCCACAAGTAGGCCGAGACTTCTTCAAGTAGGTTAAATTTAAGATATTAGAAAAAATTTTCAAATAGAATAAAATTGCTATACTACTATCGTGATAATGTTACAAAAACAAACTGAAAACTAAGCGCTAGTTTGAAGTTTGACTCGACAGACGAGCGACGTCAGATACTGAAGCGCACTCGACGGCGGGAAAAAGGAACTGAGGGCGGTTGGAGGGTCGGCGCCGAAGGTCGCTATCGTTTCGAGCCGCAGCTCTCATGGGCGCCGGTGTCTCGCGGGCGCCATCTCTCGCTACGACCCTCCAGCAAAAAAGTTTGCTCCCGATGGGTCCTAGTGCCTCCGGCCCTAATCCCACTAGTGGGAATGAGTGGTGGAGACTTAGGTCCAGGAAGATCGACTCTGGTTCCTACGAAAGGAACTGAGTCTAGATCTGTACATGGCTTGGACAGATCTAACAGCCTTCCCAGCTTCTTGTAGTTTGGTGATGACCTTCTCAGATGCCTCACCGAACAAAACTTCACCATGGAAGGGGGCGTCCAAAATGTTCTTCTGGACGTCCGGGGTAAATCTGGAGACACAGAGCCATGAGTGTCTCCGGAGGCATATGCCTGAGGCTGCCGCTGTGGCTGAGGAGTCCGCGGAGTCATACGCGGCTCGGAGCACCTGGGTCCCCACGTCTGAACCCGTGTGGAGGAGCTGGAGAAGTTCCTCCTTTTGGTCACCGTATGGCAATTTCTCTGCCACTTCCTGTCCCTGTTCCCACAGTGCGTTCTGAAATTGAACCATGTGGGTTAGGTAGTTCAGGGATCTGATGGCGCAGGTCGCAGCTGCGTAAGTGCGCCTACCCAGCGCGTCCAGTTGCTTGGACTCCGGGTCCAGTGGCTGTGTGCTCAGATGTTGCGGTCTCTGGGACCGGTCATGAGAGGCTGTAATGACCAGGGAGTCGGCCAGAGGATGATTAGCCAAGTACTGGTCCTCCCTTGGGGCCTTGTACAGGCGGTCAGCCTTCTTTGGCATAGCCGGGAGTGAATGTGGACGTTTCCACGCTGCCTTGGTGACGTCCACGAAGGTGTCCACCAAGGATGGTACTACCACAGGGCTTAGGGTCTTTCTGCCGAAGATAGCAGGCAAGGCAAAGCCCTTCGGGGTGGAGTTCCTCTACATCCCATCCCATGTTGTCTTGGATGTGTCTCATGATCTCAGAGAACGAGGGGTTGTCCGGAGGAGACCTAGGAAGTTCACGTGGGTCTGGAGAAGGGATGCTGATCGGTGAAAGAGATCTGGAGCATACCAAGATGTCAGATCTGGAGTCCTCCGTAGACGGTGAATAGCGACGTCTTCTGGGTTTCTTGGGGCTGGGTGACCCTGAAGAGGATCTAGACGGAGATCTTCTCTTGTCTGTAAGTCTGCCCCAGGAGGTCCTACTGGCTCCTGGGGGGAAGGCACTCGACCTGCTGCACCTTTTGGCAAAGGAGGGGGTGCAGGGGTCGGTGGTGTCGTGGGTGCGGGAGGAGGGTGCGTGATGACCACATCCTTTTTGATGGTGTCCCACCAGAAAGTGAATAGCTCCTTCACTTCTGCCAAGTTAAAGCCCGACGATGGGCCGGGCGCCGGTGGTCTGTCGTCGGGTCCCGGCGTCGGTTCCCCAGGGGTCTCCGGTTCTGGGGAGGGTTCCCGCAGGAGCTCGACGGGTCCGGGGTCGCCTGCCTGGTCCTCAGGCTGAGTGGACTCCTCCTCCGTCAACGCCTCCTGGACAACATCGGTAGGTGGCGGAGTGGTTCTTCTAACTGCTGTGTCGGAATCGGTCCCCCGGCCGGTGTCCTGGGAGGTGAGTGCCTGGCCAGCGACGGGTGACGAACTGCCGCCGGTTCCCGGGAGTGTCTGAAGTTTAGCAGACGGTTCAGACGTCCGCTTCAGGGAGGTCAGCTCCTTGGTCTTACGTTGGGGAGGCGGCGGCTGGGAGACTGACTGGACGTCGGAGGCCGAGTGCCGGGATGAGGACTTGTGGTGCTCCCCTGACCTAGACGAGGCCTTGGAAGAAGAAGTGGGCCTGGAGGTCTTAGCAGGCCACAGGGTAGAAGAACCACTAGCTGACTTGACCACGACCGGGGGAGGCTGAGAATGGGCCCGAGACGGGGAGCGGTCGGACCTGGAGCTAGAGCTGTGGAAGTCTGAGGCCCTAGAGGGGGATCTAGGTCTCACCTTCTCGCAGTGCTTCTCATGGTGCCTGTGGGATTTCTCCGAAGATTCCCCCTTGGAGGAAGGATCCATGGCCTTGAGATATTCTTCTAAGAGGAAAGCCTGGAGAGCCTTCTGACGGCGGATCCGGGTCCGGCTGTTGAAGCCCTGGCAAAAGGAGCAAGCCTGGGTGTCGTGATCCGGGCCCAGGCACCGGACGCAGGCTAAGTGGGGGTCTTTGAACGGGATCTGCTTTCCACAGGCACACTTGGAAGAATGGCCTTCCACAGAAGTTGGGGAGGACATCAGATTGAAGAGTGGATCTTGAAGAAGGTATTCTTGTACAAAATCAAGATTTCGGAAGGAATTCCTGGTCGTCGCGCGCTAAAACTGACCGAAGGGTTGAGACATGCAAGTAGACGGCGGGAAAGAACTGGGGATTCTGGCGGGACCGCCTCCTTATGTACTACACCCGACATCGGGGGCGGGACTGACATCGAAGGCGGTCCCCGCTGAAGACTGCTAGCTAGAAAATTTCCGTGGGGTCCTGACGCCTGCCGGCTTCAGTCATAACGGTGTAACCTGCTGCAAGAGTTGTACCTCGAAGATCTTCCTGTGCGCTCAAGCGATGGCTATATGCAGGTAGGCGTCCTGCATGTCCAAAGACGCTAGAAAGGTGCCCTGCTTGAGCATGGGAATCAGACCTGGGAGGGGTCACCATGCGGAAGCGTTTGTACAGGACCGACTCGTTGAGGTCGCCGAGGTCCAGAATCGGACGGAGATCCCCTGTTTTCTTGGGAACCAAAGAAGTAAGAATAATATCCTGCGTCCCTCTGGTTCCGTGGAACGTGCTCCATCACTTCCTTTTCCAGGAGCGTGAGCACCTCCTGCCGTATAAGCAGGGCATGCTGACCCGAGTAACAGGAAAGCACGGGAGGTCTTGCCAGTGGGTGGTCGAGGAATTCTATGAAATGGCCCTTTTTGACCAAATGGAGAACCAACCGGTCGGTGGTGACTGACTGCCACCCTGAAAAGTTGCGAGCGATGCGACCCCCGACCTTATGCGCCCATTGATCCAGAGGAGGGGCGGGGCCAGGAAGGAGTCATGCTGTGGCAGCACTGGTCCCTGCAGACTGGGCCAGTTTAGTGCAACGTTGGGCTCTGCCTGGGGACGACTTAGCCTGGGGCTTTTCGCTGAAAAGAGACCCTTTGTTGCTGGCCGGAACGTGGCTGCTGTCTTTGTTGCCGGCTGCGAAAATGGCTCTGGTTCCTACGAAAGGAACTGAGCCTGGGTCTGTACAGATCTGACTGCTTTCCCAGCGTCCTGAAGTTTGATCACCCTCTGCAAGGGTTCACCAAAAAGTACTCTGCCGTTGCAGGGGACGTCAAGAATGTTCTTCTGTACATCTAGGGTGAAGCCAGAGACACGGAGCCAAGAGTGTCGCTGGAGACAGAAGCCTGAAGCTGCAGCTCTGGCGGAAGAGTCCGCAGAATCATATAAGGTTCGTAGTAGCTGGGTCCCCACATCAGACCCTGTGCGGAGGAGGTTTAGGAGCTCCGCCTTCTGCTCACCATCCAGATGTTTATCAACCAGGTCCTGGCCCTGTTCCCATAGGGCGTTCTGAAACTGTACCATGTGGGTTAGGTA
Source organism: Neoceratodus forsteri (assembly GCA_016271365.2). NCBI lineage: Eukaryota > Metazoa > Chordata > Ceratodontiformes > Ceratodontidae > Neoceratodus > Neoceratodus forsteri. The sequence goes on from CM057450.1 coordinate 1,005,531,259, forward strand.
GTTCAGGGACCTGATGGAACATGTAGCAGCCGCATACATGCGTCTCCCAAGGGCGTGCAATTGTTTGGATTCCTGGTCTGGTGGCTGTGTGCTCATGTGTTGCGGTCTTTGGGACCGGTCATGTGAGGAAGAGGAGGTTCCTCCGAGTACTGTTGCACAAGAGAGAACCAAACTTGCCTAGGCCAGAAAGGAGCGATCAGAATCATTTGAGCTCCTTCCGAACAGAGTTTCTGCAAGACCCTCGTAATCAGTAGAATCTGGGGGGGGGCATAGACGAATCTGTCATTCTAGTCTAGAGACAGAGCATCTCTCCAAAAAATGCCGCGCCCTAGAGCAAGCGAGCAGAAGACAAGAAATTTTGTGTTTTGAAGGGATGCAAACAGGTCTACCTGTGGAGTTCCCTAGCGCAGGAAGATGTCTATCCAGTTCCCATTCGTGAGCTAGAGCAGATGACTAGCCGAGCCTGTCTGCCAGCGTGTTCTTAACCCCAGGGACGTGAGATGCCGTGAGGTGAAGGTTGTGCTGCACTGCCCAATCCCAGACTCACATCACCTCTCTGTAAAGGGGGTAGGAACGAGTTCCTCCCTCTTTGTTGATGTACCAGACCACACACATAGTCCGTCTGTACAGCTAGGTAACCGGGAGACAGATACTGATGCAGAGCCTGAAGAGCATACAATACTGCCCTTAGTTCGAGCACATTAGATGTCAAGGGACTTCGAGCTTGAATCAGGAGCCCTGGGTCCTGTGAGGACCGAGATGGGCTCCCCAACCCTCGCCGGAGGCGTCCGTAGTAGACGTCTGTGAGGGGAGAGGAAGACCGAAGGGAACTCCCCGGCAGAGGTTCTCTTGAACCATCCACCACTGCAAGTCCCAAGCCATGAGAGTGGAGACCAGGACAAGTTGATCTAGGTTGTCCACTAGCTGATCCCATTGAGACCGAAGCGTCCACTCAGAGATTCTCATGTGGAGCAGAGCGCGAGGGACTGTCGGAATCGCAGCCACCATTAGCCAGAGGAGGCGAAGGACTGACCTGGTGCTGACCCGCCTGCGAATGGACAACAGGCTGACCTGGGCCTGGAGAGTGGCCGCCCTGTCCGGTGGCAGGAAGGCCATGCCAGAGGCCATGTCCAGGATCACCTCGATAAACTGGAGCCTCAGGGACGGGATCAGATGGGACTTGGCCTGGTTGATGGTAATACCCAGGCAGGCAAAGACCTGCTGGCTAAGGGAGAGGAAGCGCAGGAGTCCCTCCCTGGATGGGGCCGCCAGGAGCCAATCGTCCAGGTACGGGAAAACCTGCACCCCCTGGGTACGCAGGTAAGCTGCTACCACCGAAAGGCATTTGGTGAACACCCAGGGTGCCGAGGAAAGACCAAATGGGAGGGACTTGAACTGGTAGTGGTCCCCTTGCAACGGGAAGGGCGGACAGGGATATGCAGGTAGGCACCCTGCATATCCAAAGCGCACAGCCACTTTCCCGGTCGGAGAAGGGGCAGGAAGAGGCTCTGCAGTGAGAGCAACCTGAACCTCTTGTACTCCAGGAACAAGTTCAGGGAGCTTAAGCTGAGAATCGGCCTCACGTCCCCAGTTTTCTTCAGGACCAGGAAAAAATGGGAATAGTACCCCATTCCCTGAAGAGAAATGGGGACGGGTTCTATCGCCTCCTTCAAGAGAAGGGAGAAAATTTATTTCTGGACCAGAAGATGCTCCTGCGAGTAAGACGACCTTGGGGGAGGGTGTTGAGGGTGTTTCTGTAGAAACTCTATTGAGTGTCCCTCTGCGATGAGTTGGAGCACCCAGGAATCTAACGTTATCCTCTCCCAACCCAGGAGGTGGAGGGAAAACCTCCCTCCTACCAGTTCCTCTGGAAACGCCAGAGGCTGTGGGAGAGGAAAGGAGTCAGGTGGTGTGGGGCAGCGTCACAGCTGAGCCTCCCATTGCTTTTTTTGGTGGTGGGGGCTTGGCAGCCAGAGGGGCCAGACATTTATTGGCCTGCTTTCCCTGAGGTTTCGACCTTTGCCGATTCCGCCTGTGAAAGGGAAGATGCTGCGCTGAAGGGGGATTGTGCATGGAGTCCACAGACTTCAGTGCAGTCCCCTTCTCCTGCAGATCGGTGATAATGTCCTTGACATCACCACCGAACAGCACTGATCCCCAGAAGGGCGCTTCCTGAATAGCGGACTGCACCTCCGGGACCAAACCTGACACTCTGAGCCAGGCATGACGCCGTAAGCCCACGACGAAACCCGAGCTCCTACCAGCAGTGTCCACTGCATCGTACGTGGCACAAAGCATGTGCCGAACGGGCAGAACGGACAAGGTCAGCTACTTCCTGTTTAACCTGAGAGTCAGGAAGGGAGTCCAACTTGGATTCTACCTCACTAAGAATCTCCTTCTGGTAATCCCCCATGTGACCGACATAGTTCAGGGCCCTAATACCCAGAGTGGAAGAAGCATAGATCTTCTTGCCGTACTGGTCTAGAAGACGGGATTCTTTATCAGGTGGAGACTAGCTCAAATGCTTCAGATTAGCTGACCAGCCGTGAGCGGCGCAAATCATCACAGAATCAGCTCGAGGGTGAGAATCAAGGAAGTCAACACCCGCGGGTGCCTGGTATAGCCTATTAGACTTCTGAGGAAGAGGGGCTAATGTAGATGGTTGCTTCCAAATGGTGGAAACAAGGTCGGCATGAGGCTCAATCCAGGGTGGCACCAAGGTCGGAGCGGTCCCCGGCAGATCCAGGTGTTCAGCGAGTTTCTTACGCTGTGGGTCCGGCTCCATAGAGTGCCACTTATGAACTTCCTGGATTTTGCGCAACTCCGAAAAAGAAGGATTCTTCAGAGGAATCCTAGGCCTCGGTTTGGTCAGAGAGCATGGCTCGTCGTCTGGGTCTGAACAACTGTTGGGAGTCATCTGAGGAGGAAGAAGACTCCCTCTCCCGGCGTGGAGGAGGAACAGACCCCCCTTAGGAAGCCCTCGGGGAAGCATTTCCTGCCCCGCCCTGGAACCAAAAGACTCGCCCCTGGTATGCGGAGGTGGGGAGGGAGTCTGTCGTCTGGGGCGTACGGGAACTGGAACAGTCGCCGGGAGACTACTCTCCACCTCTCTGGTGAGCTGAGTCTTGGCCTCAGCCCACCAAGAGGCCAGAGTCTCCTTCAAGTCCACCAGCAGCTGAGGGGGCGGTGGAGGAGGAGGGGGGGGGATACGGATACTAAGTGTACTCGCAGGGTGCGTATCCGTAACCCAACAGCAGGTAACCCGGCGCTGGGTAGTAAGGGTCGGGTACTGCGGAGCCGGGTAAGACGGCGCTGGATAAGACTGAGTCGGATACCCGGGGGTCTGACGGAGCAGACGGCCTGGCTGGAAGCCCAGCGGGCGAGCCTGGAGCAGAAGGCACTGGAGCAGCATCCGGGGAACCAACGTCAGGTTGTCCGGCCCAGCGGGAGGGAGGCCTGATGGAGGCGCAGCAGGAACCTCAGCATCACCCGGGGATGGAGGGGAAAAATCCCCAGGGTCAGGCTGAGGAGACCCAGGGTCCCCGGAGGGCAGTGAAAGCTGCAGGAAGCCGGGAACGGCGGACGTAAGAGGGCCCGACATCAGGTCAGCCGCCGCGCGGATGTTGGGTCGGCCGACGTCAGAGGAGCCGGTGTCCAACTTAGCGGACCCATTGCCCGAGGCTGGTCGCGAAGGAGGGGCAGGCTGGTCGGGCAGGAAAGTGGCCATACGCCGCCCCGAAAGGCGGAGCGACTTATCGACCGCCTCCATGCAGGCGCGGAGGGGCTGATGTCCGCTACTGGAGCCGCCAACCAGTAGGCCGCGACAGTGATGGCTTTACTGGGAGCGGAGGCCTCCAACAGCCCAGAAGCGCGAAGCGCTGAGCGCGAACCAGACAGGCTGGCCGATGCCGCCTTGGAAACTTCCAAGACTGCCATCGCGGAGCGGTCCCCTGCAGGGGACGTTACCTGGGGCATGGCGACTCCAGCCGGAGTCGCGGTGGAAGAGGAGCCCCTGTCCCAATGCTTCTCCTTGTCCTCCTCATGATGGCCTTCGGGGGAAGTGGCCGCCTGCCAGAGCTTTTTCAACTCCTCCTCCATGGAGGACATCTTCTTGAAGATATGGGCCTCCAGGGACTACTGCCTCTGTCTGCGGGTGGCTGCGTTAAATTTAAGGCAGTGCTGGCACTTCTCCACCTGTTGGTCCGGGCCCAGACTGAAGAGGCACTAGGGCCCAGACTGAAGAGGCACTAGGAATGGCCACCCAGTTGGGCGCCGCACAAGTCACACTTATTTTTGTGCTCGGAGAGTGTAGGGAACGACATACACCAATGAAAGGCTGACTATTAAGTCGAATAATTCGAAAACAAGATGGTAAATACTACCGGCGACAGAGCTGTTGGGCGTTGAACTTTACCGCGAGGCGCTGACATGAGCTAATGGCAGGAAAGAACTGGAACGTGGGCGACTGACCCTTTCTACTGACGTCGCATAACGTCAGCCACCTGACATGGGGGCGTTCCCCCGCCAGAGACTGCTAGCTATAAATGTTTCCGTTGGGTCCCGACGCCGGGCGGCATCAGTCTTATATGTAATTACCTACTGCAAGAGCCCTCTAAGTAATATCTACTGTTACAGGTGAGTACCCTGTTCTAGCAGCGTGGATATGTTGTTCATCCACACACACTGGCAGACTCCAAGCAGTTCTCCGGGAGGAGGGAGGCGAGGCGCACACCCCCTACTTGGGAAATAGAGATTGGAGAACCGAGGCCCCAAAACCAGCATCCCTGCGTGACTCAAGGTCAATGTAGTACTGGGTAATAAAGGTGTTTGCTGACTTCCAGGTAGCAGCCTGACAGATTTCCTGGATAGGGATGTCCCTGGAAGCAGCCACCGATGCAGCAGTATGGTGGGTAGAATGAGCTCTTATCCCTCCGGGAAGCTCCATGCCGCCAACTCACAGCACAGACCTATGCATGATGTAATCCACCTTGCAATGGTCTGTTTGGCTGCAAGTCTGCCAGAAGCGGCTTCAGCATAGGTGACAAACAGCTGGCAAACCTCTCCACGAATTTCCGCTGTTCTCTCCTTATAATAGGAGAAAGCATGTCTCAGGTCCAAAGTATGGAACCTGTATTTGGCCTCCAAGGTGTAATTAGGGTAGTATACCAGCAGAATTAACACCTGGTTAAGGTGAAACTCTGACACCACCTTCGGAAGGAATTTCAGGTGGGGGTGCAGGACAACTTTGTCCCTGTGGAAGATCAGATAAGGGGAGTCCACCGAAAGCGCCTGGAGCTCTCCTGTCCTTCTGTCTGATGCGACAGCCACCAGGAAGGCAGTTTCCACGTCGAGTGTGAAAGCTCACACTTGTGCATGGGTTTGAATGGCTTGCCCATGAGCTTTGCCAAAACTAGCAAGAGATCTCATGGAGGTGGAGGTTCACGCACCGGAGGGGGATATGTGATCCAGGCCTTTGAAAAGGTGCCTGACCACGGTCTCCTGCGCCAATGTCGGCTGACCGGCCCGCGCCCAGTAAGCAGAAATGGCTGCCAGGTGCACCCTAAGGGTCGATGACCGTAGACCCCCATTGGAGAGAGACCAAAGGTAGTCAAGAATGTTAGCCACAGAACAGGATAAGGGGTCCAGACCCTTACCCTGACACCAAATGGAAAACCTGTTCCATTTGAAGGCATAACATTTCCTGGTCGATTCCTTTCGTGATGCTTCCACCATGGTGCAGACATCTTCGGAAAGACCCAAAACCTGGAACTCTAGCCGCTCACGTATCAGGCTGTGAGGTGCAGGGATTGAAGATCCGGAAGGAATACCTTCCCCTGGTTCAGAGATATCAGGTGCGGGCGTGTACAAAGCCGCTCCAGGGGCCTGCAGCTGAGGCTGAGGAGATCTGGGTACCAGAACTAGCATAGCCAGTCTGGGGCTACCAGAATCACCATCGCCTTGTCCCTCCTCACTTTGAGTAACACCTTGTGGATTAAGGAAAATGGAGAGAAGGCATAGAGGAGGCCTGGGGTCCACATGCTCGAGAAGGCATCCCCCTGCAGCGAGCCCTGCTGAGGGAAGCGGGCACGATACAGCCTCAGCTTGGTGTTTTCCCTGGAGGCAAACAGGTCTACCATCTGTTTACCTCAACGGGAGAACAAGTTGTAAACTTCCTCTAGATGGAGTGAACACTCGTGGGATGTCTGGCCAATACGGCTGATAGCATCCGCCAGCTGGTTTGAGACTCCAGCCACATGGATGGCTAGGAGATCTGCATCCAACCGGTTGACGAGGGTCCAGATTCAGAGCGCCTCCTTGCATAGCAGACGGGAGTGCGTGCCGCCCTGTTTGTTGAGGTAGTACATGGTCATGGTACTGTCCGTCTGGACTTGAACCACTTGCCCTCAGAGCTAAGGAGCGAAAGCTGACAGTGCCAGTCTGACTGCTCTGAGCTCCAGCAGGTTGATATAGCATAGAGACTTCTCAGGGTCCAGAACCCGTGGGCTCTGCTGTCCCCCATGTGGGCTCCCCAGCTCATGAGAGAGGCACTGGTCATAAGAACGACCGTCAGCTCGGGCCAAACGGGATCCCCTCCTACAACCGTTCTGGGGCAGTCCACCACTGGAGAGCGTCCCACATCTTCTGGGTCACAGAAATCAGCAGGTCGAAATTACAGTGGCACTAAGTCCACTGAGCGGCCAGCTCCCACTGGAGGGGGCACATGTACCATCTGGCCCAATGGACCACTGAGGTGCACGCCGCCATGTGACCCAGAAGGCACAGGAAGTCCCGGGCAGGGTGCAAGTGCCCAACCAAAAATGACGGGGCAAAGGAGGAAAGAACCTCCGCCCTGTCCTCCGGGAGCAGAGCTCTGGCTTGACAAGAGTCTAGCTCTGCCCCAATGAAGCCCATCACCCGAGATGGCACGAGTTCCGACTTGGCCTCGTTGATCAGTAGGCCTAGTTGGGAGCAGGTTCTGAGAGCCAGATCCCTGGACCTCTCCACCTCCTGAAGGGAGGAACCTGCCAGTCATCATGATAAGAGTAGATTCGAACTCCTTGACACTGTAGATGGGCTGCCACCACTGCAATGCACTTGGTGAAGACTCTTGCGGTCGATGACCAGCCGAACGGCATGGCTTGGAACTCGTACAGGGTCCCCTCGACCCTGAAATGGAGGAACCGCTGATGGTATGGACGGATTGGGACGTGAAAGAATGCGTCCTGCAGATTCAGTGAACAGAACCACACGTTTTGCTCCAGGGATGGTATGATCCGATTCAGTGTTACCATCTGGAAGGTGCGAGACCTGAGATACTGATTCAGGTCATGGAGATCTAGGATGGGGCACCAACCCCCCGTCCGCTTGGGCACCAGGAAGTACCTGGACACGAAGCCTGGGTCTGTAGGAGAATCTGGCACTGGAGCTACCGCCTCCTTGAGGAGGAGCTGAGCAATGTCGTCTCAAAGAGCCGACTGAGTGCAAGCTGAGATCCTTTCCTCCAGAGGGGTGCGGGCTCGGCTGGGAGGATATTGCTTGAATTCCAGCAGCAGTCCCTGGCTGACCACTTCTAGAACCCACCTGTCTGAGGTGATATCGGACCAGGCGGAAAGAAAGTGGCGGAGCCGGCCCCCCACAGGAGGACCCAGAGCTGGCGTGACGAGTGTAGGGGTGGCATCCCCCAACCTGTCACTGAGCAGGCTTAAAGGAGGAGGAGGAAGCTCCTGGACCAGCACCTCGGCCTCCTTTATGGGACTGTTGAGGACCCTGCTTGCACCAGGGGTGGCAAGCTTGAGCCTGCTGTTGCTGCTGGCCTCCTTGAATAGGAGGGATACCTAACCGCAGGGGAAGAGTGCCGAAAAGACTTCTTGCACTTCTGCTGTTTCTTGCCCAAAGAACCCTTCATAGAGGTAGCATCCAAGGTGGCACTGGGCTGCGCTATGCGCCGGAGGTGGCCAGCCACTCCTGGACCGAAGAGTTGGTGCCTAGGAAGAGCACGTCAGCTAACTTGTGCTGGGTATCCACCAGGAAGGAGGATATCCTCAGCCAAGCCCTGCAGCGAGTGGTCACTGCGGCTGCTAAGGAGGAGGCACAGGAATCTCCAACGTCCAGGGCCGTCTCGAGCTGCTGTTTTGCAACAGCATGGCCCTGGTCACAGACCTGCTTCACTGTAGTCTGCACGTCCGCCGGGGCATGAGGGAGGACTTCATCTAATGACCCTAGGAGGGCATGAGAGTAGTGTGCTATGATAACAGCCGAGCTGGCCTGGCGAAGGCCTAAGGAGGAGGCCGCATAGACCATGCGGGCAGAATGGTCCATATTCTTGGACTCCTTGTCCGTGGGTCGGTCAGTGGTCGGCTGAGCTACCAGTACGTCTGAACACAGAAGCAGTCACTAGGCTTTTGGATGAAGGATGTTCTATGAACCCCGCCAGGGACCCCATGGGCACCGTATACTTGTGGGCCATGCGGGCAGACAGAGCTGGGCAGGAAGCAGGATGCTGCCAAAGCTCAAGAGCCAGGCCAACAATAGCTTTGGCCACTGGAAAGGCCTTTGTTTGGGTATCCCCCCTTTTGAGGGCATCCGTAAGGGGGTACTCCGCCTTTTTCTGGATAGGCTCCAGGGGCATTCCGGTGGATTCAGAGATCAGGCGGAGGATGCCCTGAAAGGAGGAAGGGCCTTCCTCCAATCCTGCCACTGATGAATCATCCCCAGGATGCGAGGGTAAACCAGTGTCATCCCAGTCCGAAGAGTCTGTCTACATATAACGGTCTCCCGCCTAGGTCCCCCTTTACACGCCAAGGGCGACTGGGGATGACCGTGATCGACAGATGGGGAAGCCTGGTGTCTTGTCGGTCCTCTTACGAGGGAGCCCCTCCCAGAGGCTGCGTAGGCGGTGGCTCCACCAAAATCGGTGGAGAGACCGTAATAGGCCAAGCCGGGATACGGGCCGGCCCCACAGGCGGTGGAACCAAGGTCTTCGGTTCCAGAGGAGTCAGCGTCGGCCTGGGAGGCGGGAGCCAGGTGATGGCAGGTGCGGCCGGCGGAGCCGGCTTCTATCCGGTCAAAATCAGTTGTTGCCACATAAGATCCTCATAGCGTCGACGGAGTTTCCATCGAAGCCTCTCCTCGACCGAGGAGGATGAAGATCGGTGGCGGTGCCTCTTTTTAGAATGTTTATGGCCCTAGTCCTCAATCGAGACAGACGTGGTCGGTTTGGTTGATCAGCAGTCACCGGAGTTGGTGAAAACAGAGGTTCCGGGACGGTTTCCTCGATGAGGTCACCTTAAGGTCATGTACCCTCGTCGGGGAAAAGAAAGGACTGATCCCTTCCTAAAGATGAATTGACGGAGTCGGCGATAAAGGTTCGATCGGGTCAAGAGTAATCTCGGCCGGTTCGGCCGTTTCCTCGGTCCTGGAGCCTTGGTCAGACGGAGGGTCCGTAAAGTAGACGGCTGAGGATGTGATCTCGACCGAAGTAGAGATCGCATGTTCCTGGGACTCTGACCTCTCTCGGTCCCAGGAGTGTCTTCTTTTGGAAGAAGACGACTTAAGAGTTCTTATCCCTCTTCCGAGGGCGGGAGGAGTGCGAGCCCGTGGGCGCCTCACCCCTGGTGGGGAGAGACTGGCACAACTCCCTGAAGGAGCCTGTGAAAGTAGAGCCAAAGTTGAATGGAACAAAAAAAGCTTCAAGTGGCCGAAGCCTGAGCTGCTTCCTCCTCGAATCCCTTCATCTGCTCCAACTGCTCGCCGGATCCCCGCCGCAGAAAACCACCCACCTTGCCTCTTTAGATTTCACCCATCTCCCCAATTTTAGGCCGCCTTGCAGTCGTCCAGAACGTTGGGATGGAAGGCCAAACAAAGTGCACGACCGGAGACTAACTGCCGACTGATAGGCGCCTAGTACAGAAGCTCCTGTTTACAAATTCAATTTTAGTGATTTCAACTTAAAAAACTTAAGTCTTGGGATATTACAGGACTGATCCAGACTCCTCGACTGTCCTACCACTGGATAAATATAAGAAAATCATCAAAAGATCAATACTTTCGCCATCTTTACTGAAAGTAACATGGGAAGACCTAAGAATCTGCAGCAACAGGGCCGAGCACATGGCTCAGACACCGAACCTTCTAATGTGGCCATCCTGAACGCAGTTAAGGATCTTGAGTCCTTCGTCAAGGAGTTGGACAAGAAAGTGGACGGTTTCACTTCGAGGGTCTCAATGGTGGAAACAAAACTGGACATGGTAGCAATACAAAGTAAATCATCGCATACGATGGCTGAAAAGGCAGTCACGGCTACAGCGGGTCTGGTGAGCGAGAACCGCTTACTGTGTCAACGTTTAGAAAACCTAGAAAACTGAGCCAGCTTAGCCAACGTGCGGGTATTGGAGGTTCCAGAGATGCTCGAAGGACATAACCTAGCGGAATATATGATTTCCTTGATCAAATCCACGCTTGCTATTTCAGTGGAAGGAGATATCAGGCAAACCTAAAGGATTACTCCACATCGTCGATCCCAGATAGAAGGGACTCCACAGACGATCCTTATGGTCACAGTGGGTCCGACCATTAAGGAACTGATTTTACAGGCGGCCAAAGAAAAGGGACAACTTCACTTGCTGGATGGCCCAAGAATTTATTTTTTCCCCGATCTCTAACATTTGCAACACGCCAGAGACGCAAGGCATTTGAAGTGGTAAGATCTGAGCTGCGTCAATTAGGGATAGCAAATGTTTTGTTATACCCTGAGAAACTGCGTGCACAATATGCAGAGAAAATTTATTTTCAATGACCCAATAGAAGCGGGGAAGAGAGCAGAGAAAATTAAAGCAGACTGCAAAATGCAGGGAACCTGCTGATTCAGAATCGGAAGGGGACTAAGAATGACTTAATATCTAAAAATGGGCTACTTCACTATGTAAAGGGTTCAACAGTTAAATGGTGATTTGAGGGGGTTAGTGATATATGCTGACATAGGGTTAGGCAAGGCACGATGGTGAGTGCATTGTTCCCTTAATTATCTCTCTCCTCTCAGCCTACTAATTTGTGTACTGAGTTAAAATGGTGGTATTGATGATAGTAATTACCGTTTAAGGGGGCCAATGTGCTGTTTGACGTTTCCATAATGTTTTTGGAAGAATTATAGCATTTACATGGACTAAAGATAAGGTCGCTAAGACCACATCTATGAGTGTTTCACTCAAGGACTTTTAGTGCACAACTATCTAGAAATAAGGTCCATGGTCTTGGCAAAAGAAGCCAATTAAAAATGTATTTAGAATTTAAATGTTTACTTGAGCAAACAAATCTATATTCGTAAACCCTTCTACGATGTAACAGAGTGAAATGTTTATAATCCTTTGTAGAAGACATACTTATTTTAACTTTATAGTACATGGAACCAAGTATACTATATTGAATGTGTATTTTGACATAATAGAAAGTATAAAAAATTTAAAAAGCGCACGATGAGGTGTCATGTCCGACGCCAAGGCAATACACACGTTGAGTGGGAATCTGTGCTCGACATCTTCTGGCTGCAGGTACACCAGCAAAATCCAGGGGACGACTTGTCCTCCATTTCCGATGCGCTGAGATCGGAATAGTTATCTCTGACGAGTTTAAGTGAAATCTGCGATAAAACAGACGTTGTGAAGCCAGGGCCAACGAAATGCTATAGTAGCACGAGGGAACCCGCATCTTCAAGCGGAAAGGAATCTCTGGCTTCATGGGGCGGAGCTGAGGTATTTACCACCCGGGTGGGAGGGAGGAGCTAGCTTGAAGACTTCCAGCAAGATTTAAAGGGGAAAGGGACATGCCAGAGAGTGTGGATTAACATATCCACGCTCCTAGAAGAGGCTATTTCCCCTCATGGAAATGGAGCCAAAAAAGCTTAGGGGGATGGAAGGCGGGAAGGCAATACCTACTGCAAAAGCTTCTCTCGAAGATCTACTGTTACGGTAAGTTCTTACGTAAAGTACAGTTACGTAAGAACATACCGTAACAGTAGATCTTCGAGAACAGCTCTTGCAGCAGGTTACACCACTAGGACTGAAGCCGGCAGGCGTCAGGACCCCACGGAAAATTTCTAGCTAGCCATCTTCAGCGGGGACCGCCCCCGACGGTCCCGCCCCCGTCAGGCGTAGTACATAAGGGGGCGGTCCCACCAGATTCCCCAGTTCTCCCGCCGGAGACTTCCGGCCGCAGGCTGACATCGAAATGGGAGACCGAGGATCCACCGTCAGAAGACAAAAAGGGAATAAATTCCTGTTAGAAAAGGCTAAAGCCATGCCTCCTCCAAGGGGTAAGGTGGGCGGGAAGGTACCTGCTGCAAGAGCTGTTCTCGAAGATCTACTGTTACGGTAAGTTCTTATGTAACTGTACTATCTTACTTCGAGACACAGCTCTTGCAGCAGGTTACACCATTAGGACTGATTCCCAAGCAGTAGCGCTTGCAAACATTCTGGGAGGAGGAAACTAGAAGATCATTCCAGGTCCTGATTCTAGGACAGGAGACCCTGTAGCACAGCCAGGCGGAAGCCGGCTCTTCGCCGATGAGCGATGTCAGGCTACAGTGCCTGATAAAGTATGTACAGAGCTCAAGTGGCTGCAGCACAAATGGCAGAGGTGGAGACGTTTCTAAGTGCTGCAAAGGAGGTGGCCACTCCCCTAGTAGAATGGCCCCGGACTGATCCCGGAAGGGCCTTTTGTTTGATATCATAACAGTATGATGTGCACCGGACAAACCAGCGAGAAAGGGACTGCTTGGCCCATCATCCTTTCGGTAAAGGAAACGAAAAGTTGCTCCGATTTACGGCGCTGCTTAGTTCTGCTAAGGTAGTACCTTAAGCTGCGGTGAACATCCAGGGTGTGGAGCAGAGCCTCTCCTCTATTAGAATAATTAGGGAAGTAGACAGGCAGGTCAATGTCCTGATTGAGAGTGAGTGTGGAAACCACCTTAGGCAAAAATTTAGGATTCGTCCTCAGGGATACTCTGTCCCGGTGGAAAATCAAATAAGGCTCCTTGCACATGAGAGCATGAAGCTCGGAAACTCTTCTCACTGACGCAACAGCAACTAAAAACAACATTTTCCATGACAGAAAACGCAGCTCGCAATCCGCGGCAGGTTCAAAGGGGGGAGCGTGAGTTGCTCCAAGACAAAGAGTAAGTCCCATGGAGGCACTGGGTCTTTAATGGGCAGCCTAAGGTGTAACACCCCTCTCAGGAATTCTCGACAGGCGTCTAATTGTGCCACTGTTCGCTGTCCCACCGGGAGGTGATAAGCTGAAATGGCACAGAGGTGCACCTCAATAGAGGAGTAGGCGAGACCCGAATGGAAAAGGGAGAGCAGGTACTCTAACACCGCTTTCACCGGACAACCTAAAGGGGAAAGGCCGCGTGTTTCCGACCAGACACAAAAACGGCGCCATTTCATGGCGTACGTCGCATGCGTTGCCGGCTTTCTGGCTGCAGAAAGAACTTCCACAACCTCTTGCAAGACCCCGTGTCACAAAATGGTTATGTCTCTAGGAGCCATGCATGCAGGTTCAGTGAGCGAAAGTCTGGGTGGACCAGTGAACCCTCCTCCTGAGAGAGACGGGAGCTGAATGGCAACGGGAGCGGAGGTTCCCGGGATAGCTGTATTAGCAAAGGAACCAGATCTGTCTGGGCCAGAAAGGGGCCACCAGGATCATTGCTGCATGCTCCCTGCACAGTTTAAGAATAACTCTCTGGATCAACGGGAAGGGAGGGAAAGCGTAGAGGAATCTGTCTGCCCAGGAGAGGGACAACACGTCTCGCCAGAAAACATCAGGCCCTGGATCTAGTGAGCAAAAACTGGGCAGTTTTGCGTTGGATGGGGAAGCGAACAAGTCCAATTCTGGAGTACCCCATCGAAGAAACAGATCCTCTGCTACCTCCTGAAGAAGTTCCCTCTCGTGGACTCTGGCCTGAGAACGACTCAGGCCGTCTTCAATTGTGTTGTCCACCCCGGGAACATGTACTGTGATCAGGTTCGCGCCGTGGCGGATTACCCAATCCCACACCCCTCATAGCCTCCCTGCAAAGGGGGTAAGAGTGTGTGCCTCCTTGTTTGTTGAGGTAATACATCACCGCCGTGTTGTCTGTCTGTAGCAGAAGAGTGCTCGGCGGGATCTCTGACTGAAATGCCTGCAGGGCATAAAGGACCGCCCTCATCTCCAGAACGTTGATATGAAGGTGAGCCTCCTGAGGGGTCCACGTTCCCTGGGACTTCACCCCGTCCAGGTGTGCTCCCCACCCTAGCCCTGAGGTGTCTGTGGTGAGGATTACCTCCGGGGACGGCGCTATAAACGGGACCCCCGTAGAGAGTGTCCCTGGGTCTAGCCACCATTGCCAGTCTCGAATCACGGCGTTCGTGATTCTGACCGGATGCTGCATATGGTCTTGCCTTTGGTCCCATTGCACCTTGAGCATCCACTGAGTTACCCGCATGTGGATCCTTGCGAAAGGGACGGTCGGAATGGCCGCAGCCATGTGTCTGAGCAAGCAAAGGACCGACCTGGCTGGAACGGTCTTGTTCGAAGAAAGATCCCCTGATGAGGGATCTGATGCGCTCCGCTCTGTCGTCTGGAAGAAATGCTCTTCCCTGAACGGTGTCCAGGACTGCACCTATGAACTGCAGTTTCTGCGATGGTACCAGAAGAGACTTCTTGTAATTGATCAAGATGCCCAGAGACCGAAACAGATCCTGGGTACTCTGGATAGCCAGTAACAACACCTCTCTGGAGGCGGCCATGAGAAGCCAATTGTCCAAGTACGGGAACACATAATGGCCCTGTCTCCTTAGAGACGCGGCCACGACTGTCATGCATTTGGTAAAGACCCTGGGAGACAATAACAGTCCGAATGGAAGTGCTCGGAACTGAAAGTGGTGGCCGAGAAACTCGAAGCGCAGGAACCTCCTGTGCGCCTGAGCTACAGGGATGTGCAGGTATGCATCCTGCATGTCTAAGGACGCTAAAAATGAGTCCTCCTTTAGCATGGTAATAAGACCCGGAAGAGTCACCATACGGAATCTTTTGTAGGCGACCGACATATTGAGCTCGCTGAGGTCCAGAATCGGACAGCGGTCCCGTTTTCTTTGGAACCAGGAAGAAGTGGGAGTAGTACCCGTATCCTCTCTGGTTTTCTGGGACATACTCTGTCGCCCCCTTTTGCAGGAGCACGAGTATTTCTTGCCTGATCAGAGGCTTGTGCTGACCCGAGTAATGGGAGAGCAGAGGAGGCCTCGAAGGTGGCTTTTCTGCAAATTCTATAAAGTGGCCTCTTTCGACCAACTGAAGAACCCACTGGTCGGTGGTTATGGACTGCCATCCTGGCAGGTACTTCTCAATGCGACCCCCGACCTTGATGGCCCGTTGATCCTGAGGGGCGGGGGCCGGAAAGGAGTCATGCTGTGGCGGCGGAGGGGCCTGCGGGCTGGGCCGGTTTTGCTGGGCATTGACCTCGGCCTGCGGGCTGTCTGCCCTGGGCTCTGCGGGAACTGGAGCCCCTCTGTTGTGGTCCGGTGCGGGACTGTTGTCTCTGTGCCCGTCCACGAAGACGGCTTTGGTTCCTACGAAAGGAAGTAAGCCTCGGTCGGTACATAGCCTGGACCGACCTCACTGCCTTCCCGGCCTCTTGAAGCTCGGTGATGACCCTCTCAGAGGGCTCACCAAAGAGAACTTCTCCCTCGAACGGGGCGTCCATGATGTTTTTGTGGACGTCTGGGGTAAAGCCGGAGACACGGAGCCAAGAGTGTCTCCGGAGACATACACCTGAAGCTGCGGCTCGGGCCGAGGAGTCCGCGGAGTCATACGTGGCTCGTAGCACTTGGGTTCCCACGTCCGAACCCGTCCGCTGGAGCTGCAACATCTCCTCCTTCTGCTCACCTTCTGGCAATTTCTCAGCCAGATCCAGACCCTGTTCCCACAGGGCATTTTGGAACTGCACCATGTAGGTCAAGTAATTCAGGGATCTGATGGCGCAAGTAGTGGAAGCATACGTGCGCCTACCCATAGCGTCCAGCTGTTTGGACTCCGGGTCCGGTGGCAGAGTGCTCAAATGTTGCGGTCTCTGGGACCGGTCATGAGAGGCTGTTATGACGAGAGAGTCGGCCTGAGGATGTTGAGCCAAGTACTGGTCTTCCCTTGGAGCCTTGTACAGGCGGCCAGCTTTCTTCGGCATCGCCAAGAGTGAATGTGGACGCGGGTCCGAAGGCCTCTTCAGAGAGGTGAGCTCCTTGGTCTTCCGCTGGGAAGGAGGAGGCAAGGAGGCAGACCTGACGTCTGGCTCAGAATGGAGGGAACCCGACTTGTGATGATGGTGGCGGTCTCCCGACTTGACCAAGGCCTTGGAAGATGAAGGAGGCCTGGAAGACTTAGCCTGAGAAGAGGAGCCCGAAGATTTTCTCACCGCAGCCAGGGGAGGCTGAGAACTGGCCCAGGAAGGCGAGCAGTCGGACCTGGAGCCGGAGCTATGAGAATCAGAGGCCCCAGACGGGGACCTGGAAAGGGCCCTCTCCCTATGCTTCTCCGAATGTTTGTGGGCCTTCCCCGAAGAATCTCCCTTGGAGGCCATGGTCTTGAGTTGTTCCTCAAGCAGGAACGCCTGTAGTGCCTTCTGGCGATGGATCCGGGTTCTGCTGTTGAAGCCTTGGCAAAAGGAACAGGACCGGGTGTCGTGGTCTGGGCCTAGGCACCGGACGCAGGCCAAATGCGGATCCTTGAAAGGCATCTGCTTCCCACAGGCGCACTTGGAAGAATGACCGGAGGTTGGAGAGGACATCAGACAAAAAACTGACTGAAGAAAAACGAATTTTCCGAAGGAAAAAACTTAACCACGCGTCGCGCGCTAGAATTGGACGAGGGTGAGACTTACAGTTAATGGGGAAGAACTGGGGAATCTGGCAGGACCGCCCCCTTATGTACTACGCCTGACGTCGGAGGAGGGACAGACGTCGGGGGCGGTCCCCGCTGAAGATAGCTAGCTAGAAATTTTCTGTGGGGTCCTGACGCCTGCCGGCTTCAGTCCTAATGGTGTAACCTGCTGCAAGAGCTGTGTCTCGAAGTAAGATCTGTACTATCTTACTTGGAAAGGGCTCTTGCAGCATGTATTCACATATAGGACCGAGTCCCAAGCAGTCTGGAGCAAGGAAAAGCACTCGGGAGGAGGACTGTCATCCATTGCAAGGAACCTCAGGTTGAAAAGGGGTCTCATGAAAGAAAAAAATTACTCACCTTAGTAATGTTTCTTCTAATGAAGTCTTGCTGTATTCTGACAGTAGCAGTGAGTCCCAACCTTCGAACTGCCCTGGAGATTAAAGAGTTAACTTTCCATGCCAGGCATGGAACGCTGAGCTCGAGCTCGGTTGAGACTGTCTGTTGCTGTTTAAACTCAAACCGTCAGATCTTTACGAGCTAAACTCACTAAGGTCCTGTGTGGAAGCTGTAAACCTACACTAGCCAACTGGCTACTAAACATAAAACACATTTTTTGGTCCCAAAACAAAGACTCAAGTCAGGAGACCCAAAAAAATTAAAAACACACCACCAACTCACCCCAAGAAAAAGGGGGTGAAAACAAGTGCTTGCTACAGAGTGCCAACACTGCACTGCCCACCCACATCCCAAAAAAGAGGTTCTGAGAGGGGCGGGGGCTCAGAATACAGCAAGACTCCATTAGAAGAAACAACATTACTAAGGTAATTTTTTTTTTTTCAAACAACATGAAGTCTTGCTGTATTCTGATGGTAGCAGATTACAAAGCAGTACCTCCATGGAGGAGGGACAGAACCTGCTTAGGAAATAGGCTCTGATGCACAGCTGTGCCAAACCGAGCATCACTCCTAGCCTGGATATCCAGGGAGTAATGCTTGGTAAAAGTGTGAACTGTTTTCCAGGTAGCTGCTTGACATATCTCTAGAATAGGGATGTCCCTGGCAGCAGCCATGGAAGCAGCTGTACCTCTGGTAGAGTGAGTCAGGCCTGAGGGTGGAACCTTACCCAGTTTTTCATAACACAACTGGATACAAGAGATAATCCACCTGGCAATGGATCTTTTAGTGGCAGGTTTCCCTTTACCAACCTCACCATAAGTGAGGAACAGTTGGAGGGAGTCAAACCTATGACCCTTGGTACGCTCTATGTAGTAGCTAAGGGCTCTTTTCACATCTAAACTGTGTAGCCTCCTCTCGCCAGAGGAGGAATGGTCAGTGAAGTACATAGGAAGAGACACAGATTGATTAAGGTGGAAATCTGAAACCACCTTAGGCAAGAACTTCCTGTTAGTCCTGAGGACCACCTTATCTCTATGAAAGGAGACAAAATCAGGCTCCACTGACAAAGCTTGCAATTCACTTATGCGTCTGGCAGAAGTGATGGCTACCAGAAACAAAGTTTTCCAAGTCAAGTACTTAAGCTCTGCTGAAAACAAAGGCTCAAAAGGGGGTTGCATAAGCTGAGCAATGCAAACATTAAGGTACCAAGCAGGGGCAGGGTCCCTGAATGGAGGGTTGGTGTGAAGCAATCCCTTGAAAAACTTGGGAGAATACAGGGTGAGCTGAAAAAGAAGAGGGCTTACCTGCTGAAATAAAAGCAGAAACAGCTGCCAGGTGCACCTTCAGTGTAGCTGGTCTTAGCCCCAAGCTATTTAAATGGACCATATAATCAAGGACTGTGGGCAGATCAGCAGACTCTGGGGAAATATGCTTCCCAGAGCACCATATGGAAAATCTTTTCCATTTGGAATTATAAGTAGCCCTGGTGGAAGGTTTCCTAGAAGCCTTCAGAATATCCATTACACCTTGGGAGAGGTGTAAATCAGCAAACTAACTCTTCAAGAGCCAGGCCTTGAGATTGAGAGATTTGAGGTTCGGGTACCAAACTCTCCCCTGAGCGCAGGTTAACAGGTTGTAATTCCTGGGAAGACACAGAGGAAGATGGACTGCTAAGGACAGTAGGAGTGGATACCACGACTGTCTGGCCCAGTCTGGAGCAATCAGGATCATCTTGCAGGGTTGAGATCTGATTTTGACTAGCACTTTGAACAGAAGAGGGAAGGGGGGAAAAGCACAGAGAAACTTCCCTTCCCAATTGAGAACTAAGGCATCCAGAGGGACTGAGCCCAACACTGGGGGCCTGCAGCAAAAAAGGGGAAGTTGATGATTGTCTGTACAACTTTGTTCTGAACAGATTTGGAAAAAACTTGAAGTGCTAGAAAAACTGCTCTGAGTTCCAACAGATTGATGTGGAGCAGACATTCCTGAGGGGACCACAATCCCTGGGTAGTGAGGTCGCCCATGTGAGCTCCCCACCCCAAGAGGGATGCATCTGTAGTAAGGATTAAGGAGTGAGACTGAGTGACAAAAGGAACCCCTCGTCTCAGATTGCTCTGATCTGCCACCACTTTAGGGCCTGGATCAGGGTTCGAGTTACTGGGATCAATTTGGTTAGAGGGTCTTTCCTTTGAGACCAAGGCTCTCAAATGGAACTGATGTCCCTCATCTGAATCTTGCTCCCTGCACTACTGCTGTAGAAGCAGCCAGTGCCCCAGGAGCTGTAGAAAGTGCTGCTGGTTGAGAGCCTGCAGGGTGAATGAGGAAGCCAGAGAGACCAGGTCCTTGCCCTGTCAAAGGAAGGAAGGCTCTGGCTTTCTCTGTGTTCAGCTCTGCACCTATGAAGGTGAGGAGCTGGACAGGCTCTAGAACTGACTTTGAAAGATTCAGAAGGAAACCTAGAGAGGTGAGCAGTTGCTGAGTTATCTGTAGATGTAACCTGACTTGGTCTGGGGACTGGCCTACTATGAGCCAGTCGTCCAGGTAAGGGAAGATGGCAATTTTTTGCCTTCTTAGGGCAGCAACTGCTACTGCCAGGCATTTGTGAATACCTTGGAGCAGAGGCGGAGGCCAAGGGCATTGCTCTTAACTGGTAATGGCCTGAGGGCAGCTCGACACCTGAGGTACTTTCGATGGGAGCTTCTGATGAGAATATGGAAGTAGGCATCCTTGAGGTCCAGGGACGCTAGCCAGTCCCCCTGGCCTTAGAGAGGGTAGAATAATTCCCAGAGTCACCATTTTGAATTTTGGTTTTAAAAGGTGCTTGTTTAAATGTCAGATCCAGGATGGGCCGCCATTCTCCTGTCGTTTTTGGGGTAAGGAAGTACCTTGAGTATAACCCTTTGCCCTGGTGTAGGGGTGGAACCCTTTCCATAGCTCTGAGAGCCAGGAGGGAAGAGACCTCTGCCTCTAGGGCAAGTGCCTCTGGTGGATTTGCAGGTGGAAAGGATCTGGTTCTCATCTTTGGAAACTTTCTGAAGCTGAGAACCAGTCCCTGGCTTACTACTTCCAGGACCCACTTGTCTGATGTCAGAGACTCCCAGTCCTGGACAAAGTAAGCCAGACTGCCCCCTACAGGTAGCTGAGAATCTGCCCTGGCAACCCCATCAGGGTGCCTGCTTGGCAGGGGCTTTGGGCTGAGAGTGGAAGCAGGCCTGCTTGTACCCGTCTGCCTCTCCTTCTAAAGAACCCCTCTGGGCACAAGCAGAAGGAGGCCTGGGCTTGGTAAAGGCCTATAGAAGGCCTCGCGCCTGCCCTGGGAAGCTGCCTTTGAGGAGTGGCCTGCCTTTCCTTGGCCTGAGCACTCCTATAGGTGGTCCTATACTCATCCATTTTCTTCATGTAATTCTCTGTCTGCTCCCAAAATACAGGTTACTCACCTGTAACAGGAGTTCTAGGAATGGTATATGGTTGTTCATCCACACTCATTGGCAGGTATCCTTGCCTTCTAAATCTTGCCGGAAGGTCTTCAAGCTTGTCCTCCCACCCACCCGGTGGAATAATCTCGGCTCCGCCCAGTGGCCCGATCTGGCCTGCTGGAAGCTCAGGTTGTCTGTCCGAGCCCGAAGGAGGTCGGGTGGAGTAGGTAGGATGAACAACATATACCATTCCTAGAACTCCCTGTTACAGGTGAGTAACCTGTATTTCCTAGGGACATGGATATGTTGTTCATCCACACTCATTGGCAGACTCCTAGCAGCTCTCCGGGAGGAGGGAGGCAAGACCACACCCCTATACTTACTTGGGAAAGAGAGACTGAGAATGGCAGGCCCCAAACCAGCATCCCGGCGTGACTCAAGGTCGAGTGTGGTAGTGGGTAATGAAGGTGTTTGCTGACTTCCAGGTAGCAGCCCTGCAATTTCTGGATAGGGGCGTCCTGGAAGCATACCGTTACAACAGTATGGCGGGTAGAATGAGCTCTTATCCTCTGGGAGGCTCCATGCCCGCCAACTTATAGCAGAGATCTATGCAGGAGGTTACCCACCTGCTTATCGTCCGGCTTGGCTGCAGGTCTGCCAGATCACGACTTCAGCGTAGGTGACAAACAGCTGGCGAACCTCTCCCCAATTTCAGCCATGCGCTCCTTATAATAGCGAGCGCCTTCTAGGGTCCAGATATGGAGCCTATATGCAGACCTCGAGGTGTGATTGGGGTAGAACACGGCAAGTCAACACCTGGTTAAGGTGAAACTCCAACACCACCTTCGGAAGGAATTTCGGGTAGGGGCGCAGGACAACCTTGTCCCTGTGGAAGACCAGGTAAGGAGACTCGATGGAAAGCGCCTGGAGCTCTCCCATCCTTCTGGCTGACTGATAGCCACCAAGAAGGCGGTCTTCCACGACAGGTGAGAGAGCACACCTGTGCATAGGTTCGAATAGATCGCCCATGAGCTTTGCCAATACCAGCAGTAGATCCCACGGAGGTGGGGTTCCCGCACTGGAGGAAATGTGATCAAGGCCTTTGAAAAAGCCAGAACCACCTTCTCCCTCGCACACGGCTGCTTCCGGCCTGCGCCCGGTAGCAGAGATGGCTGCCAGGTGCACTCAGGGTGTCACGACCTAAGCCCTTGACTAGAAAGGGACCATAAATAGTCCAAGATGCTTCCAAGGAACAGGAGGAAGGGTCCAAGCCCTTGCTCTGACACCAAATGGAAAACCTTTTCCATTTGAAGGCATAACATTTTCTGGTCGACTCCTACGGGAAGCCTCAACTACATTGAGGACCTACCGGAAAGACCCAAGGCCTGGAACTCTAGCCGCTCAGGAACCAGGCCGTCAGGTGCAGGGATTGAAGGCCGGATGGAACACCTTCCCTGATTGACTGAGAGCAGGTCGGGCGGGCTGGAAGCTGCCATGAGTCCTGGAGCTGAGACTGAGGAGATCTGGGTACCAGAACTGCGAGGCCAGTCTGGGGCTATCAGAATCACCTGCGCCTTGTCCCTCCTCGCCTTGAGAAGCACCTTTGTGGATCAAGGAAATGGGGGAAAAGCGTAAAGAGGCCCGGGTCCATTGCCTCAGAAGGCATCCCCTGCAGTGAGCCCTGCTGAGGGGCGGGCATGGAACAGACTCAGCTTGGCGTTCTCCATGGAGGCAAACAGGTCCACCCTGAGGTGTGCCCCAAAGGGAGAACAGATGCTGTACTACCTCCGGCAGGAGAGACCACTCGTGGGATGCAGCCCTATCCGGCTCAGGGCATCGGCCAGGGTGTTGGAGGCTCCTGCCACGTGAATGGCTAGGAATCCGCCTCCAGGCTGCGCACGAGTGGCCAAATCTTGAGGCTTCCTTGCATTAGAAGCATGGGCGCGTCCCGCCCTGGCGGTTTTAGATAGTACATGGTCGTGGTATTGTCCGTCCTGGACCGGACCACTTGACCCCGGAGGAGCGAGCAAAGGCGGTGAGAGCTAGGCGGACCGCCGAGCTCCAACAGGTTGATGTAGCATCAGGACTCCCAGGGGACCAGGGCCCATGAGCCGAGTGTTCCCCCAGATGGGCACACGCAACCCATCAGAGAGGCATCGATCGATAGAGACCGTCGGCTCGAGGCGGACGAAACAGGATGCCCTCCTGCAAATGATCTGGAACGGTCCACCACTGGAGAGCGTTCCACATCCCCAGGTCACCGACACAAGCTGGTCCAAGGATCGCTAGCGTTGTGACCACTGGCTGGCCAGTCCTCACTGAAGGGACGCATGTTCCAGCGGCCCACCGGACCAGCCAGGTGCAGGCCGCCATGAGACCCAGGGCGCAGGAAGTCTGGGCAGGGCGCAGTGCCCAACCAGAAATGATCGGGCAGGGAGGAAAGAACCTGTCGCCCTGTCCGCGCGGGAGCAGCGCTCGGCTCAGAAGAGAGTCGAGCTGCGCCCGATGAATAGAATCACCTGCTTCGCTCGAGTCTCGACTTGGCCTCGCTGATAAGGAGGCCCAGTTGAAGCGACCTGGAGGCCAGATCTCTGGACCACTCCGCCCTCCTTCCTGGAGGGAGCTGCTATCAGCCAGTCGTCCAGGTAAGGGTACACCGGACCCTCGGCGCCGACAGGAATGCTGTCACCACTGCCATGCATTTGGTGAAGACCCTGGGAGCTGGAGACAAGCCGAAGGGCATGGCTTGGAACTCGAAGAGGATCCTTCCGGCTCAGGCGAAGGAATCTCTGAGTGAGGCAGACGGATAGGGACATTAGCTTAGCGTCCTGCAAGTCAGAGAGCAAGAACCACCGCGGCGTTCCAAGGATGGTATTATCTGAGCCAGAGTGACCATCCTGAAGGTTCGAGACCTTAGGAACTTGTTTGGAGTCGTGTAGGTCGAGAATGGGGCGCCAGCCCCCGTCCGTTCGGAACCAGGAAGTACCTGGACACAAACCCTGGGTCTGAAGGAGGTCCACCACCTCTGTTACCACCTCTTCTGGAGGAGGAGGCGTGTGTTTCGACTGGCGAGCCGCTCCAGTGAGGCTGGGGATCCCAAGCCCCGAGGCAGCGGCTCTGAAGGGTGGTGCCTGCTCGACTCCAGAGGCAGGCCTCTTCCCACCACCTCAAGACCCACCTGTCCGTGGTAACAGCGGACCAGGCGGAACGGAAGTGCGGAGCCGTCCCCCAGGACCAGAAGTAAGGTGGCAGGGGATGGGGGCGACACCCTCAGCCCGTCACTGGGCAGGCTTGGAGGAGGGACCGGCCGAGGGACCTCCCTGGGCCCTCACTCCCTGCCTCCTGTTAGAGGAAGCCGGCGGCAGGTTTGGGATGCCAAGGCCGAGCCTGCTGGCCCTAGCGTTGCTGGGCGGGCGGCGCCGGGGGCACAGAAGGGCGAAAGGGCTTAGGCTGTGGTTTGCGGCCTTTGTCCTTCTAGCGGAAGAGACCGAGTCAAGGTGGCATTGGACTTCTCGATCCTCTGCAGGTGACCTTCCACCCCAGGGCCGAAGAGGTCAGTCCCCAAAGGAACATCCGCCAACTTGTGCTGGGTATCCAGTAAAGGTGGATATCCTCAGCCAAGCCACTTGGCATAAGCCACTGCGGCCGCCACCGATCTGGCACATAGAGTCCCTATATCCAAAGCAGTCTGGAGCTGCTGTTTGGCCACTGCCCTGCCTCGGTCCCGCACCTGCTTAACAGTAGTCTGCAGATCGGGGGAAGATGAGGGATGACCTATCCAGGAGCCCAACAGGGCATGAGAAAATGTGCCATGAGGGGCGCCGAACTGGCCTGGCGAAGGCGAGAGGACGAGCGTAGACTTTTCGCCCGACATAGTCCAATTTCTTGGACTCCTTGTCAGGAGGTTTGTCCACATCCCTGGCGTTGCCGGGCACGCCGGAAAACGCTGTCGGTAACCAACCCCTCAGCAGAGGGGTGTTCCGAAAAACCGGACAAGGAACCGGTAGGGACCGCATACTTCCTGGCCATCCTGGCCGAAGGCGCAGGGCAGGAAGCAGGGCGCTGCCAAAGCTCCAGTGCCGGACCCACTATGGCCTCGGCCACCGGAAAGGCCTCCGTCGGAGAATCCCCTCGGTCCAGAATCTCCGTGAGGGGATACCTGGCCCGCTTGGAAACAGGTTCGAGCTCCATCCGGTAGACTCGAGATGAGCGAGAAGCAGTCCTAGGAAGGACGACGGGCTGTCGTCCATTGACTGACCTCCTGAAGACTCCAAGTCCAGTCGCTTGGAGAAAAGGAGGAATCATCTTCGGACTCGGAAGAGTCCTCAAGAGCTGCCTCTGGCCTGAGCCACCCTTCACCTGCCGAGGTCGGTCGGGAGTGAGGGTAACTGACAGCCGATGGGTAGACCCTTAGCCGACCGAGAATCATGGTCGGAGCCCCAGATGGTGGCTGTGGAGGCGGAGGTTCCACGGAATCGGTGGAGCAGCTGGTTTTGGCAGACAACCCGGCCTGGGTATAGGCTCCTCGGATAAGTCGAGGGGTTGTGTCGGCTGTTCGGTGACACCATAATGGCCGGGAGGCGGTCGGCTTATTCCCGGCCAGGAGGAGCTGTTGCAACATAAGGTCCTCGTGCTCGTCGACGTAATTTACGCCGAAGCTTCCTCATCCGAGGAGGAGGGACGAGGACGCGGCGACGCCGGGCTATCACGGTACCGACCGCTTATGACGTGGGATCGGCTGGACCGCCGAAGAGGTCCGAGACCGAGACCGAGTCCCGGAATTTCCGAGGTCGGTGCGGGAGGTGTCGGCCGGAACCGGCACTCCTTCGCTCGGATGGTCCATCCGAGGCTCCGAACCGAGGCACAGGCGAGCCCACGGGATCCTCAACTCCTCCCGGGGAACCGGGAGGGGAATCTCGGCCGCTAAAGGCGACAGCCCGTCCAATGGGTCGAAAATCTAGGCTTCATCGGTGGAAGTCTCGGTCAACTGACCTGGCGGGGACACCGTGAGGCCAGTGGCGGCTGAAGCGGTCGATCGACAAGCCGACGGTCGGCCGGCCGGGAAAGGAACCTTTCCGCTCCCAAGAGCGTCGACGGAGGGACTTACCCCTGTCCCTCTTTTTGGACCGAGAATAAGGTCCAGCAGACGCAGGCCCTTCTCCTTTAGTGGAGAGGGACAGACAAAGCTCCTTAAAAGAAGCCGTGTAGGAAGAACCCAGAGAGAGCGGGATAAATGCCGCGGCCGAGGAAGATACGGCCCGCGCCGCCTCCTCTTCGAGGGCGACCATCCGCTCGAGCTGATCCGCCGAGCCCGCCGCGGGACACCGCTCAACCGGCCTCCGTGACTTCACCGAGGGAAACGCTCGGACGGCCCAGTTGCAATCGGCAGCACGGTCTTCGAGGACGAGGCCAGAAAGATGAGCACAGGTCGCAAGCCTGCGGGTGCGTGCTCAAGGCCTAAGCAGTAGACACCGCGTGGAGTGTGGATCCGTCCGAGACATCTTCTGCCCGCATGGGCATCTCCGAAATCCGGGGTCGGTTGTCCATCGCAGCCACGAGGATAGAAGACTGAAGTCTTTGCAAAATTTATTTTAAATCCATAAGCGGAGAAATAGGAACCAGTCACAAGCGAGCGCTAAGGAGGGAACCTGAGCTTCCAAGCGGTAAGGAAGATCTAGCGTCATGGGGCGGAGCCGAGAGTTATACCACCCGGGTGGGTGGGAGGAGCAAGCTTGAAGACCTTCCGGCAAGATTTAAAGCGGCAAGGATACCTGCCAATGAGTGTGGATGAACAACATATCCATGTCCCTAGAACAGAGAATTGCCCACAACAGGAAAATCCATGGCCTTAGTCTGGGTATCCTGTGACAGGCTAGTACATCTTGAGCCAAGCCATTCTGCGAAGTGCCACAGATGTAGCCATGACTCTTGATGACACATCATTCGAGTCCACTGCAGCATGGAATTGCACCTTGGATGCCTCAATACCATCAGCAGCCACCTGCTCCAGCTCCTTGGCAAGCTGGCAAGGGACCTGTTTTGCTAGAGCCATAACAGTATCACATCTGGATTTCTGATATCTAGCAACATAAGCCATATAATTTACATATCTGAGTCCCAGGGATGCTGCCATGGCATCAATCCTCCTGGAGTCCTTGTCAGGGGGGTGTGAAGCCAAGGGAATATTTGCCTTGTCACAGGCTGCAGCCTGCACTACCCCAACATGGCTGCATTGTTGTGTAAGGAACTCCATATCAGAGCCTGACAATGTGTACCTCTTGTCCTTTCTCTTATCCACAGGAGGTATAGTGTGAGGAGTTTTTAGAATTTTAAATGTCTGTTTCCCAAAAGATTTATGCAAGGGAATAGACAGTCTCCTAGACTCTGGGATATCCATCATTTCCACATAGTCAGGTTCCTCTTGATCATCCACAGCTTCCTCCAAAGGGAGCTGGAGGGTTTCAGCCACTTTTTTATAAAACATAAAATGAGAAGGGAACTCAGAAAGCCTAGGAGGAGACACTCCTGAAGGTCTGTCTGGGGAGATGTCCAGGTCAATGGGCACATCCAGACTTTCAAATCCACATTCATTCTCCTCATACTCCTCTTCCCCCTCTTCCGATTCATAATATTCCTCTAAATCATACTTTTGAACCGGCGGAACCGGACGCCTACCTTATGGTGCCGGTTCGGTCAGAACCGGGGAAAGCGACTGGACAATTTTAATCGCTTTGTCTATTTCTTCAGCGGTTGGAGAGGAAAGTTTTGGCTCCATACCAGCTGATTTTTCTTTTCTAGTTCTTTTAGTTGGAACCGATTCCTCAGAATCGGCTCTCCTTTTGCCCGAAGAAGTCTCGCCCTGGTCAGAGGGCACTCCTCCTGGTTCGGTTTGAACCAAACCGGGCTGGCCATCCGGTTCAGCGGACATTTTGGCCTCCCTTTCCCTGAGCCTACCAACTCTCTTTTCTAGGGTAGCTGCAGGGAAATTTTCACAAATCTGGCAGTCTGCATTGAGGTGGTCAAACCCCAGACAATAAACAGGTGGTGTGGGGGTCAGCCTTAGCAAAGACTTCCCCGCACACACTATAGTGTTGAAACCCAGTGGGCCGGTTTTTCTTTTGGGTTTCTCAGACATTGTGCCAGTCCTAACCAAACTTACCCTTTTATGGCAATCCACCAGGCAAGACCCTCTTATCGGTTCCTGACCGTGTCCCGGGACGTGGAAAAAACCGTAATAAAATCCGTTTTTTTTTTTAGAACCGATAAGAACCGGTAACCACACTCTAAAAGTACAAATTAAGATTTTTTAACAACTCGATCGGTTCAAACCGAACCGATGAACCGTTTACAAGTTCCACGTAGAATAGAACAAAATATAACTTATCTAGTACTCACAAATACCACAGACAGAGCCTGAACCGACAGGTTACGGTTTAAATTTGGTCGAAAACCGAGAAAAACGGTACTTTAACAGACAAACTGAATCGAGCAGAAGGAGAAATCTCCGGAGCGACTGTTCAGTGAGGCGGAGTAAAGAATCTGATGGTTTGAGTTTAAACAGCAACAGACAGTCTCTCAACCAAGCTCGAGCTCAGCGTTCCATGCCTGGCATGGAAAGTTAACTCTCATCTCCGGGGCAGTTCGAAGGTTGGGACTCACTGCTACTGTCAGAATACAGCAAGACTTCATGTTTGAAGGAGACCTTGTAGCACAGCCAACCCGAAGCCTGCTTTAAGGCGAGAGGCAATGTCCAAACTGTAGTGTTTCGTAAACATATGGACAGAAGTCCAAGTTGTGGCTGCACAGATGTCTGCCACTGATATTCTTGAAACATGCCGTAGAGGCAGCTACCTCTCTGGTGGAGTGACCTCTTACTTGACCCTGCAGGGTCTTGTACTTACCATAACAGACAGTGATACAATGAGCCAACCATTTTGATAGGCATTGCCTAGAAACAGCATTGCCTTCTCTTTTGTGAAGAGGAGAGACAAAAAGTTGATCAGTCTTCCTGAGATCTTTAGTCAGTACTGTAGTATCTCAGTATTCTGTGAACATCCAAAGTATGCAAGAGGTACTCCCCTTGATTGGAGAGTTACGTAAAGAAAGTGGGTAGCTCAGTGGATTGATTCAGCATACATTCAGCCACCACCTTCGGGAGAAACTTAGGGTTGGTGCGTAGAGTTACACGTTCCTTGTGAAATATCAAGTACGGGATTTTGCACATCAAGGCCTGAAGCTCGGAAATGCGCCGAGCAGAAGTAATGGCCACTAGGAAGTGTGTCTTCCAAGAAAGGAAGTTTAAATCTGCTGTAGCTGCCGGCTCGAAGGGAGGCAGGGTAAGCTTCTCCAGAACAAAATTCAAGTCCTAAGGAGGGCAGGAATGAGGGTGGGGTGGGTCTCAAATGGAGAACCCCTCTGAGGAAGGTCTTGGAGACTTCCAGCTGAGCAAAAGTCCTGTCCCTGAAGGGAATATGGTAGGCTGAAATAATGGCCATGTGGACCTTTAATGAGGAATGGCTGAGACCCAGATCGAAGAGGTGACTCATGTAGTCCAGGACTTTAATAGCTGGGCATGAGAAAGGTTCAAAGTCTTTTGAGCTAGCCCAAATAGAAAATCGTTTCCACTTCATGGTGTAGGTGGACCTGGTGGAAGGCTTTCTGGCCTCTACCAGTATGTCCGCTAAAAGCGGAGAAACTCATGAAACGGGCTTTTGCTACATCTGCAGGAGCCATGCATGTAAATGAAGGAATCTGAGACCTGGATGAACAAGGGCCCCCTGATCCTGGGTCAACAATTGTTGCGAAAGAGGAAGTGGAGGTTCCTCTGAAAACTGTTGCAGAAGAGAGAACCAAACGTCTTTGTCCTTGTGGAAAATAAGATAAGGCGCTTTCACAAACCCACAGCATGAAGCTCTAAATTCTTGTTTCTACTTAATGGTAACCAAAATAAGTCGGTAAAACTTTTACTTTTTACAGGAAAATAATGGGTTACTCACCTGTAACAGGAGTTCTAGGAATGGTATATGTTGTTCATCCACACTGTCTGGCAGATATCCTTGCCGCTTTAATTCTTGCGGAAGGTGCTTCAGCTAGCTCCTCCACCCACCGGGTGGTAAAACTCTCAGCTCCGCCCCATGCGCCAGATCTGGCCCGCTGGAAGCTCAGGTATGGTCGGGCCAGGGAGGTCAGGAATGTAGGGATGAACAACATACACCATTCCTAGAACTCCTGTTACAGGTGAGTAACCTGTATTTCTAGGGACATGGATATGTTGTTCATCCACACTGTCTGGCAGACTCTAGCAGTTCTCCGGGAGGAGGCAAGGCGCACACCCCAATACTTACTTGGAAAGAGATTGGAGAACTGGGCCCCAAAACCAGCATCCCGGCGTGACTCGGGGTCGATGTGGTAGTGGGTAATGAAGGTGTGTGCCGACTTCCAGGTAGCAGCCCTGCAGATTTACTGGATAGGGACGTCCCTGGAAGTAGCCACCGATGCAGTGGTATGGCAGGTAGAATGAGCTCTTATCCCTCTGGGAGGCTCCATGCCCGCCAACCTGTAGCAGAGCTCTATGCAGGAGGTGATCCACCTGCCTATCGTCCGCTTTGATGCAGGTCTGCCAGGTGCAGCTTCAGCGGAGGTGACAAACAGCTGACGAACCTCTCCCCGAACTTCAGCCGTCCGCTCCTTATAATAAGCGAGCGCTCGTCTAGGGTCCAAAGTATGGAGCCTATACTCGGCCTCCGAGGTGTGACTGGGGTAGAACACCAGCAGAGTCAACACCTGGTTAAGGTGAAACTGACACCACCTTCGGGAGGAACTTTGGGTGGGGGTGCAGGACAACCTTGTCCCTGTGGAAGACCAGGTAGGGAGGCTCGACGGAAGCACCTGGGCTCTCCCATCCTTCTGGCTGGCGTGACAGCCACCAAGTGGCAGTCTTCCACGACAGGTGTGAAAGATCACACCTGTGCACTGGTTCGAATGGCTTGCCCATGAGCTGTGTCTCTAGCAGTAGATCCGGAGGTGGAGGTTCTCACGAGGGGAAATGTGGTCAAGGCCTTTGAAAAAGCGCCCGACCACCTTCTCCTGTGCCACCGACTGCTTGCCGGCCCGCGCCCGGTAAGCAGAGATGGCTGCCAGGTGCACCTTAAGGGTCGTCGACCGAAGCCCTTGCTGAGAAAGGGACCACAGGTAGTCCAGAATGCTTGCCAAGGTGCAGTCGGAAGGGTCCAAGCCCTTCCCCTGACACCAAATGGAAAACCTCTTCCATTTGAAGGCATAGCATTTTCTGGTCGACTCCTTACGGGACGCCTCAACGACGTTGAGGACCTCGTCGGAAAGACCCAAGGCCTGGAACTTTAGCCGCTCAGGAACCAGGCCGTCAGGTGCAGGGATTGAAGGTCCGGATGGAATACCTTCCCCTGATTGACAGACATCAGGTCCGGGTGGGCTGGAAGCTGCCTCGGGACCCTGGAGCTGAGGCTGAGGAGATCTGGATACCAGAACTAGCAGGGCCAGTCTGGGGCTACCAGAATCACCTGCGCCTTGTCCCTCCTCGCCTTGAGAAGCACCTTGTGGATCAAGGGAAATGGGGGAAAGGCGTAGAAGAGGCCCGGGGTCCACGGCCTCGAGAAGGCATCCCCCAGCGAGCCCTGCTGAAGGAGGGCATGGAACAGACTCAAGCAGCATTCTCCTTGGAGGCAAACAGGTCCACCTGAGGGGTGCCCCAGTGGGGGAAGAGATCTTGTACTACCTCCGGCAGGAGAGACCACTCGTGAGACGCAGCCCCTATCCGGCTTAGGGCATCGGCCAGGGTGTTGGAGGCTCCTGGCACGTGAATGGCTAGGAGATCCGCCTCCAGGCTGTGCACTAGGGACCAAATGCGGAGAGCTTCCTTGCATAACAGCAGGGAGCGCATCCCGCCCTGGCAGTTCAGATAGTACATGGTCGTGGTGTTGTCCGTCTGGACCAGAACCACTTGACCCCGTAGAAACGGAGCGAAGGCGGTGAGAGCTAGACGGACCGCTCAGAGCTCCAGCAGGTTGATGTGGCATCGGGACTCCCGAGGGGACCAGAGGCCGTGCGCCCGGTGTTCCTCCAGATGGGCACCCCATCCCATCAGAGATGTGTGAGAGAGAGAGAGAGAGACCGTCGGCTCGGGCAGACGAACGGGATACCCTCCTGCAAATGAGCTGGAGCGATCCACCACTGGAGAGCGTTCCACATCTCCTGGGTCACTGTCACGGGCGGTCCAACAGATCGCGGCGTTGTGACCACTGGCTGGCCAGTCCCCATTGAAGGGGACACATGTACCAACGGGCCCAACGGACCACGCTGGTGCAGGCCGCCACGAGGCCCAGGAGGCGCAGGAAGTCCTGAGCATGGCGCAATTGCCCAACCGGAAATGACTGGGCAAAGGAGGAAGGAACCTCGGCCCTGTCCATCGGGAGCTGTGCTCTGGCTCGCAGAGAGTCGAGCTCTGGCCCGATGAACAGAATCACCTGCTTTGGCACGAGTTCTGACTTGGCCTCGTTGATGAGGAGGCCAACCTGAGAGCAAACCTGGAGGGCCAGATCTCTGGACTGCTCCACCTCCTTTCTGGAGGGGGCTGCTATCAGCCAATCGTCCAGGTAAGGGTACACCCAGACCCCTCGGCGCCACAGGAATGCTGTCACCACTGCCATGCATTTGGTGAAGACCCTGGGAGCTAGAGAGAGGCCGAAGGGCATGGCTCGGAACTCGTAAAGGGATCCCTCCGCTCTGAAGTGGAGGAATCTCTGATGGGACGGACTGACTAGGACGTGAAACAACGCGTCCTGGAGATCCAGGGAGCAGAACCACACACCTCGTTCCAAGGATGGAATTATCTGAACCAGAGTGACCATCCTGAAAGTTCGAGACCTTAGCAACTTGTTCAGGTTGTGCAGGTCGAGAATGGGGCGCCAGCCCCCCGTCCGTTTTGGGACCAGGAAGTACCTGGACACAAACCCCGGGTCTGAAGGAGGATCGCCACCTTCCTGATTACCTCTTTTTGGGAGCAGGGAAATGTCGGCCTGGTGGGCCAACAGCGAGGCTCGGACCCGTGCCCTCGAGGGGCGGCTCGAAAGGTGGAACCTGCTCGAACTCCAGAAGCAGGCCTTTCCTACCACCTCCAACACCCAGCAGTCCGTGTGGTGATAGCGGACCAGGCAGAAAGGAAGTGGTGAGCCGTCCCCGCAGGGGAACAGGGGGAGTGACGAGGTTGGGGACGGCACCCCTCAACCCGTCACTGGGCAGGCTTGGAGAAAGAACTGGCCGAGGTACCTCCCGGGCCTTTACCTCCTTGCTTCCTGTTGGAGGAAGCCGACGGCTTGGGTTTGGGATGCCAAGCGCGAGCCTGCTGGCCCTGTTGCTGGTGCTGCTGGGCCGGTCGAGGAGCAGGGACTGAAGGATGAAAGGACTTCTGCTGCTGACGGCAGCCTTTGTCCCTCTGGGCGGAGGTGACCGAGTCCAGAGTGGCATTGGACTTTTCGATCCGCTGGAGGTGTCCCTCCACTCCAGGGCCGAAGAGGTCAGTCCCCAAGAAGGGGACGTCCGCCCACTTGTGCTGGGTATCCGCCGTGAAAGTGGATATCCTCAGCCACGCCCTGCGTCGCATGGCCACTGCGGCCGCTACTGACCTGGCACAGGAATCACCTATGTCCAGAGCAGTCTGGAGCTGCTGCTTCGCTACCGCCCTGGTCCCGCACCTGGTGGACCGTGGTCTGCAGGTCAGGAGGGAGATGAGGAACAACCTCATCCAGTGAGCCCATGTGGGCGTGGGAGAAGTGTGCCATCAGCACGGTCGAGCTGGCCTGTCGGAGGCCGAGGGAGGACGCAGCGTACACCTTGCGCCCGGCAAAGTCCAGCTTTTTGGATTCCTTGTCGGGGCTTGTCCACGTCCAGCGTTACTGGAGCGCGAAGCGCTGTGTGTAACTAACCCCTCCGCCAAAGGGGTGTTCAGAGAAACCGGCAAAAGCCGGTAGGGACCGCATACTTCCTGGCCATCCTGGCGGAAGGCGCTGGACAGGAAGCAGGCCGCTGCCAAAGCTCCAAGGCTGGGCCAACAATGGCCTCAGCCACCGGAAAGACCTCCGTAGGAGAATCCCCTCAGTCCAGAATCTCCGTCAGGGGATACTTGGCCCATCTGGACATGGGCTTGAGCTGCATCCCGGTGGACTCCGAGATGAGCCGAAGCAGACCCAAGAAGGACGATGGGCTATCGTCCACTGACTGGCCCCCAGAGGACTCCAGATCGCACTGCCTGGAGAACAGGGAGGAATCATCGTCGGATACCGAAGAGTCTGCGAAGAGCTGCCTCGGCCCTGAGCCACCCTCCACCTGCTGAGGACGGTCGGGAGTGAGGGTGATCGACAACCTGTAGGGCAGGCCATGACCCAACCGAGAACTCTTGGTCGGTGCCCCCGACCTCGGTTGTGGAGGCAGAGGTTCCATCACAATCAGTGGACCAGCTGGTTTCGGCTTAGCAACTGGCCCTGGGGCGGGCAACTCGACTGGAATGAGTGGTTGCTGCGGCTGTTCCGGCGACAGCCACTTGATGGCCGGGGTCGGCTTAGGCCCGGATAACAGCAACTGCTGCCGCCTCAAATCCTCGTGGCGCCCGGGCAACTTGCGTCAAAGCCTCTCCTCGAGGAGGGGCGGCGGAAGAGCGTCATCGCCGCTGCCGGTACAGAGACCGCTGATGTTGGCGGGAATGGCTGGACCGAGAAGAGTCCGAGACCCGGGGACCGTGGGTGGGTCTGGGAAGGGGCGGGGGATACCTGCTCTTCCCTCGGCTCGGGAACTTTAACCGGGGACTGCGGTCCCGAAGGAGCAGGCAAATCCTCGGTATCCACCGGGGGAACCGGAGAAGTAGGGTTGTCGGCTTCTCCAGTCGACAGCCCGTCTAACGGATCGAGAAAAATCTCGACTTAGTCGACGGGAGTCACGGCAGGCTGGCCTGACGGGGGCACCGTGAAGCCAGCGGCCTCAGCCACAACCTTGACCGAAGTAGACGGTCGGCTACCCGGGGAGGGGGACCTTTCCCGCTCCCAGGAACACCGACGGTGTTACTTACCTTTCGACTCTCTTTTATTGGGCTGAGAAGAATGTCCCAAAGGCCCCTCTCCCTTTGTGGAAAGGGACTGACAAAGCTCTTTGAACGAAGCTGTATACGAGGAACTCAGAGCGGGATAAATGCTGCGGCTGAGGAAGAAGAAGATGCGGCCTGGGCCACTTCCTCCTCGAGGGCGATCATCTGCTCGAGCTGCTCAGCCGAGCCAGCCGCCATGGACACCGCCCAACGAGCCTCTTTGGATTTCACCGGCGGAAAACGTTTCTTGGGGCGCCCGAGCTTTAAACAGGTAGCGCGATCGTCCAGAACATTGGCCGAAAGGACAGCGGCATAACTCAAGCCTCGCGGTCGTGATCAGGCCTAAGCAGCAGATGCACGTGGAGTGCGGATCTGTCCTGGACATTTCAGTTCGCAGGGCACCACCAAAGCCGAACAGATTTGTCCATCGCAGCCGCGAGGGAAAAAGAAGACCGAAGTTTGAAAACTTCAAAATCAATTTCGGGCGAACCGAAGAATTAGGATCCAGTCTCAAACGCAGTGCGCTAAGGAGGGAACCTGAGCTTCCAAGCGGTAAGGAAGATCTGGCGTCATGGGGCGGAGCCGAGAGTTTTACCACCCGGGTGGGTGGGAGGAGCCAGCTTGAAGACCTTCCAGCAAGAATTAAAGCAGCAAGGATACCTGCCAGACAGTGTGGATGAACAACATATCCATGTCCCTAGAAACAAATCTTTAGGCCGACTAGCCTAGTTTACAAGATATGGAAATTATGTACCTACCGTAATTCTTGAACTTCTTGAAAAACTCTCCACCACTCATTCACACTAATGGTAACTGCGCCGGAGGCACTAGGACCCAGCAGGAGCAAACTTTTTTGCTAGAGGGTCGGTGCCAGAGATGGAGCCATGAGGAGCAGCACCGCAAGCCTCAGCACGTGCGGTAATGACTATCTCTGCGTCGACTCTCCAACCGCCTCAGTACCTTTTTTCCGAGGAGGTGCAGCGTAACTAACCTAGAAGTATAGCCTAACTAAAAACCAGACATAAGATAGTCCGGATGACTCGTATAAGAAGGATCAACAAAGAAGTCTTCACAGCCTAAAGATTGAGGGAGTGAAGACCAACAAGAGAGGTGAGCTCGGGGGATGGAGGGTGGGCGTGTGAATGAGTGGTGGAGACTCATCCAAGAATATCAAGAATTCCGGTAGGTACGTAATTTCCATGTCTTCCTGGACAAAGTCTCCACCACTCATTCACACTAATGAGAGCGTACTGAGCTAATAATCCCCCGAGAGGGTGGCAGGAGAGATCAAGAGCTGAGTTTTAGGACAGGAGTCCATTAAGGATGGTTCTACCAAAAGAAAGATGTCGTCTGGCATGGACATCCAGAGCATGGTGTTTGACGAAAGTATGCACTGAGCTCCAGGTAGCCACACTGCAAAGGGCATGTTGCGGATTTCCGCTAGGGATGTCGCGACCATTCTAGTAGAGTGAGCATACACTCTGCTCTCCAGCTTAACCTGTGCCATGGAATAACAGTGGCGATGGCATGCCACCAGCCATGCTGAAATACATCTGACAGCAACAGGCTGACCCAGCCGGGTCTCACTGAAGGAAACAAACAGTTGTTGAGCTTTGCGAAAGTCATTTGTTCTATCTAGATAGAAACACAAAGCTCTTTTGACGTCCAAGGAATGAAGAGAATGCTCTCCTTCATTTTGGTATTTCGCAAAGTAGGAAGGACCAAAGGTTGGTTTAGATGGAATTCTGAAACAACCTTAGGGAGAAACTTAGGATGGGTCCTAAGAAATGAAAATACGTACCTACCGTAATTCTTGATCTTCTCTTGTATCTTCACCATTCATTACTTCCTGGGTGTAAGCGGAGGTGCGCACCCATCACGAGCTTTTTTTTTTTTTTTTAAAAGTTTGCCTAACGGCACCGCCCTCGAGGTGGCGTCATGCGGGGCGGCGTTAGTAGCGACCCGACTCCTCCTCAACTCAGTTATGTGAGCCGGAGGCAAAGAGCAAGCAGAAAATATAGATAGCGAGGCAAGATAGCCGAGGGATAGCAAAGCAAGGAAGAATGAACTGAAAAGGAATAAGCCGATGGAGGAAGGACAGAGGAGATAAAGTATCCTAGCCTAGGGACTGCAGGGCCTCCTTACCTGGGCGACTCTAGGAAGAGAGATAAGGAAGGAAATGAGAAAATAGAAGAAGAAGAAGAAGAGAAGAGAGAGATGGGATGTTGAAGGGACCAGGATGCCTGAGCATAGTTAGCTTACAGCGAAGGCTCGATTAACAGGGAAGCAAGAATCCCGGAGATGAGAGCTGAAGAAGGTTCATCAAACCCGCTAGACAGACTCAGGAGGGCATAGTCCTTATCCTCAACATGCCATTGTTGTTGATACCCCTCGGGTTCCTGGCATGAAGGCCTGGAATTTGAGGACACCGAGGAGGGAGAATGAACCCCAGGCAGCAGGAGGTGCTGCTCTGGGACTTAGAAAAAAGGAAATGTAAGCCTTTCAGGCGTTTTAAGCATAAAATGGGACTCAGACAGACTGGCCAAGGCAGGCCAAAGGCTTGGGCTGGCTGGGATTGATATGGTCAGCACTGCTCTTCTGTAAAAATTGTCCGGAGGACACTTAAAAGGAGAAACCAATATACAAACTAGCGAGAAGGGTAGCCTACCTCTCATTTCCCCTCTTGTTTGTTTTTTACAAATAAAAATTTTGCAGGCTAGTTGCATGACCCCAATACCAAGATGCCTATAGCAGTCGAGAGAGTTCCCTCAGCATTTTTTTTTTTTTTGTAAAAGAAAAAAGGAACAGACGTGCCGTTCCTCTGCTCTGCAAGGCAAGGGGTGGGATTTTGATTTCAGGGCAATATCTGGAACACGGGATTGCAGGATCAAAACTGAATAGCCTGAGCCAGGCCAAAACCCCAGAGGTATCTCGCCAGAAGGATGGCAAGAGATAGTTGAGCAGTCTGATCGCCAAAGCAATCCATCCAGATGGCCCATGAATCTTAGAGTAAGTAATTTTTCTGGAAAATTAGAACCCCCCCCCCAGAAGATTTTTTTTTTTGGAAAAAATTAAGCAAATTTTCCTACATTTAAGGATTTTTTTTGCAGAGAGAGGAAGGAGGCGGGAGGTGGAGAAGCCACAGGAAGAGGCCACTGAGGGGATGGTGGGCGGGTGTAAGTAATGAATGGTGAAGATACAAGAGAAGATCAAGAATTACGGTGGAGTGCGTAATTTTCATATCTTCCTTGTCAATCTTCACCATTCATTCTCCTAGTGATACAAGCTCCTCTTCCCCGGAGGGGAAGAGGCCATACAGGGAACAAGGCCCCAGCCTTCTGCTGGTGAGAAACAGAAGGAGAAGACCTGGCTTATTCAGAAAGCCTAAGTGGGAGAAGAGCTAGAGGTGCCTCCCGAGGGCGAGGAGGCGGAGGAGCCCTGTAAAGTCTCCTAGCTCTAGAAGAAAAAGATGGGTCCCCGAGGCGGGCGAATCACCTAAGCGGGCCAGGGTGACAACCTAGAAAGGCAAGCCATGCCGTCCGCCTGATGCAGATCGCTGTCCCCGCAAGCCTGGAAGCCACCTCACTGGCGTCATAAGATGCCCTTGCTTGGTGTCTTGCCAGCTCCAGGCCTACCGCGGAGAGGGCAACTGCTTGTCTGGTTTGCTCCGTGTCAGGCATTGATGCCAGCAGCTGGGACATCATCGACCACAAATGCCGGTTGTAGGCAGCGTGGTGAGCCTGATGTGATGCAATAGAGGCACTCGCACAAGAAGAAGAGAACACTCTTCGCTCCCAACGGTCGAACTGGATAGAGTCCGGATCCAGTGGGCGGTCGTGCGCCAGGCAACGGCGCCCAGAAGGAGTATCCAGGTAAACCAAACCAGAGGTCGGGTTGGGAAGGGAACCTAGAGACTCAGAGGGGGCACAATACCTACGCTGGCAGTCGGCCGGGGCTGGAGAAGAAGCGGCAGGGGACTGCCAGGACCGGATAGACGCCTCCTGGAAGGGGATAGGCCAGGAAGGTACCACCAAATGCTGGGCACTGAATTCACCAAGGAATTCACGCATCTCCCATTCGGTATTGTCTCTCCGAACATAGGAAATCCGAAGATCCCTCACCATCCTCGAGAGGAAACGCTGATATTCAGTGAAATCAGCATCGGAGGACAGATGAGCAGGGGGTTCCTCTCCCTCAGAGGAGGGAGACGAGGATGATGGGGAGCTGGAATGTCCAGAGGATTCCTGCGGCGGTGGGAGAGTCGAAAGACCCGCTCATGCATGTATCTAACATATGAGGGGAAGGCAGCATGGAACCTCTGAACTGCTCCCGGATGCTGGACCCATAGGACCGACATGGCCCGGGAGGCGGGGTGGTGAAGGCAGAGAGATGGGAGAGGGCACCTCCGAGGAGGCAACTGCTCTCTGCGAGGACTCTGGAATCTGGGAAAGGAGCCCTAGTAGGAGGGATCCGGATATCAGACCAGGCCAGAACGGAACTCTGGGAAGCGGAGCCTGGAAGAGCCCTGGGGAGAAACTCCCTGTGGCCCCTGGGACTGCATGGATCCAGAAGGGCAGTCCTCACAAACGCGCGGAGGACAACCTAGAACCCTGAGGGGAGGAGCGGGCTCTGCACCTCGGCTCCTGGCCACCCCTGGGTGGACAAAGAGAGCCGAGCAGCAGGCCGCCTGCGCCTCAGCCCCTCGGACTCCGAGAAGGCCCTCCTCGACCCTTGGCGCCCCCTGTCCCTAGAGGGGCAGCAACACCCGGGGGTAGCTGTCACGGGCCTCCAGAGGGCCTCCCCTCCATCACCCCCGTCTGCCCCGGGACTCTCGGCCACCCCAGCCGAGGAACCCTCAGGAGGCGACAGTGGGGGGACAGAGGAGGGGCCCGCTGCGCCGCCTGGTACCCCTAGCCACCGAGGACCCAGATTCCGAAGAATGGGGTGCCAGGATGGTCCCATCTGAGTCACCGCCTCCGAGGAGGGCGAGACCAGCAGGACCTCAATGCTGGCCACCCCAGGGGTCCCGAGGCCACGGGGCCGTTCACGGCCCCGGTACCAAGGAGATGCCGCTCGCCCCACGCCCGGTAGCAGTTAGGCCTAACTCCATACCCCAGCCCAGCTCGGCAGGCCAGCACACACCGGAGGAAGGAGAAGGCCCACAGCCCGCGGGCCCGGGAGCGAGGTGGCACCGCCAGCAGCGCCACCATGTCCACCGCGCCCGCGAGCGGCACTGAGGCACGGCGGCACCGCCAGCGCCCGCCCGATCACGGCGCGTGACGGTAGCCCGGGATCAGCGGCACCGGCGCCGGGGATCAAGCGGTGCCCAGCGGTAGCGTGAGGTCCACCAGGCGGGCCCAAAAGCCAAGAGGCCTCGACACGGGGAGCCTGCACCTCCGAAGGTGACTGCGGCAGGTGTCAGCGTCAGCGGCCCGGGAGACTCAGCGCCCCCAGCACCATGAGGGCCTCCTCCTCGGCAAGATAGGACGAGGAGACCCCCTCCTCCTCGGACCGTATAGGCCCGAGAGGGGACCCGGGGGAAGGGCCTAAAGATCTTGCCCGAGATTCCCGCGAGCGACGCCGTCCCGCGAAAGTCGGCGGGGCCTTGCCGAGCTTGAACGCGCAGACTTCGAGGACGCAACGGTCCATCGAGAAACAGGCGTCGCACGAATCCATATCATGGTTGGGTCCCAGGCAACGAAGGCAAACGTCATGCCGGTCCGAGACGGAGAAATGCCGGCCACAGGAGCACCGACGCATAGGGGCGCGGCCCGTCTTCGAGGCGCTTAGCTCCAGAACCGGACATAACACGAAACCAACGAGACTAAAAACACAGTAGGAAACACACCTGGGCCGAAGATAGAAAAAGAACAGTCTTATCGTGACGGCGCCGAAAAGACAGAAAACGGAGTCGGTACACTACGCAGTACAGGAAAATAACTGAATTAAGCCATGGACAGGTGCTGCCTCGACGGGCGAGAAACAATCTGAGTTGGAGGAGGAGTCGGTCGCTACTAACGGCGCCAGCAGCATGACGCCACTCTAGGGCGGTGCCGTTAGGCAAACTTAAAAAAAAAAAGTTTCGTGACGGGAAGCGCCTCCGGCCTACACCCAGGAAGTAATGAATGGTGAAGATTGACAAGGGAAGATCTATTTTGTCTTTATGAAAGACAGTATACAGAGGGGCTGTGACCAAGGCATCCATCTCAGAGACCCTGTGGGCTGAGGTAATGGCCACTAGGAAGGCAGTTTTCCAAGTGAGAAATTTTAACTCACAGGTAGCTGGAGGCGCGAAAGGTTTGAGTGAGCATGTCTCGCACAAGATTAATGTCCCAGGCTGCGACTGGACATCTTATAAGAGGTCTGGTATGCAGAATTCCCCTTAAGAAACCTCTTAACCACAGGTAACAGCCAGTGACAAGGAAAGTACTGGATCATGATAAGCTGAAACGGCACAAAGGTGAACCTTAACTGTAGAATATTGCAGACCTGAATTTGAGAGGTCTAAGAGGTACTCTAAAAATGAAAATTACATACCTACCGTAATTCTTGATCTTCACCATTCATTACTGCTTGTGTAGTCCCGGAGGGGCGCACCTGCTACGGGAGATTTTTTTGTTTTGAGTCTGCTCCAACGGCGCTGCGTCATGCACGAGGGATGGCCGTTAGGTGCCACAGACTCCTCCTCCATCTCAGTTCTGGTACCCAGAGAGGCGAAATAAAGGGTAAAGGAAAAAAAGGGAGAGTGAGGCAAGAGAGCAGAGGGACAGAAAAAGGATATAAACTGAAGAAGGAATAAGCCGGTAGAGGACAGATGGAAGAGGGAGAATACCTACCCTAAGGGACTGCAGGGCCTCCCATCTGGGGCGGCTCTAAGGGAGGAACAGATAAAGAGTAAAGGAAGAAAAAGAAAGAAGGGATGTTGAGAGGGGAGAACACTGCCCACAGATTATTAGTTAAGAAGGTTATAAGCTCGGAACCAAAAACAAGGGAGCAAGAATCCCTCGTAATAGGAGTGAGAAAAGGTTCAACTGAATCGCTTGTATAGATTGGACACAAAGGGCACATTCTCTATATTATCATCCCAACCCCCTACACTCTAGCTGAGAGCTTACAGACTGCCCGGACAGAAATCTGTTCCGGAAGGAAAGCGCCCAACTATTTTGGGGTGTGGGTGTGTGTGTGTGTAAGCCCCTTAGCACTTTGTCAAGTGCTAACACCGAAGTGTGTGGGTAAAGGTTAGGCCCCACAAAAGGCAGCACTGTATGAAGGATAGAGTGGGAACTCAATCGGACTCCCTGAAGGCAAGGCAAGGGCAGCAGTTCAAGGTTAAGTGGTGCAGAAGCACCACCCAGAAGAAGCTGACAATTGAATAATGCCCGCCAGGGGGAACCTTAATTTTGAGGCCGAGCCAAGCGGGACGGTCTCTTCAGCTGTGAACTTAACAACGTGGCTAAGGAGCCCAGAGGTCACCCCTAGGGAAAGTCAGAAAGAGCTCCCGCAGGATAGGAGAAAAAGTCCTACTTTTCCTTTCCCTTTACCTTGAGGAAAAAAGATCTGCTCAGAAAGAACAGAAACCAGGACAGATGTGTTTTTTTGGCATAAAGGCCAAAGGAAAGGAGAGGAGAGGAACGAGAAGGGAGGGGGAGACGCCGCAGTAACAGGCCACTGAGGGGAAGGTGGGTGGGTATCAGTAATAAATGGTGAAGATACAAGAGAAGATCAAGAATTACGGTAGGTACATAATTTTCACATCTTCCCTTGTCAATCTTCACCATTCATTACTGCTTGGGTGAGTACCAAGCTCACCCCCAAGGAGGGGGGGAGATAAACACTGAGGGAGCAAGACTCCCAGCCTCCTGCTGGTGGGAAACAGAAGGGAAGACCCTGGGCTAATCAAGTGAGACGCCTATGGTGGAGGAGAGCTAGGTGGTGTCCCCCGAGGACGGGGAGATGGAGGAAGCCCCTGCAGAAGTCTCCTAGCTCTGGAGGAAAAGAGACGGGTCCCCCGGAAAGCGGGGCTAATCACCCCACGCCGGGCCGGGGTGACAGTCTTGATAGACGAAGCCATGCCGTCCGTCTAATACAGATCGCTGTCCCTGCAAGCCTAGAAGCCACCTCACTGGCGTCATAAGATGTCCTTGCTTGGCGCCTTGCCAGCTCCAGGCCTATAGCAGAGAGGGCAGTAGCTTGTCTGGTTTGCTCCACATCAGGCATTGATGCTACAATTTGGGAAAGCATCGACCACAAATGCCTACTGTAGGCAGCATGGCGAGCCTGATGTGATGCAATGCATAACGTCGCACGAGAAGAAGAGAACACTCTTTGCCCCCACCGGTCAAACTGTAGGGAATCTGAGTCCGGTGGATGGTCGTGCACCAGGCGGCTGCGACCCGGGAGTTTCTATGTATGCCAAACTCGAAGGTGGGTTTGGGGGAGTACCTAAAGATTCCGATGGGGCACAATACATTCTTTCTCAGTCTGCTGGGGCTGGAGAAACGGTGGCTGGTGACTGCCAGGAACGGATAGACGCCTCCTGGACAGGAATAGGCCAGGATAGTACCACCAAATGCTGGGCATTGAATTCACACGTCTCCCATTCGGTATTGTCTTGCCTAACAAAGGAGAAATAAAGATCCCTCACCATCCATGGAAGGAATCGCTGATATTCAGTGAAATCAGCATTGGAGGAGAGATGAGCAGTGGGTTCCTCTCCCGAGGAGGGAGACGAGGATGATGGAGAGCTCGAATGTCCAGAGGACTCCTGCGGCGGTGGGGATAGACGAAACACCCGCTCATGCATGTAACTAACATATGAGGGGAAGGCCGCCGCAGAGCCTCTGAACGTCTCCCAGTATAACGGGCCCATAGGACCGACATGGCCTGGGGCGGCTGCAGAGGAATGGGAGAGGGGCACCTACAGCAAGGCAACTGTCCTCTGCTGAGGCTCTGAAATCCAGGGAACGGAGCCCGAGCTGGCGGGATCCCAGACAACAAACCAGGTCGCAGAACAGAACCCTGGGGATGCGGAGCCTGGAAGACCCTAGTAGGGGATCCTCCCGTGACGAACCTGGGGCTGCATGGGTCCAGAAGGGCAGCCGACAACAATGCCACCAGAGGGGTCCCTGGGGCTCGACAGGGAAAGGCGGGGCCAAGCACTACAGCTCCTACCCGCCCCCCCCAAGGGGTGGCAGGTTAAGACTGAGGCACCTGAACCCCATCTTTCAACCCCCTGACTCCACGACCTCCTCC
The DNA here is from genome assembly GCA_016271365.2 of Neoceratodus forsteri. NCBI lineage: Eukaryota > Metazoa > Chordata > Ceratodontiformes > Ceratodontidae > Neoceratodus > Neoceratodus forsteri. The sequence goes on from CM057450.1 coordinate 1,005,575,337, forward strand.
TCGACCCCAGCGACCCCCCACCCTGAGGGGTGCAGCACAGGGATCGGCAGCTGCCACAACCCCCCCTCCCCAAGAGGGAGGGCCCCTCCCTCCACCTCCACTCCATCCTCCTGCAGGGACCCCAGACCATCCCCTGCCTGGGAGGCCTCAGGGGAGGACAGCAGCAGAGACAGGAATAGGCACGCTGGGCTGCCTAGCACCTTGTTCCACTGGAGACCCTGACTCCGAATAGTCAGGGTGTCAGGATGGGTCCACATCTGAATCATCCTCCGAAGAGGAGGAGGAAGATACCAGCTGGAACACTATACTGGCCACCCCAGGGGTCTCCAGTGAAACGGTACCGCGAATGGTGCCGGTGCCAGCGGCGGCACTGGATGACCTCGGACCCCCGCAAGGCTGAGATCTGGCCGACTCCTCAATGGCGCTGGCCAGACCCACGGTACCGCTAGAAGAACCGACCGGGCCCACGGCACCGCGGGTGGCACAGAGAGGCAACATGGCCCCGTGAACAGCGCCATCTCGATGATTGGCGCCGGGATCCAAAATGGCACCAGAAGGTGGCATCAAGGGTCCACCGATGCCGGGCCCAGCGCACCTGGGCCTCGACACTGGGGGAGCCTGCACCTCCGAGGAGGTGACTGCCGAGGTGGTGTTCCTGCCGCGCCCCGGAGGGACCCCGCTCTGCAGACACATGAAGAGGCCTCCTCCCTACAGACCGTATAAGCCTGAGAGGACCGGACGAAGGGTCTAGAGACCTTACCTGGGAATCCCTGGAGCGGTGCCATTCCCCTAAAGTCGGCGGAGCCTTGCTGATCTTGAATGCGTGAACTTCCAGGACGCCACTGTCTATCGAGAAACAGGTGTTGCACGCATCCATATTATGGTTGGGTCACAGGCAACGGAGACAAACATGCTGGTCCATGATGGAAAAATACCTGCCACAGAAGCACCAACTCAGAAGCAGGCCCGGCCGAATTTCATGCTTTGTCTCCAACCCGACATGATGCAAAAAATTAAGACAAAACAAGTGCAGCTCGGACAGTTGCCGAATAAAGAGAGAGAAAGAACGGTTCACCGGTGACGACGCAGAAAGCAGGAAGGAGTCTGGACACCGGCGACAACTACAACTAGGCCTACTACGAAATCCTAACCGCAGAAGGTGCAGCCTCGACGGTGGGAGAAACAGAACTGAGATGGAGGAGGTCTGCGGCACTAACTGATGCCCCATGACACGACGCAGTGCATCGCTCTCGTGGGCGGCACCACTGGAGGCGACAAATAAAATCTCCCGTAGCAGGTGCGTGCCTCTGGCACTACCCAAGCAGTAATGAATGGTGAAGACTGACAAGGGAAGATCTTTATCTGGGAGGATTTTGCACACCAGAGCGAAAAACGCTTCCATCTGGCTGTGTAAGTTTTCCTAGTGGCTGGCTTGCGCGCAGCCAGAAGAATATCTGAAACCCTGTGATAGGCATTGAACCCGTTAACTTCTATCTCTTCAGGAGCCAAGTGTGAAGGTGAAATGACCTCAGGTTGGGATGGACTACAGGCCCCCCCCCCCCGCGAGTCAGAAGGTTCGTCTGAAGGGGAAGCGGTTTCAGAGGCGCTTCTGACATACTGTTGAGTAGTGGAAACCATATCTGTCGAGGCCAGAAGGGAGCAATGAGGATCATTTTGTCCCCCTGGGACTCGAATCTGAGAAGTACTCTCTGAATTAGAGGAAGAGGCGGAAAGGCATATAGAAAGTTTTGTCCACTGCAGCCTGAACGCATCCTGACAGAAAATGCCAGGCTCTGGATTTCTGGAGCAGAAGAGAGGCAGTTTTGAGTGGGGATGCAAAAAGGTCCAGGTCTGGAGTTCCCCACTCTGTGAATAGTGACTGAGCTATGGCCAAGTCAAGAGACCATTCGTGAGGCTCTGTCTCTGTTCTGCTGAGATGGTCTGCCAGTTCGTTCTACACCTCTGGCAGATAGACCGCATGAATTAGAGCCTTGTGCTCCAAGCACCATTCCCACACCCTCATCACTTCCCTGCATAAGGGGTAAGAGTGAGCACCGCCCTGCTTGTTGATGTAATACATTACTGCTTTGTTGTCCGTTTGAAAGAGAATGTTCTTGTGACAGAATGTCCTTCAAAGCCTGGACTGCATAAAGGACGGCTCTCATCTCTAAGACATTTATGTGAAGCTGGGACTCGTCCTGAGTCCACGTACCTTGAGAGTGGAGAGTCTGACAGTGAGCTCCCCACCCCATCAGGGACGCATCTGTGGTAATGGAAATCTTGATGATCCAGAGGAGCAAAGGGATACCCTTCCAGAAGATTGTCCTCTAGCGACCACCAGGTGAGTGATCTCTTCAGAAGTTCTGTCACCTTGATGAGAAAGGACTGAGGGTGAGTGGTCAGGGACCACTGAGTACTGAGCATCCACTGAGGGGTTCTCATGTAAAGGCGCGCTAGGGGTACAGTGAACACAAAGGATGCCATGAGACCTAGAATCTGTTGCATCGAGAGAGCTGAAACCGAGCTGCTCTCCCCGATGTATCGGGCCATCTGAAGGATACTGCTCCTCCTGTCCTCTGGAAGAAATGTTTTCGCACAGGAGATGTCCAGAAGAGTTCCTATGAAAAGGAGCCACTGGGAGGGCTGCAGCTGTGATTTGAGGTTTAGCAGGACTCCCATGGACTGACAGTGTGAAGCCGTGGCTACGGCGTCTAGAGTTCCCTGCCTGGAAGGACTTGTTAGAAGCCAATCGTCCAGATATGGGAACACCTGTATTCCGATTTTTCTGAGATGCGCTGCGAGACTTGCACAACACTTTGTGAAAATTGGCAGTGCCGAGGATAGCCCAAAGGGCAAGACTCTGAACTGATAATGCTGTCCAAAAGCCACGAACCTTGGGTATTTGTGATGCTTTGGGTGAACAGGAATGCGCTGGTAAGCATCCTGCATGTCCAGGGAGGCTATCCAGTCGTGTTGATGAAGCAAAGGTAACAGGGTTCCTAGTGATACAATTCTGAATTTCTCTTTGGGAAGGAATTTGTTTAGTTTTCTGAGGTCCAAAATGGGGCGCATGCCCCGCGTTTTCTTTGGAACCAGAAAGTAATGTGAGTAGAACACTGTGTTCCGTTGATCCAGTGGAACTACTTCCACTGCCCTATTGTTGAGAAGGCCTTGTATCTCGGAGGCAAGAAGATATGACTGAAGAGCTGACAGCCTGGGCTGTCTGTGGGGACGATCCGGAGGGGTCTCCAAAAGATTGAGGGAATATCCCTCGCGGATTATTCGGAGGACCCATTTGTCCAAGGTTATGGACTTCCACTGATTGTAGAAGTGAGTCAGACGACCTCCCACCGCTGAGGAAGAGTCCACCTCAGGCAGCTGAGGTGGGACTTGGGCCAACAACTCAGAAGGCGGCACTAGGCGCTTTGGGTCCTTGCATCTTCTGCTGTGTTTTCTTTCGAGGCTGGGGGGCTTGGTTTTTATTAAAACTTCCCTTGCCTTTGCCTCGAAAGGACTGATGGTTATGGAACTGGCGTTTATTAACACCCCCGAGAGGGGACAGGAGGCGGTTGAGCCAATTTAATGGCTGACCTAGTCTTTTGTGTAGCCTCTAGAGCCTGTTCTACTTGAGGGCTGAAGAAACGCACACCATCGAAAGGCAACACTATTACCTGTTGCTGTGCATCATTCGTGAAGCCTGAAGTGCGCAGCCAGGAATGACGGTGGGTACAAATGCCTGCCGCTTGGGAAGCAGTATCGAAGGTGTCCACAGCTGCTTTAACCTGCTGGTTGTTGGGACTCTATACACCTGGTTATGGTCTGAAGAAGCTCTGAATTAGTGTCCGACTCCGGTAGAGCTTCAACCATTTGTTTGAGCGAATGCCAAAGGATATACTCATATTGAGAGAAATAGCCTTGGTAGCTGGCAATAAGCATACCTAGGGTGGAAGCAGCAAAGACTCTCTTACCTAAAGTGTCTATCTTACGAGATTCTTTGTTAATTGGTCGAGCTGTAGTAGTCTGGGGAAGGATGACCTTATTCTCTGCCAAGACTACAATAGAATCCGCAAAGGCTTGGGATGCCAAAATGGGTCGATCCTTGGGAGCAGCATATTTCCTATCTATGGACTTAGCCACCGAAGTAATGACAGCAGAATTATTCCATACCATTTGAGACAGCATCTCAAAGGAGGGCTGTACCGGAGGAGTCAAATCCATAGGGATCTCCTGAACATGGAGGTACTAGAGTCTTAACAGTTTCCCAGGATAGATACCTGTAGTTTGGAGAGAAAGAGTGGAATTTAAGTTTTTCAGCAGAGACTTAAGACAGGTCCTCGACCACAGGCTCTGCAGCAGGAATAGATCCTGTTCCTTCCACACCATCACCCAGCCTAAGGTCTGGGTCAGGCTCAATGTCATCCGACAGTCCAGGAGGGACTGTACGAGCAGGAAAGGAGTGAAAATCAGAAGGAAATGAGGAAGGAAAAGGATTAAAAGAGGAGGAGCCCTGAAGACTGGATAACATCCTAACAGGTCTCGGTGCCGAAGACTGCGTCGAGAGGCCGCATGGCACTGAGAAGCCACATGGCGCAGATGGGGTGCACGGTGCTGAGAAACTCAACAGTGCCAACAGACGCATTGGCGCCGAACGTGCCATCGACGCTGAGGGTGTCGAAAACATCCCAAGACTCCGATAAACAGGATTTGAGGAGAAAGAAGGATGAATACCAGATAGAGGCATCGGTGTGGCCCCCTGCGCCGCAGCCGTGTGAGTGGGGAAAACACCTAAGCACGGAGTCAACGGCACCAAAGACGGCGCCTCGTGACTAGGGAGGCTCAACCACCCAACCTGATCTCCCAAAAAGCCCGAAGGCCTCTGAGTGACCAGGCCAGGCAGCTGGACCAACCTCCAAGCCCACTGCTCCATAAGAGCAGCCCACTGATGAAACTGCTCATGTGAAGACCTACCAGAGGGCGGAGTAGGGCTCCGAAGATGTCGGCTATCAGAAACAGAAACCGGCGACTCCGAAGGAGGAGACCAGCAACTAGCCCCAATAACTGACCGTCTACGTGCAGACATATCAGAGGGTGATCTCAAGTGATGCCTTCTCTTTTTTGACCTGTGGGCTGAAGAAGAGCTCGAGGCGAACTGTGCCGAGAAGTCGCGACTGTTTACACAATAACTCGAGGGACTGCCCACCCCGAGCACTGGATTGTCAGTTGTCAGACCCCCCTTCCGGAGAAGGCAGCGGACCAAACCCAGCCCGACTGACTGAACAGCTTTCATCACAAGTCTCCCTACCGTCACCTGACCTGCTCATGGTAGACTCCGTCAATATAGGGTGAGACTTTAAATAAGAATAAACAAACTAAGTGATACTTATTCGAGATATTACTACAAAAAAAATAAAACAAACTATGCGCTAGTTTGAAGTTTGACTCCGGCAGGCGAGAGAGCGTCATCACTGAAGTGCACTCAGCAGCGGGGAAAAAAAGGAACTGAGGTGGTTGAAAGAAGTCGGCCTTGAGACAGTCATTACTACCGAGCCGAGGTCTTCGCAGCCTCGCGGCCCATCTCTGGCGCCGACCCTCTTAGCAAAATGTTTGCTCCGCTTGGGTCATAGTGCCTCCGACGCAGTTCCCATTAGTGTGAATGAGTGGTGGAGACTATGTCCAGGAAGACTGTCCGGTTTCCTACACATTAAAACATTTAGTACAATATAAGTTAAAAGTTCACAGTAAATGTGTGTAAATCACTCATCAAAATTCAGTAACCTTCTCCAGACTTCCTATAGTCCATTCTTACATTATCATCTAAAACACTGACATGTTACAGAACCTGAAGTTAATACCTGCATGAACTGGCTATACAATGGGAATGTGCGTGCTAGGTTAGATAAGTTGTTCCAGTATTTTGCTGCCTTTTCCCCATATTTATTTTTAATGGCGACAATAGAAATTTTATTTAAGTAACTATCTTTTTATTTTTGGTCAAATCAATTTGAGAACCCCCTCCAAATAAGTTTTTGTTTATACAGTGCTCAGGACTGTATGTGGTATCTGTAAATTAATTTTTGCCATTTCATGGCACATTTTATTTTAAGTTGTAACCATTTCAAGGAGGTCAGCAAACTACAGTGACGTGTTCTTGGACTACACCTCAAAACATACCTTGCGATACTGTAATACACCAAATTATTTAATAATGTCTTATCTGTGGTATGGTACAAAAGATCCCCATAGATCAATACCGGAAGAATTAATTGTTCAGCAACCCCTTTTCTACTATTTTCTGTTAAACACTTCGTTGTTCTTAGGGCTCCCACCCTTTTGTTTACCCTTTCAATTAACACTCCTATATGCTTCACAAAAGTCATGTTCTGGTCAAAAATAATTCCCAAGTAGGTATATTCGGTCACTTGTTCTAAAAAAAATTGTTATTCACTTTTATTTTTAAGTGTTTGTTTCCCTTTGAGTTTGACCGAAAGTATAATAATTTTGTTTTAGGAAAGGAAGCGCAAGTCACAGCTCATGGCCGGTTCAAACGGGGGAAGAGTGACCTTCTCCAACACAAAGTTCAAATCCTATGGTGGGGTTGGGCTGCGGCTGAGGGGTTTCAGATGGAGGATCCTTTTCAAAAAAGGTTTTTGAGACCTCCAACTGAGCCACGGGTTTACCATCCACCAGCCTGTGGTACGCCTAAATTGCCGAAAGGTGGACCTTCAAGGAAGAATACGATAGACCAGAGTCTGACAGATGAAGGAGGTATTCTATGACTTGTGGGGCAGAACAAGAAAACGGGTTCCAATTCTTGGCAGTTACCCAGATGGATAAACGTTTCCACTGCATGGCATAAGTGTTAACGAGTAGAGGGTTTTCTAACCTCTAAAAGAACCTGAGCTACTCGAGAGGAGACCCCAAAGTGAGAAATCGCTATGTCCACAGGAGCCACGTATGCAGATGCAGGGTCCTGAGCCATGGATGAATCAGGTGACCTTGATCATGAGTCAGGAGATCGTGGGTCACTGGCAGTGGAACTGGTGGTTCCCTCGATAGCTGTTGTAGCAGTGGGAACCAAATTTGTCTCGGCCAGAGAGGGGCGATGAGAATCATCCTCGCCTTCTCTGCCTGTAACTTGAGAAGGACCCTCTGGAGAATGGGAAACTGAGGGAAGGCGTACAAAAATGTCCCTGTCCAAGAGTGTGTTGTGCCTGACAGCACCATGCCCTGGAACAAGCGATCAAAAACTGGTAAGTTTTGCGTTGTATTGGGAGGCAAAGAGGTAGATTTCTGGACGCCCCCATTTTAGGAAGAGAGATTCCTCCACTTCCTGATTTAACTCCCATTCGTGAGTTAGGGTCAGAGACCTGCTGAGACTGTCCGCCAGGACATTTTGGACACCTGGACCATGCACGGCCACTAGGGCCGGATCATGCTGGACTGCCCAGGTCCACACTCACATCACCTCCCTGCATAGGGGGCCACGAGCGAGTTCCTCCTTGTTTGTTGAGGTACTAAACTACTGACATGTCCATTTGGACCAGCAGTGATCCCTTGGGAAGTAGGGTCTGGAAGGCCTGCAAGGCATAAAAGATTGCCCTCGGCTCCAGAACGTTGATGTGTAATGATGCCTCCAAGCTGGACCACAGTCCTTGTGCTTGGTGCTCCCTTAGATGTGCTCCCCATCCAATGTTAGATGCATCTGTAGTTAGGGATGCCAGAGGAGCTTGGCTCCTGAAAGGAAGACCCACGGAAAGGTCGCAGTGGTCCCTCCACCAAAGCAATTCTTTCTGAACTACAGATGACACCAGAACCCGATGGTCCAGGTCATCCAGGAGTTGATCCCATTACACCTGCAAGGACCACTGCGTAACCCTCATGCAGAGCCTTGCCAAGCGAATAGCAGTGAGGGAGGCTGCCATCAGGCCAAGACAGCGCAAGATCTCCTGGGCTGGGATGGTCCTGGACGAAGCCACCCATGAAGCCTGACGGATGAGGGTCTCCACCTTGTCTGGAGGAAGGCTCTGCATTGGACTGTATCCAGAACCACCCCAATGAACTTTAGTCTCTGTGACAGTGATATGGATGACTTGGGAATACTGACAGTAATCCCCAGTCTGCCAAAGAGGTACAGGGTAAAAGGAGAAAGTCTCCAGGAGAGCGCCCCTGGATGGGCTGAGATCAACCAATTGTCCAGATAAGGGAAGACCGCAATACCCTGGCAGTGTAAAGAGGCCACCACCACCACTAAGCACTTGGTAAACACCAGAGGTGTCGAGGACAAACCACAGGGGAGAGCCCGAAACTGGAAGTGCTCCCTTTGGAATTGGAACAGCAGGAAACGGCGGTGGCTGGGGAAGATCGGGATGTGCAGGTAAGCATCCTGCATGTCCAGAACTCACAACCAGTGATTCTCCAGAATGAGTGAAAGGAGGCTCTGGAGCATCAGCATCCTGAACCTTTTGTACTCAATTAAGCGATTGAGGCTGCTCAAAATCGAGGATGGGTCTGAAGTCTCTCGTCTTTTCTGGAACCAGGAAACAACGGAAGTAGAACCCCTCTTCCCCTTTGCCAGAAGGGAAATAGAAATTACGTACTTACCGTAATTATAATCTTTCTGTGTATCTTCTACCATTCATCACAGATGGGTACTGGCCGGAGGTCAGACTGTGAGCCTTTTTTTTTTTTTTTTTTTTTTTAGAGGCTAGGCGGAGCCGACGTACTACGTGGCGCTCGAGGATTAGCCGTTAGGCTGTGTCGACTCCACCTGCCTACCAGTTCTGAGTCGCCAGAGAGGTAAGAGGAAGGGATGGAGAGTGGGACAAGAGAGTCCAAGGGACAGAAAAAGGAAGGAAAAACCAAACCAAAAGGAGAAATAACGACTGAGAGGACAGCATAGAAGAGATGAGACTAAGGGGATTGGGTAGGGGCCCCAATCTCTGGAAGCGGAAGAAGGGAGGGGAGAAAATTTAGGAGAGAGGTGAGAGGTAACAAGGATCCGGGACCCTTGTCCGTCACCAGACTGTATAGGAACTGCAAGGATAGCAAAGCTCATTTGCCAGAATTCAAGGCACAGAATAACTGGCAATACCCCAAAAGCAGAGTCAGCTATTCTGGCGAAGGACAGGGTACAGGGACTCAGTACTCTCTCTGTAAAGATATTTGGTGAACAAAAGGGGGTTCCTTTTCTTTTTTTTTTAAAAAACAGATGGATAACAGAAGGAGGGCAACCACCAGTTCTCACCCCGTAGGGGTGAAGATAAGTAGTAGAGAAGTGGTGCCACTCGAACTGTACACCTTAGGGAACAAAAATGAAAATTACGTACCTACCGTAATTCTTGATCTTCTTGGACGAGTCTCCACCACTCATTCACACTAGTGGGATTAGCGCCGGAGGCACTAGGACCCATCGGGAGCAAACTTTTTGCTGGAGGGTCGGCGCGAGAGATGGCGCCGCGAGCAGCGGCTCGAGCGGCAATCACTATCTCGGCGACGACCCTCCAACCGCCTCAGTACCTTTTTTACCAAGGAGGTGCAGCGCAACTAACGTAAAGAGTAAATCTAACCTTAAAAAACGGACATAAGACAGTCCGTACGACCCGTGTAAGAAGGGTCAGCAAAGAAGTCTTCACGGCCTAAAGATTTGAGGGAGTGAAGACCAACACAGCGGTGAGCTCGGGGATGGAGGGGGCATGTGAATGAGTGGTGGAGACTCGTCCAAGAAGATCAAGAATCACGGTAGGTACGTAATTTTCATATCTTCCTGGACATAAGTCTCCACCACTCATTCACACTAGTGGGAGAGTACCAAGCTGATAATCCCCCAAAAGGGCGGCAGGAGAGCCAGAGCTCACGCGACTAAGATAGAAGTCCATTAAGGATAGTTCTGCCGAATGCGGAATGCCGCCTGGCATGAACATCCAGTGCATAATACTTGAGGAGTACTCTCTGGATTAGAGGAAGCGGTGGAAAGGCATAAAGAAAGCGTTTTATCCACCGCAGCCTGAACGCGTCCTGACAGAAAATGCCAGGCCCTGGATTTCTGGAGCAGAAGAGAGGCAGTTTTGCGTTGAGTGGGGATGCAAAAAGGTCCAGGTCTGGAGTCCCCCACTCTTCGAACAGTGACCGAGCTACGGCTGGATCGAGAGACCACTGTGAGGGTCTGCCTCCGCTCTGCTGAGGTGATCTGATAGGTCGTTTTGTATACCTGGCAGATAAACTGCTTGAATCAGAGACTTGTGCTCCAAGCACCACTCCCACACCCTCATTGCTTCCCTGCAAAGGGGATAAGAATGAGCACCGCCTTGCTTGTTGATGTAATACATCACAGCTTTGTTGTCCGTTTGATAAAGAATGTTCTTGTGACAAAGGATATCCTTCAGAGCTCGGATCGCATACAGGACCGCTCTCATCTCCAGGACATTTATGTGGAGACGAGTTTCGAACTGAGTCCACACACCTTGAGTGTGGAGGGAGTGACAGTGAGCTCCCCATCCCATTAGCGATCGCCTGTGGTGATGGAGATCTGATGATCCGGGGGAGCAAAGGGGAATCCTTCCAGGAGATTGCTCTCTTGAGACCACCAGGTGAGAGACCATCGAAGGGGCTCCGTCACCTTGATGGGATAAGACTGGGGGTAAGAGGTCGGAGACCACTGAGTGGAGAGCATCCATTGCGTGGTTCTCATGTGCAACCGGGCCAGGGGTACAGTGAACACAGAGGACGCCATGAGACCCAACATGCGTTGCATCGAGAGAGCTGTAACCGATTGGTTCTCCCCGATGTAACGGGCCATCCGAAGGATATCGAGTCTTCTGTCCTCTGGAAGGAAAGCCTTCAGGAAGAGGTGTCTAGAAGCGCCCCTATGAAAAGGAGCTCTGGGAGGGCCTGCAGTTGTGATTTTTTCAAATTCAGCAGAACTCCCATGGACGTAAGAAGACGCAGTCGCTTGCACGGCTTCCAAAGTCCCTTGGCTGGAAGGGCTTGCTGAAGCCAATCGTCCAGGTAGGGAAACACTGGAGTCCGACATCTCCTGAGATGCGCAGTGAGAACTGCACAACACTTTGTAAAAACTCACGGTGCCGAGGATAGCCCAAAGGGCAGGACTCTGAACTGATAATGCTGACCCAAAGCTACAAACCTGAGGAACTTGGGGTGGGTCGGGTGGATGGGCATATGCTGGTAAGCGTCCTGCATATCCAGGGAGGCCAGCCAGTCGTGCTGATGCAGCAAGGGTAACAGGGTACCTAGGGAAATCATTTTGAATTTCTCCCTGAGGAGAAATTTGTTTAACTTTCTGAGGTCTAGAATGGGGCGCATTCCCCCACATTTCTTTGGAACCAGAAAGTAATGGGAGTAGAACCCTGTGTTTCGCAGATGCGGGGGCACCAGTTCTATTGCCCTGTTGTTTAGAAGGCCCTGGATCTCGGCGGTGAGGAGGTCTGACTGAGAGACCGACAACCTGGGTTGTTGTCTGGGAGGACAATTCGGGGGGGTTTCCAAGAAATTGAGAGAATAACCCTCGCGAATTATCCGAAGGACCCATTTGTCCGAAGTTATGGACTTCCACTGGTTGTAGAAGTACATCAGACGACCTCCCACCGGAGGAGAAAGTTCCACCTCGGGCAATGTGGATGGAACTTGGGCCAGCAATTCATAAGGTGGCTGGGGCTTTAGGCCCCTGCGCTTTCTGCGTCTTCTTTTTTGAGGTTGGGCAGGTTGGCTTTTATGGAAGTTTCCTCTGCCTCTGCCTCGAAAGGACTGACGACTATGAAACTTGGCGTCTGTTCCATGCCCCGAGAGGGAGTAGGACGGGTCTGGCCACACTTAATGGCCGATCTAGTCTTCTGAGTGGCCTCTAGGCTTGCCCACCTGAGGGCCAAAAAGATAGAGCCATCAAAAGGCAGTGCCATTACCTGCTGCTGAGCATCATTCGTGAAGCCAGAAGAAACGCAGCCAGGAATGGCGAGTACAAATACCCGCGGCTGCTGAGGCGAGAAGCAGTGTCGAAAGTGTCCATATGGCTTTGACCTGTTGGTTATTGGACTCAATACCTCTAATAACGGTCAGAAGAAGCTCTGACTTGGGAGTCCGAATCTGGAAGAGCTTCAACCATTCTTTTCACAGAGTGCCACAGGATATACTCATACTGAGAAAAATAGCCTTGATAACTGGCAATACGCATACTTAGAGTGGAGGCAGCAAAGACTCTCTTACCTAATCTATCAATCTTACGAGACTCTTTGTTAATAGGTCGAGCTGTAGTAGTTTGAGGAAGAACGACCTTGTCATTCTCTGCCAGGACTACAATAGGATCCGCAAAGGCTTGGGATGCCAAAATGGGACGATCCTTGGGAGCTGAATAATTCTTATCAATGGATTTAGCCACTGAGGGAATAAGAGCAGGATTATTCCAAACCATTTGAGACAGCGTCTTGAAGGAAGGCTGGATCGGAGGAGTCAAATCCGTAGGGATCTCCGAAGCATGAAGATACTGGAGTCTTAATATCTTCCCAGGACCGATGTCTGTAGTCTGGAGAGAAAGAGGATCTCAGGTTCTTCAACAGAGACTTAAAGGACAGGTCCTCACCACAGGCTCTTAGCAAAGAAAGATCCTGTTTCTCCACTTCATCACCCAACCAAGGTCTGGGTCAGGCTCAACATCATCTCCTGATGGTCCAGGAAGGACTGTTTGGACAGGAAAGGAGTGAAAATTAGGAGAGGAGGAAATAGCAAGAGAAACAAGGAGAGTCCCGAGGCCCCAAGCGCGAGAAGGCAAATGGGTTGAAAGCGGCACCGCGCGAAGAGGCACGCCGCACCGCCAGCGCCCGCGCGCCGCCACCATGGCGGCGCGCTGAGACCACCCGGGCGCCGCCGGACGGCACCGGCAAGGTTCGTGCCGACAAGCCAACAGACCCGCCGGCATACCGGGAACGCCCAGGAACCTGGAAAGCTAGAGAAGAAAAAAACCAGGAGATAAGGGCATCGGTGGAACCTGCGCGCAGCCATGTGGGGACACTGAGCCGAGTCGCTGGCACAAGGGATGCGGCGACCAGGAAGGTACAACCGCCTCACCTGATCGCCAGAGGAGCCCAAGGGCCCGTGCAACCGAGCCAGGCAGAAGAACCAACCTCGAGCCCATCGCCCAAAGAGCGGCCCACTGATGAAACTGCTCATCTGGAGCCCTACCTATGGCGGGAGGGCTCCGATGTCGAAGACGACGGTCACCGGAAGTTGGCGACTCCGAAGAAGGAGACCGGCAACTAGCTACGATAACAGATCGTCGACGCGCAGACATACCAGAGGGCGACCTCGAGTGATGCCTTCTCTTTTTTGACCTGTGGGCCGAAGAAGAGCTCGAGGCCGAATGGTGCAGAGAATGCGACCGTTTATTTTTATGCCGACGGGGGGACCGCCCATCCCCCCGGGCATCGGACTGACCGTTGTCGGAACCCCGCTGAGGAGAAGGAGGCTGACCGGACCCAGCCCGGCTGACTGAACAGCTTTCATACGAAGTCTCCCTACCGTCACCTGACCTGCTCTTGGTCGACTCCGTCCAGTAGGCCGAGACTTCTTCAAGTAAGTTAAATTTAAAATATTAGAAAAATTTAACGAAAATAGAATAAAATTAAGCGATACTACTATCGTGATAATGTTACAAAAAAATAAACTGAAAACTATGCGCTAGTTTGAAGTTTGACTCCCGACAGGCAGCGACGCTGTCACTGAAAGCGCACTTCAGCCGGCGGGAAAAGGAACTGAGGCGATTGGAGGGTCGCCGCCGAGATAGTGACTGTCAGCTCGAGCTGCTCACGGCGCCATTCCTCGCGCGCCATCTCTCGCCCGACCCTCCAGCAAAAGTTTGCTCCCGATGGGTCCTAGTGCCTCCGCGCCAATCCCACTAGTGTGGATGAGTGGTGAGACTTATGTCTGGAAGATCTACCCTCGTGTCCCAACTTTACCCGCTCAAAAAGAGGGTAGGCACAGAGGAGGAGGATCCAGAGACTGGAGCCCCAGGGGGACGGCAGCGGGATTGTGATGAATGGTGAAGATACACAGAAAGATCATAATTCACGGTAGTGCTAATTTCTATATCTTATCTGTGTCAATCTTCACCATTCATCAATGAGTGATACCAAGCTCAAGAGAGAGCTGATTGACTGCACCCTGAGGACAGTGTCCCTAGCCCTCAGTGGTGACACACTAAGGGGGACCTTCTGGGCCTGAGGAGGCCCGAGTGTGGAGAGCGAGGCGGGTCCCCGAGGAAGCAATTTGCCCGACAAACGCCGCCTTGCCCTACGGGAAAAGAGATAGGTCTCCTGGTGAGCGGAGCAAATCACCCCACGCCGGGCCAAGGGTGACAACTGGAAAGGCGGCTCACGCCGATCTCCTGGTGCAGATCGCTGTCCCTACTACCCTGGTAGCTACCTTATTAGCGCTGTAAGATGCCCTTGCTTGGTGCCTGATAGCTCCAGGCCACGGCAGAGAGTGCGATGGCTTGCCTGGTTTGCTCCGAGTCAGGCAAAGCAGCTAGGATCTGACTCAGCACTGACCACAAGAACCTGTTGTAGGCTGCATAGTGGGCCTGATAGCGGAGATGAAGAGAAGCAACCGTGCCGAGTAGAAAGTCCTCCTCCCCCAGAAATCAAAATCCGAAGAATCCTGATCTGGGGGCCGGTCACGGTGGAGGGCGCGAAGCCCGTCAGGAGTGTCCAGGTACGTCAATCCGGACTGTGGATGAGGCATAGAACTTGGAGACTCTGGGGGAGCACAATACCTCTGGCTGAGGTCCCTAGGGGCAGGAACTCGGGGGAAGGCCTGCCAGAAAGCGCATGGCATGCCCGAAAGGAGCAGGCCAGAGCGGCACCACAGGGGTGGCACTGAAATCGCCTAGAAAAGGCGTCGGCCGCATGCTCAGGATTACTCACGGACAGGGAGAGGTGAAGGTCCTCCATCACCCTCACGAGGAAACGCTGATACTCGGAGAGATCAGCGGCAGGAGAGATATGGACAGACTGTTCCTCTCCCCCTGAAGAGGGGGATGAGGAGCTGGAGGTCACCATGCGTTCCGAGAGGGGCTGCTCGGGGGATGTTGAAGAACCTGGCTGTCCATGGCCCTAGTGAGGCAGGGAACCGGCAGCCACAGCTCTGAACTGTTCCCAGGTGAGAGGCGCTGGGACCAAGAATACCTGGGAACGCTGGAGAAGAGGCAGAGGTGAGGGCAGAGCCGAGAGAGGAAGTCGGCTGACCTCTGACAGGGCT
This sequence comes from Neoceratodus forsteri, assembly GCA_016271365.2. Classification (NCBI taxonomy): domain Eukaryota; kingdom Metazoa; phylum Chordata; order Ceratodontiformes; family Ceratodontidae; genus Neoceratodus; species Neoceratodus forsteri. The sequence goes on from CM057450.1 coordinate 1,005,590,598, forward strand.
AGGGAGCGGACCATGGACCCCCGCGGAGGGTGTCCTGGAATACTCCGCAAAAGACAGATGTACAACCACGATGGTACTGCCTAGGCTGCGCCCAGAAGAATCCCCCAAGTGAGGTGACCGGGGCCGTATAGATCCAGAAGGACAGTCCCCTGCCTCCAAAGAATGGGACCCCCTCAAGGAACCAGAAGGGGAAGGGCGGAAGTCCACACTTCGGCTTCGCCCAGGGCCCGGTGGGTCCCAGAGAAAGGCCGACGCACGACCCCACACCCCTCGACCCCTCGGAGTCCAAGAGGGTCCTAGTCCTGGAAAGGGCCAGCCTAGGAAGCTGGCAACTCTGGGCTGCCCCCGAAGGGGAGACCCAGGGAGCAGCACCCTCCCCTCCCGTGGGCTTCAAGATAGGCCCCAAAGTTGGGCGATCGAGACACACCACCGGAGGGCATACCACCGCCGAGGGGTCAAGGAACCCCCCCAAGGCCAGGTTGCATGGCAATAGTGGCACGTACCACAGCCTGCTGGTCAGTACCACTGACCCTAACATCGAGGGGAACCAGACGCACCTCAGTAGGGGGCTGACAGACCTGTCGTGGAGACCACCGGCTCGTCCTCCTCTGCAGACAACCCCGAAGGGTGTGACTGCCCATTTGACTCCGAGCCTGACTCCGAAGGGGTAGAGTCTGAGGCCCTAAGCCAAACGGTAGGAGAACGAGGGAAGGCGACCTTATCAAAGGGCCCAGAAGTCAAAGCAGTGGCCAAGGCGGCACCTGCACCCTCCACAGCCCCTCAAGCGGCGCTGGCAGAAGGCAGCAGGGCAGCACGGGCTAAAGGTCCTGAACTAGGGCCAGCTGCGGCACCGTCAAGTCCACCGCACCAGGCGATACCAGGAACAGAGGCAGGCGCCGACAAGCCCAAGCAACAGCCTTGGCGCCGCCGCCTTGAGCCCTCGGCGCCCATGAGCAGCTTCACCGAGACGAAGCGGCGCCCGATGACTCAGCCGGACTCGCGCCGAAGCATCAACAGCACAGAAGGGCGGCACCGGACGACTCCAGAAACCCCAAAAGCGCCGTGTTGAACAAAGCGCAGACATGGCGGCGGCGCTGAATCGAGATGCGGCGCTGCGAATATTAAGCGCCGACAAGAATACGGCACCATGACGGCGCAAGGCCTCAGCGCGTAGCATCGACCGGCCTTCAGACGCAGGAGGCGACACTGGGGAGCCTACCCCGAAGGGTGGAGTTGATAGCGGTGCCTCCCGCCCGCCTCCCCGGGAGGAAGTGGGACGGGCCTCCTGCGCCATGAAGGAGCCTTTGGCCAAGGCTAGGCTACAGAGGCGAGGCTCCCTCCTCCTCGGTCCGTATAGAACCGGGAGGGACCCAGAGGAAAGGCCGAGAGGCGGTTTCAGCCCGGCGAGTGCGAATCCTACCGAAAGTCGGCGGAGCTCGCCCTACTTTAATGCGCTGTTCGAGGAGAGCGGTCCATGGAGAAGCAGGCGTCGATGAATCCATGTCGTGAAGCGGGCCAAGACACGAGAGACACCGGTCATGCTGGTTGGTAACGGAGTACTTCCGGCCACACGGGCACCGACGCATGGGGGCCGCCCCGCCTTAGACGACGACTTGCCCTCCAACCGCGACATGACCTACGGAAAAAAACGCCAAAAACAGACTCGACGTCGCTTATACTGTAAAATAAATGGAAAGATCTTACCAGCGATGTCGAGTAGGGCAGACTAGAACTAGCAGGAACCGACGGACTGTCGAAGACAAAAAGCTAAGGCCTAAAAGTTTGAAAATCTCTTCAGCTGGCTTCCCACGAGGCGACCTCGACAGCATGAGATGAAGAACTGGTAGGCAGTCGGAGTCGACACAGCCTAACGGCTAATCCTCGAGCGCCACGTAGTACGTTGGCCCCGAGGGCAGCGCCTAATGCTGCGGCCCGCCTCATCCTTAAAAAAAAAAAAAAAAGGCCTCAAGGGTCCTGACCTCCGCCAGTACCCATCTGTGATGAATGGTGAAGATTGACACAGATAAGATCACACTCTATTGCTTCCCTGAGCAAGAGGCTTTGAACTTCTCTGATGAGAAGAGCCTAATCCCTGGAGTAAGAAGACCTTTTTGGCGGAGATTCTGGCGAGACTTCCAGAAACTCTATGGTGTGTCTGACGGACACCAACTGCAGGACCCATGCATCGGAAGTTATCGCCTTCCATACCTGCGCATGGTGGGCGAACCCCCCCCCACCTGCTCCTCGTCATGAGACTGAGGAGTCGGTGGGGACAGGGAGTCAGGAAATGGCAGGACGTTCAGGGGGAGGACCTCCTGAACGTCTCTGGTTCTTGGAGGCCGGAGGAGTGGCTGAACCCGTGGCCTTGCGTTTGCCCTGGTGCTGAGCCGGGGCCTGCTTTCTCTGCCTCCAGGTCCTTTTCCGATAGGGCTGTTGCTGCTGCTGAGTGCCCAATCAGTACATCGACCTTACTGATCTTAGAGCAAGACCTCTGTCCTGGAGATCAGTAATAATGTCTTTGGTGTCTCCATCAAAAAGCACAAAGCCCCGAAAGGAGGCATCCTGAATTGCAGACAACTTTGTTTTTGAGGCCAGAAATGTGGAGCCAGGAATGTTACCTTAAGGTGACGGCAGTTGCCGAGGCATGTACCACTGAACCAACAGTCGTATATGGCTCAAAAAGCATGCCTACAGGAGAAGCAAGAGAGGCGAAGATCCTTGGCAAGCTCCTCCTTGAGGCTCGAGGGTTCCATAAACTGGACTCTGGCCTCTAACCTGGCTAAGGTAGCCTTTTGGTGACACCATGTGGGCCAGATAGTTGAGGGATCTAAGCGCACATGTGGCCAAAGCATAAACCTTTCTGCCGAACTGGTCCATCTGCCTCGACTGGAGAAGTGCTCATGTGCTTGGGTGCAGTGGAGCGGTCATTAGCAGCTGAAATGATGACAGAGACCTTCTTAGGATGCATCTTAGGAAAAGGAGCTTCCTTCGGCGCCCGGTATATCCTGTCCGCCCTTTTGGGGACAGCCAGGAGAGAATGAGACATCTGCCAGACCGTAGAGGTGAGGTCCTGGTGAGGCCCGATCCAGGGAAAAATGGGGACCGGAGACAAAGACTTTAAGTCCAGGTGTTTGGCTAGTCTCTGTCTTATGGGGTCCTGATCCTCTGACTCCCAGTCAAAGAAATCTTTCATGGACCTCAGAAGATCAGAGAAGGCAGGGTCCTCGGTGGGGGGGGGGAGAGGAGACACCTTGCCTTTCGGACCCTCTGGCTCCTCCAAGGCATCCTGCGCCAACTCATCGTCATCATCATCTGCCCCCTCGTCAGGAAGATTACGGATGTCTGGAAGGGTGATGTACTGACGTGCTGCCCCCAAGACATGTACCGTGGACGGAGAAGAGCTCCTCGGGACAGAGACCTTGGAGAACGTGGAAGTGGGAGTCTTGTATCCAGGTCGGACACCAACTCCAAGCGCGCCCCCTGCCACCAAGACTGGATTAAGGTCTTGAAGTCCAGCATAGCCGGAGGAGTTTGAGGAGGAGGTTGCAGCTGAGGCAGAGGCACTACTGGTTTGGGTGGGTAATGATAACCCTGAAAATGGTGGTAGGGGTCATAACCAGGGTAGTACTGTCCAAAGAAACTCTACTCAGGAGGAGGACCAGCCGGGAAATGGTCCCCAAGATACCCAAAAGGGTAATGAGGGACAGTCCTGGGTCTAGTATAAATCCCCATCAGATCTGATGGATGGGGTACCCATGTAGGACCCGCTGTAGTGTAAATCGGGGGTGGGGGGGTCGGAATAGCAATGTCAGGGGGACTGACGCTGGGACCAGCACAACCCGAGCCGGTGTTGGAGGGGCAGGCGTCGGGGCTGGACGAAGGGGGCCAGACAGCGGGGCCAGGTCTGGCGCCGGAGCTGAAGCAGATCACAGGGCCCTGGCTGTGGAAGAGTCATCGGGAGTATCCGGCGTCTGGATTGGATGCACTGGATCCAACAGTGGGATCGGGGCCGGGATATTCTTCGGCTCCGAAGGGATCCCACCTGGAGAAGGGGCCTCCACTGGAAGGCCAGACGGCCGAGGAGGAGCCTCCTTCCCTGTGACCCCATCAGGGAAGCATGGGACAGACCCCGATAAATCCACTACATCGAGGGATTCTGCGCAGTCTTCGCCCATGGTACCTGCCTGAGAAGGGGAGGGTAAGGGCGAAGGAAAAGTGGCGTTTTCTCCCTGGTTCTGCTGGGCGTCGGGTGAAGCGCTGGTAGGCCCCGACGGGAGAACCACGTCTAAGTGGCCGGAGACTGGCATCTTATCAGCCGGCTGAGGAAGGAGCCCTCGGCTAACTTATCGGCTGGTGCCGGGCGGGTCCCCAAAGGCTGGGGAGCCGTCTTATCAGCAGCCATGCAGTTCCCGGAGGAGCCAGGGGCCGACTTAGCAGCCGTAGTGGTGCGGCCATCGGAGCAGCCGATGGTCGACTGACCCTAAGAAGATTTTTTCAGACTTACTGTCCGAAGTCGTCTTAGGCAGCGGCTGAGAGGCGGCATTGCTCGAGGGCCGCGAGGCCTCAGGTTGGTCCGTGGAGCGCTCCCGCTCTCGAGATTTCTCCTTGTTGTATTTCTTGGAGGGAGAAGATGTCTCAGAAGAGGACTCTAATGCGGTCCATTTGCTTCTGTAATGAAGCTAGGCGGACTTTTAGAAGGTGGGCCTCCAAAGCCCGCTGTCTCCACTTTCTGGTAGCATGATTAAATGTTTGGCACTCCGAGCAGGATGAGACAGGGTGGTTCTGGGCGCAGACAACTCATGCACTTCAAATGACCATCCTTATGAGGGATCTGCGTGCCACAGGATGAGCACTTCTTGGGTGAAGACATTAAACAAATGTAGAACCGTAAGAAAGGATTTAGTGAAGGAAAAAATAATCCGACACAGGAACTAACATGACGATCGTTGTATAGAAGTCTGCAATGCGACTGACAAGACGATGGAGGGAAAGAACTGGAGGGTGGGCGTGGGGACCGCCCATTATATCTGACCCGCGGCGTGGGGAGACACGTGACATCAGGTGGGTGGTCCCTCGTAGTATTCCTGAAAAGTCTGTGAAAGCGCCAGGTGGCACCAGTCCTATTTGTGATAACCTACCGAAGGAACCCTCTCGAAGTAAGATTTGCCGATACCCAGGTCTTATTTGTAGCTCTCTACTACTAAATCCTTATTTCGAACCCTAACTGCACCATATCCACATCCCTAGAAAAGCGTTTTCTACAGTGATTAACTTTTCCAATTATCCAAGCTAGGATACAGGTGTTTTAAAAACCTAATGGACTATCGTAATAAAGTGTTGGAGTTTTAAAACATACCATTTTAGATTTCTCCGCTCAGGGTTGACTTGAGCCTCATTGTGAAATGCCCGCAGTTTAGCCACAAGGTCTGTGGAATCCTGTGCAGCATTTACAGCCAAGGTCTTTGGAATGATCAAGAGAGACTTTGCAAACTCTGCAATGGCCAGCTGTTCACGTGAGCCCTAAAAAAAAAAAAAGGAGATTCTCATTATATAAAACATGAGTAGGGCTACGTTTTGGATTCCTGTCATATTTCTGTTTTAAATTATAAGCTGTACACATTTGTGAATGTCAGCAGCATACAAGCATCCACACACTTTCACCCAAGAAACAATGACCACGTACTTTGTAGAATACACTTCATATATTCAATTTACAATTGTTTCTAACACGAGACTGCAGACTACACACTATATATTAAAGTAATAAAACACATGCATTAAGAACAAGCCTACAGCTTAACTCGTCCTTGAACTATGGTGACTGTATACAAAAAGGACAAAATAAGTATTAGAAGACTTACCACGCTGAGACTGGGAGGGCCTGCCTGCCTGCCCATGGATGGCTTCTACACAAAACTGGAAATTAATGGTAATGAAATGATACCCCCCCACCCCGTTCATATACACAGGCAATGAAGGTATGGTCCCTAATAAGCAGCCCTAAGGGTCAGTGCCGAACACAGCTCTCTACACACACCTGCCGAAGGCACCATCAACTGAGCTCAGCACATCCAGACGATAATGCCTTGGGAAAGGTATGAACAGAGACCCATGCAAATGTCACCAAGGCACGCTCGATGCAAGATGGAGCCACAGCTCTAGTGGAGTGACCTTTAAGATCTGGCAGAGCTGAAAGGCCAACGAGATGAGTGATGTTTGTAGAAAGCCACATGGCACGTGTACTCTTAGTGGGGCTGCTTTTTTCTTCCCTGGCCCCAGACCAACAAAAGAAAAAAATTACTCACCTGTAGTAATCTTGCTTCTTCCAAAGGGATCCACTAATATTATTACTCTTGCAATGCTCCCTTAAGCCAGCACTGCCCGAGAGAGAATAGAATGCTAATCATGGAATGTTTAGCTCGGTGCATCTATTTTCAAACTGCCTACATTCTAGCTGATTTCTTAGAAGCCTGCAAAGAGGCCATAACAACATATGAATTACTATTTAAATAGAAAAATAATGCCAACTGAGCAAATAAACCAATGGACTAGTATAAACAAATGTCCCTTTTTTCTGAAGTCAGATATGCCTTTAGAAAAGAACCTACAAAACATTACTAGAAGGTGCCAGCAGGTGGTATGCCACTCCAACTATACATCTTGGCTGTGGAGAGGATTTTTCTTGTTACTGATTCTGAAAGGGGAGGCAAGGGCAGGGAGTAATAATTAGTGGATCCCTTTGGAAGAAACAAGATTATTACAGATGAATAATTTTTTCTTCTAACCCCAGGAATCCCCTAATACTATTACTCTTGCAGACTATGCAGCAGTACCTCAAGTAGGTGGGCCAGAATCTATTAAGGAAAAAGACTCTGCAAGACTGCTGTGCCAAATCTGGCATCACTCCTGGACTGGGTATCCAGGCTATAATGCTTAGTGAAGGTGTGGACTGACCTCCAGGTAGCTGCTTTACATATTTCCATTAGAGGTACCTCTCGGTCAGCTGCAATAGTGGCAGCTGTGCCCCTTGTAGAGTGGGCCCTAAGACCAGAGGGAGGAACCTTGCCTGCCTTTGAGTAGCAAAACTGAATACACTGGACTATCCGAGAGAGATGGCCCTCTTTGAAGCAGGAGTACCTTTACCTACTTCCCCATAGGTGAGGAACAGTTGTCTGTCCAGCCTATGACCTTTGGTATGAGTTATGTAACAACTCTGCTCTTTTTACATCCAAGCTGTGCAATCTATGCTCACCTGAGCTACAGTGTTCAGTAAAGAAAACTCGCAATGCTATAGACTGGTTCAAATGGAAGTCAGAAAGAACAGGTTACTCACCTGTAACAGTAGTTCTAGGAGTGGTATATGTTGTTCATCCACACTGTCTGGCATTGTCCCTTTCCCCTTTAAATCTTGCCGGAAGTCTTCAAGCTGGCTCCTCCCACCCACCCAGGTGGTAAAACTCTCGGCTCCGCCCCATGATGCCAGATCTAGCCCGCTGGAAGCCAGGCTGTGCGTCGAAGCTGGGGAGGTCGGGTGGGTGAACAACATATACCATTCCTAGAACTCCTGTTACAGGTGAGTTACCTGTATTTCTAGGGACATGGATATGTTGTTCATCCACATTGTCTGGCAGACTCCAAGCAGTTCTCCGGGAGGAGGGAGGCAAGGCGCACACCCCCTACTTAGGGAATAGAGATTGGAGAACCGAGGCCCCAAAACCAGCATCCCGACGTGACTCTAGGTCAATGTGGTAATGGGTAATAAAGGTGCTTGCTGACTTCCAGGTAGCGGCCCGACAGATTTCCTGGATAGTGATGTCCCTGGAAGCAGCCACCGAAGCAGCAGTATGACGGGTAGAATGAGCCCTTAGCCCTTTGGGAGGCTCCTTACCCGCCAATTCATAGCACAGACCTATGCATGATGTGATCCATCTGCAATGGTCCGCTTGGCTGCAGGTCTGCCAGAAGCGGCTTCAGCGTAGGTGACAAACAGCTGGCGTAACCTCTCCCGACTTCTCGCTGTCCTCTCCTTATAATAGGAGAGAGCACGCCTGAGGTCCAGAGTATGGAGCCTATACCGGTGTCCGAGGTGTAATTAGGGTAATATAACGCAGGGTCAACACCTGGTTAAGGTGAAACTCTGACACCACCTTCGGAAGGAATTTCAGGTGGGGCGCAGGACAACTTTGTCCCTGTGAAAAACAGATAGGGGAGTCCACTGAGCGCCTGAGCTCCCCTGCCCTTCTGGCTGGACGTGATAGCCACCAAGAAGGCCGCCTTCTACGACAAGTGCGAAAGTGCAGACTTGCATGGGTTCAAATGGCTTGCCCATGAGCTTTGCCAAACCAGCAAAAGATCCCAGGAGGTGGAGGTTCACGCACGGAGGGATATGTGGTCCAGGCCTTTGAAAAGCGCCCACCACCTTTCCTGAGCTAACGCCGGCTGACCGACCACGCCGAGTAGCCGATATGGCTGCTAGGTGCACCCTAAGGGTCGATGACCAAGACCCCCTTTGGAGAGGGACCAAAGGTAGTCTAGAATGTTAGCCACCGAGCAGGATAAGGGGTCCAGACCTTTACCCTGACACCAAATGGAAAATCTCTTCCATTTGAAGGCATAACATTTCCTGGTCGATTCTTTTCGAGATGCCTCCACCACAGTGTAGACATCCTCAGAAAGACACAAAGCCTGGAACTCTAGCCGCTCAGGAACCAGGCTGTGAGGTGCAGGGATTGAAGGTCCGGATGAAGGACCTTCCCCTGGTTCAGAGATATCAGGTCCGGGCGTGTACTGAGCCGCTCCGGGGTCCTGCAGCTGAGGCTGTGGAGATCTGGATACCAGAACTGGCGTGGCCAATCTGGGGCTACCAGGATCACCTTCGCCTTGTCCTTCCTCACCTTGAGTAACACCTTGTGGATCAAGGGAAATGGAGGAAAGGCGTAAAAGAGGCCTGGGGTCCACGGCCTCGAGAAGGCATCCCCCTGCAGCGAGCCCTGCTGAGGGGGCCGGGCATGGAACAGCCTCAGCTTGGTGTTCTCCTTGGAGGCAAACAGGTCCACCAACGGTTTGCCCCAATGAGAGAACAGGCAGTAGGCTACCTCTGGATGGAGAGACCACTCGTGGGATGTCTGGCCTAAGCGGCTGAGAGCATCCGCCAGTTGGTTTGTGACTCCTGCCACATGGATGGCTAGGAGATCAGCCTCCAGCCGGCTGACGAAGGTCCAGATCCGGAGCGCCTCCTTTCATAGCAGATGGGAGTGCGTGCCGCCCTGTTTGTTGAGGTAGTACATGGTCGTGGTATTGTCCGTCTGGACTTGAACCACTTGACCCCGGAGCTGAGGAGCGAAAGCTGACAGAGTCAGTCTGACTGCCCTGAGCTCCAACAGGTTGATATGGCATCGGGACTCCTCTGGGGTCCAGAACCCGTGAGCCCTGTATTCCCCCATGTGGGCTCCCCAGCCGTGAGAGAGGCATCGGTCGTAAGGACGACCGTCGGCTCGGGGCGGACAAACGGGATCCCTTCCAGCAGATGATTCGGGACGGTCCACCATTATGGGCGTCCCACATCCCCTGGGTGACCGTGACCAGCTGGTCGAAAGACTCTGACGCCGAGACCACTGGGCGGCGAGCTCCCACTGGAGGGGGTGCATGTGCAGTCTGGCCCAGCGGACCACCGACGTGCACGCCGCCATGTAGCCCAGGAGGCGCAGGAAGTCCCGGGCAGGGAGTGAGTGCCCAACCAGAAATGATTTGGCAAAGGAGGAGAGAACCTCCGCCCTGTCCGCCGGGAGCCGAGCTCTGGCTTGACGAGAGTCGAGCTCTGCCCCGATGAAGCCCATCACCTGAGAAGGTACGAGTTCCGGTTTGGCCTCGTTGATCAGAAGGCCCAAGTGTGAGCAGGTTTGGAGGGTCAGGTCCCTGGACCTCTCCACCTCCTGAAGGGAGGATCTCGCCAGGAGCCAATCGTCCAGGTAGGGGTAAATACGAACCCCGACGCCGAAGATGGGCTGCCACCACTGCAATGCATTTGGTGAAAACCCTTGGGGCCAATGACAGGCCGAACGGCATGGCTCTGAACTTGTACAGGGTCCCTTCGACCCTGAAGCGGAGGAACCGCTGATGAGACGGACGGATAGCGACGTGGAAAAAAGCGTCCTGAAGATCCAGTGTGCAGAAATGAAAATTACGTACCTACCGTAAAGGAAAATTACGTACCTACCGTAATTCTTGATCTTCTTGACGAGTCTCCACCACTCATTCACACTAGTGGGATTGGCGCGGAGGCACTAAGACCCATCGGAGCAAACTTTTGCTGGAGGGTCGTGAGAGGCAGCGCCCCACGAGACACGGCGCCCATGAGCAGCGGCTCAGAGGCGTAAGGACCATCTCGGCGCTGACCCTCCAACCGCCTCAGTACCTTTTTACCAAGGAGGTGCAGCGCAACTAACGAAAGGTAAACCCAACATTAAAAAACGACATAAGATAGTCCGTGAGACCTGTGTAAGAAGGGTCAGCAAAGAAGTCCTCATGGCCTAAAGATTTGAGGGAGTGAAGACCAATACAGCGGTGAGCTCGGGGGATGGAGGGTGGGCGTGTGAATGAGTGGTGGAGACTCGTCCAAGAAGATCAAGAATTACGGTAGGTACGTAATTTTCCTATCTTCCTGGACATAAGTCTCCACCACTCATTCACACTAGTGGGAGAGTACCAAGCTGATAATCCCCCAAAAGGGCGGCAGGAGAGCCAGAGCTCACGCGTCTAAGATAGAAGCCCATTAAGGATAGTTCTGCCGAATGCGGAATGTCGCCTGGCATGAACATCCAGTGCATAGTGCTTAAGCAGTATGCACTGAGCTCCAGGTAGTGGCGTTGTATATATCTGCAATTGGAACATTGCAATTTCCGCTAGGGATGCGACCGCCCTAGTAGAGTGAGCGCACACTCTACCTTCTAATTTAACTGAGCCATGGAATAGCAATGACAAGGCATGCCACTAACCATGAAGAGATGCATCTAATAGCGACAGGTTGACCCAGCGGGTGTCGCTGAAAGAAACGAACAGTTGCTGAGTCTTATGAACATCCTTGGTTCTATCTAAATAGAACCTAAGGCTCTCTTAACATCCAAGGAATGAAGAGCTCCTCCCTTCATTTTGGAAATTAGCGAAAGTGGGAAGTACCAGAGGTTGGTTCAGATGGAATTCTGACACAACCTTGGGAAGAAATTTAGGATGAGCACGAGAACTACCTTGTCCTTATGGAATACAGTATAATGAGGGTCCGTAACCAGGGCATGTATCTCAGAGACCCCAAGTGGTTGAGGTAATGGCCACCAGGAAGGCAGTCTTCCAGGTAAGAAATTTTAGCTCACAGGTAGCTAAGGGTTCGAAGGCTTCCAGTGAGCATGTCCAGCACCAGGTTAATGTCCCAGGCTGCAACTGGACGCTAACAGGGGTCTGGTATGGAGAATCCCTTAGAATCTCTTCACCATAGGTAACTGAGCCAGAGTTAAGGAAGAAACCGCTCATGGAACGCTGAGATGGCACTAAGGTGAACTTTAACTGTGGAGTACTGAAGACCTAAGTTTGATAGGTCCAAAAGATACCCCAGAACCTTGCCAGGAGGACAGGAAAGGGACTCAAGAGGATTTGTGACATCAGAAAGAAAACGCTCCATTTGGAAGTGTACGCTGGGTGGCTGGCTTCCGAGCAGCCAGAAGGATGTCTGAGACTCTACGAGACATTGAACGATTCACTTCTATCTCTTCAGGAGCCAAGCATGAAGGTGAAGTGATTTCAGGTGGGATGGACCAACGAACCCTGAGTCAAAAGACTGATTTGCAAAGGAAGTGGTCTCGAGAGGCTGCCAACATACTGTTGAGTAGAGGAACCATAGTTGCGAGGCCAGGAAGGAGCAATGAGAATCATCTTGGTCCCTGAGACTGAACTGAGGAGTACTCTCGGATAGAGAGTGGTGGAAAGGCAGAAGAAAGCGCTTTGTCCACCGCAGCCTGAACACATCCTGACAGAAAATGCCAGGCCCTGGATTTCTGGAGCAGAAGAGAGGCAGTTTCGTTGAGTGGGGATGCAAAAGGTCCAGGTCTGAGTCCCCCACTCTTTGAACAGGGACCGAAGCTACGGCTGGATCGAGAGACCACTCGTGAGGGTCTGCCTCCGCTCTGCTGAGGTGATCTGCTAGGTCGTTTGTATACCTGGCAGATAAACCGCTGAATCAGAGACTTGTGCCCAAGCACCACTCCCACACCCTCATTGCTTCCCTGCAAAGGGGATAAGAATGAGCACCGCCTTGCTTGTTGATGTAATACATCACTGCTTTGTTGTCCGCTTGAAGGAGAATGTTCTTGTGACAAAGGACATCCTTCAGAGCTTGGATTGCATAGAGGACCGCTTCCTCATCTCCAGGACATTTATGTGGAGATGAGTTTCAACTGAGTCCATACACCTGAGTGTGGAGGAGACAGTGAGCTCCCCATCCCATTAGCGATGCATCTGTGGTGATGGAGATCTGATGATCCGGGGGAGCAAAGGGGAATCCTTCCAGGAGAGTGCTCTCTTGAGACCACCAGGTGAGAGACCTTCGAAGGGGCTCCGTCACCTTGATGGGATAAGACTGGGGGTGAGAGGTCGGGACCACTGAGTGGAGAGCATCCATTGGGTGGTTCTCATGTGCAGTCGGGCCAGAGGACAGTGAAGACCGAGGACGCTATGAGACCCAACATGCTGCATCGAGAGAGCTGTAACCAATTGGTTCTCCTGATGTAACGGGCACAAAGGATGTCGAGTCTTCTGTCCTCTGGAAGGAAAGCCTTCGCTGAAGAGGTGTCTAGAAGCGTCCCATGAAAAGGAGCCCTGGGAGGGTTGCAGTTGAGATTTTTCAAATTCAGCAGAACTCCCATGGACGGAGAAGACGTGAAGTCGTTTGCACGGCTTCCAAAGTCCCTTGGCCGGAAGGGCTTGCTAGAAGCCAATCGTCCAGGTAGGGAAACACTCGGAGTCCGACTTTCCTGAGATGCGCCGCGAGAACTGCACAACACTTTGTAAAAACTCGCGGCGCCGAGGATAGCCCAAAGGGCAGGACTCTGAACTGATAATGCTGACCCAAAGCTACAAACCTGAGGAATTTGTGGTGGGTCGGGTGGACGGGGATATGCTGGTAAGCATCCTGCATATCCAGAGAGGCCAGCCAGTCGTGCTGATGCAGCAAGGGTAACAGGGTACCTAGGGAAATCATCTTGAATTTCTCCCTGGGGAGGAATTTGTTTAACTTTCTGAGGTCTAGAATGGGGCGCATCCCCCCAGATTTCTTTGGAACCAGAAAGTAATGGGAGTAGAACCCTGTGTTTCGCAGATGCGGGGGCACCAGTTCTATTGCCCTGTTGTTCAGAAGGCCCTGGATCTCCTCGGTGAGGAGGTCTGACTGAGAGGCCGACACCCTGGGTTGTCGTATGGGAGGACAATTCGGGGTTTCCAAGAAATTGAGAGAATAACCTCGAATTATCCGAGGACTCATTTGTCTGAGGTTATGGATTCACTGGTTGTAGAAGTACATCAGGCGACCTCCCACGGAGGAGAAAGTTCCACCGGCAGAGTGGATGGAACTTGGGCCAACGACTCATAAGGTAGCGCTGGGAGCTTTAGGTCCCTGCGCTTTCTGCTGCGTCTTCTTTTGAGGTTGGGCAGGTTGGCTTTTATGGAAGCTTCCCCTGCCTCTGCCTCGAAAGGACTGACGACTATGAAACTGACGTCTGTTCACATGCCCCCGAGAGGGGGCAGGCGGAGGTCTGGCCAACTTAATGGCCGATCTAGTCTTCTGAGTGGCCTCTAAGGCTTGCTCCACCTGAGGGCCAAAAGAAAGGCATCAAAGCAGCGCCATCACCTGCTGCTGAGCATCATTCGTGAAGCCAGAAGCACGCAGCCAGGAATGGCGCCGAGTACAAATCCCAGCGCTGCTGAGCTTATAGCAGTGTCGAAAGCGTCCATGGCGGCTTTGACCTGTTGGTTAATGGACTCCAATACTCTAATAACGGTCAGAAGAAGCTCTGACTTGGAATCCGAATCGAAGAGCTTCAACCATTCTTCTTCTATAGAGTGCCACAGGATATACTCATACTGGAGAAAAATAGCCTTGATAACGGCAATCACGCATACTTAGAGTGGAGGCAGCAAAGACTCTCTTACCTAATGTATCAATCTTCACGAGACTCTTTGTTAATAGGTAGAGCTGTAGTAGTTTGAGGAAGAACGACCTTGTCATTCTCTGCCAGGACTACAATAGGATCACGAAGGCTTGGGATGCCAAATGGGACGATCATTGGGAGCTGAATACTTCTTATCAATGGATTTAGCCACTGAGGAATAAAGAGCAGGGTTATTCCATACCATTTGAACGACGTCTCGAAGGAAGGCTGAATCGGAGGAGTCAAACCTAGGGATCTCCAAGCATGAAGATACTGGAGTCTTAATATCTTCCCAGGATCGATGTCTGTAGTCTGGAGAGAAAGAGGATCCAGGTTCTTCAACAGAGACTTAAAGGACAGGTCCTCGACCACAGGCTCTGTAGCAAAGAAGATCCTGTTTCTCCACTTCATCACAACCGAAGGTCTGGGTCAGGCTCACATCATCTCTGATGGTCCAGAAAGGACTGTTTGGACAGGAAAGGAGTGAAAATTAGAGAGGAGGAAATGGCAGAAAAACAGGAGAGTCCCCAGGGCTGCAGGGCGAGGCAGCCAAAGCAGGCCCTGAAGGCGGCACCGAGGCGCAGGCGCCAGAGAAGAGACCTGACCCCTGTCGCCCAATTGCTGGAGGGTTGGCCATGAGAGGAATGTTGTACATGAGGCACCCAGTGCAGGCTGGCCAGCTGTCAATGACTATCTGGCACCCACTCCAACCGCCTCAGTACCTTTTACCAAGGAGGTGCAAGCGCTAACATAAAGAGTAAATCTAACCTTAAAAAGCGGACATAAGATAGTCCGTACTACCCGTGTAAGAAGGGTCAACAAAGAAGTCTTCACGGCCTAAAGATTTGAGGGTGAAGACCAACACAGCAGTGAGCTCGGGGATGGAGGGTGGGCGTGTGAATGAGTGGTGGAGATTTCGTCCAAGAAGATCAAGAATGCAGTGGTACATAATTTTTCATATCTTCCTGGACATAAGTCTCCACCACTCGATCACCAGTGGGAAAATACCAAGTTGATAATCCCCAAAAGGGCATGCAGGAGAGCCAGAGCTCTCATCGACTAAGACAGAAGTCCATTAAAGAGTAGTTCTGCCGAATGCGGAGATGGCATACAGCATGAACATCCAGTGCATAATGTACTGAAGTGTACTGAGCTCCAGGTAAGCGGCGTGCAGATATCTGCAATTGGAACATTAAATTTCCGCTAGGGATGCATGACAGCCCTAGTAGAGTAATGACACTCACCTTCTAATTTAACTTAGGCATGGAATAGCAATACCGAAGGCATGCCACTAACCATGAAGAGATGCATCTGATAGCGACAGGAGTTGACCCAGCTGGGTGTCGCTGAAAGAACACGAACAGTTGCTGAGTCTTGCGAACATCACTGGTTCTATCTAAATAGAACACTAAGAATCTCTTAACATCAAAGGATGAAGAGCTCGTTCCTTCATTTTGGAAATTAAGCGAAATGAGGAAGTACCAGAGGTTGGTTTAGATGGAATTCTGACACAACCTTGGGAAAATTTAGGATGAGTACAGAGAACTACCTTGTCTTTATAGAATACAGTATCTGGAGGGTCGTAGACCAGGGCATGTCAGAGACCTGCGGGCTGAGGTAATATGGCCACCAGGAAAACAGTCTTCCAGGTAAGAAATTTAGCTCACAGGTAGCTAGGGGTTGAAAGGCTTCGAGTGAGCATGTCTAGCACCAGGTTAATGTCCCAGGCTGCAACTGGATGTTAACAGGGGGTCTGGTATGAAGAATCCCCATGAAATCTCTTCACCATAGGTAACTGAGCCAGAGTCAAAGGAAGAAACACGGCTCATGGAGCTGAAGATGGCACTAAACGGAACTTTAACTGTAGAGTACTGGAGACCTGAGTTTGATGGGTCCAAAAGATACTCCAGAACCTTGTCAGGAGGACAGGAAAAGGATTCAAGACAACTTTGCACAGAGAAACGTTTTCATTTGAGCGTCGTTTTTGGTGGCACAACTGCGAGCAGCCAGAAGGATGTCTGAGACTCTACGAGGCGTTGAACCAATTCACTTCCACCTCTTCAGGAAAGCATGAAGGTGAAGTGATTTCAGGTGGGATGGACCAGCGAACCCTGAGTCAAAGACTGATTTGCAAGGGAAGTGGTCTCGGAGAGGCTGCCAACATACTGTTGAGTAGAGGAAACCATAGTTGCCGAGGCCAGGAAGGGCAATGAGAATCATTTTGGTCCCTGAGACTCGAACCTTGAGGAGACTCTCTGGATTAGAGGAAGTGGTGGAAGGGGGCGTAGAAAGCGTTTTGTCACACCGCAGCCTGAACGCATCCTGACAGAAAATGCCAGGCCCTGGATTTCTGGAGCAGAAGAGAGGCAGTTTTACGTTGAGTGGGGATGCAAGACCAGGTCTGGAGCCCCCACTCTTTGAATAGAACGAGCTACGACTGGATCGAGAGACCACTCGTGAGGGTCTGCCTCAGTTCTGCTGGGTGATCTGCTAGGTTGTTTTGTATACCTGTGAATAAACGCTTCAGATCAGAGACTTATGCTCCAAGCACCACTCCCACACCCTCATTGCTTCCTACACAAAGGATAAGAATAACACCATGTGGTTGATGTAATACATCACAGCTTTGTTGTCCATTTGAAGGAGAATGTTCTTGTGACAAAGGACATCCTTCAGAGCTCGGATCACATGAGGACCTCTCATCTCAGGACATTTATGTGGAGATGAGTTTAAATTGAGTCCATACACCTTGAATGTGGAGGAGTGACAGTGAGCTTCCCATCCCGTTAGCGATCGTCTATGGTGATGGAGATCTGATGATCCGGGGAGCAAAGGGAATCCTTCCAGGAGACTCTCGAGACCACCAGGTGAGAGACCTTTGAAGGCTCCGTCACCTTGATGGGATAAGACTGGGGGTGAGAGGTCGGAGACCACTGGTGGAGAGCATCCATTGGGTGGTTCTCTCATGTGCAACCGGGCCAGGGGTACAGTGAACACCGAGGACGCCATGAGACCCAACATCGTTGCATCGAGAGAGCTGTAACCCGATTGGTTCCCAGATAGCAACGGGCCATCCGAAGGATGTCGAGTCTTCTGTCCTCTGGAAGGAAAGCCTGCGTGAAGAGGTGTCTAGAAGCGTCCCTATGAAAGGAGCCTCTGGGAGGGCTGCAGTTGAGATTTTCAAGTCAGCAGAACTCCCAGCTGGACATGGAAGGCGAGGGGTGGTTTGCCTGACTTCCAAAGTCACTTAGCTGGAAGGGCTTGCTAGAAAGCCAATCGTCTAGGTGAGGGAAACACTCGGAGTCCGATCTTCCTGAGATAAGCTCACAGAACTCACAACACTTTGTAAAATTCTGGCCGAGGATAAGCACAAAGGGCAGGACTCTGAACTGATAATGCTGACCCAAGGCTACAAACCTGAGGAACTTGCGGTGGGTCGGGTGGACGGAGATATGCTGGTAAGCATCCTGCATATCAGGGAGGCCAGCCAGTCGTGCTGATGCAGCAAGGGTAACAGGGTACCCTAGAAATCATTTTGAATTTCTCCTGGGGAGGGCGTTTAACTTTCTGAGGTCTAGAATGGCGCATCCCCCAGATTTCTTTGGAACCAGAAAGTAATGGAATAGAACCCTGTGTTTCATGAATCATGAGGCACCAGTTCTATTGCCCTGTTGTTCAGAAGGCCCTGGATCTGCGTGAGAAGGTCTGACTGAGGCCGACAACCTGGGTTGTCGTCTGAGAAGGACAATTCGGGGGTTCCAAGAAATTGAGAGAATAACCTCGCGAATTATCGAAGTACCCATTGGCATCCGAGTTATGGACTTCCACTGGTTGTAGAAGTACATCAGACGACCTCCCACGAGAGAGAAGTTCCACCTCGGCAGGTGGATGGAACTTGGGCCAGCAATTCATAAGGTGGCGCTGGGGCTTTAGGCCCCTCGCTCTCTGCGTCTTCTTTTGAGGTTGGGCAGGTTGGCTTTTATGGAAGCTTCCCTGCCTCTGCCTCAAAAGGACTGACGACTATGAAAGTGGCGTCTGTTCACATGCCCCGAAAGAAGTGAGGCGGAGTCCAGCCAATTTAATGGCCGATCTAGTCTTCTGAGTGGCCTCTAGGCTTGCTCCACCTGAGGGCCAAAAGATAGGAGCCATCAAAGGCAGCGCCATTACCTGCTGCTGAGCATCATCGCTGAAGCCAGAATGCACAAACCAGGAATGGCGCAGAGTACAAATCCCTGCGGCTGCTTGCTTGTGAGAAGCAGTGTCGAAAGCGATCCATGGCGGCTTTGACCTGTTGGTTATTGGACTCAATACCTCTAATAACGGTCAGAAGGCTCTGACTTGGAGTCCAATCTGGAAGAGCTTCAACCATTCTTTTCATAGGAGTGCCACAGGATATACTCATACTGAGAAAAATAGCCTTGATAACTGGCAATACGCATACTTAGAGTGGAGCAGCAAAGACTCTCTTACCTAATGTATCAATCTTACGAGACTCTTTGTTAATAGGTTGAGCTGTAGTAGTTTGAGGAAGAATCGACCTTGTCATTCTCTGCAGGACTACAACAGGATCACAAAAGGCTTGGGATGCCAAAAGGACGATCCTTGGGAGCTGGATACTTCTTATCAATGGATTTAGCCACTGAGGAATAAGAGCAGGATTATTCCATACCATTTGAGACAGCGTCTCGAAGGAAAGCTGGATTGGAGGAGTCAAATCTGTAGGGATCTCTGAAGCATGAAGATACTGAGTCTAATATCTTCCAGGATCGATGTCTGTAGTGTGGAGAGAAAGAGTGGATCTCAGGTTCTTCAACAGAGACTTAAAGGACAGGTCCTCGACCACAGGCTCTGTAGCAAAGAAAGATCCTGTTTCTTCACTTCATCACCCAACCGAAGGTCTGGGTCAGGCTCAACATCATCTCCTGATGGTCCAGGAAGGACTGTTTGGACAGGAAAGGAGTGAAAATTGGAGGAGAATAACAGAAAACAAGGAGAGTCCCGAGGCCTGGCGCCCGAGATGGCAAAACAGGTTGAAAATGGCACCGAAGCACGGGCGCCGAAGAGGCACGCTGAACCCACCGCCGGCGGTAAGCCGTGGACAGTGCCGCCAAGACCAATGGCGCCGCCGACCACGGCAGCCGCTCAGAACCAGACGGCACCCATGGGACCACGCGGCACCGAAAACAGCGCAGACAAGCCAACAGACCCTGCGGAAGGCGCCGGAAAAGCCCCAGGAACCTGGAAAGCTAAAGGAGGAAAAAAACAGGAGATAAGGGCATCGGTGTGGCCCCCTGCGCCGCAGCCATGTGGGGGGACACCTAAGCACAGAGTCGCTGGCACCGAAGAAGGCGCCGTGCGACTAGGAAGGTCCAACCGCCCTACCTGATCGCAGGAGGAGCCCGAGGGCTCTGAGGCAACCAGCCAGGCAGAAGAACCAACCTCCAAGCCATCGCTCCATAAGAGCGCCCACTGATGAAACTGCTCATCTGGAGCCCTACCTATAGGCGGAGGGGCTCGATGTCGAGGACGACGACACGGAAGTTGGCGACTCCAAGAAGGAGACCGGCAACTAGCAGATAACCGACCGTCGGCGAGACATGACCAGAGGCGACCTCGGTGATGCCTCTCTTTTTGACCTGTGGGCCGAAGAAGAGTTTCGAGGCCTAACGGCGCCGAGAATACGACCGCTTTTTTTATGCAGACAGGGGACCACCCATCCCCAGGCAACGGACTGACCGCTGTCGGAAACCCGCTGAGGAGAAGGAGGCTGACCGGACCCAGCCCGGCTGACTGAACAGCTTTCATAACGTCTCCTCTACCGCCACCTGACCTGCTCATGGTCGACTCCATCCAGTAGGCCGAGACTTCTTTCAAGTAAGTTAAATTCTAAAATATTAGAAAAATGTAACAAAATAGAATAAAATTAAGCCATACTACTATCGTGATAATGTTACAAAAACAAACTGAAAACTATGCGCTAGTTTGAAGTTTGACTCCCGACAGGCAGCGTCGCCACTGAAGCGGTTGGAGGTCACCGCCGAGATAGTCATTACCGACCGAAGCCGGCTGCTCATGGGCGCCGCGGTTCTCGCGGCGACCCTCCAGCAAAAAGTTGCTCCCGATGGGTCCTAGTGCCTCCGGCGCTAATCCTACTAGTGTGAATGAGTGGTGGAGACTTATGTCCAGGAAGATCCACGTTTCGCTCCAGGGATGGTATGATCTGATTTAGAGTTACCATCCGAAAGGTGCGAGACCTGAGATACCAATTCAGGTCGTGCAGATCTAGAATGGGGCGCCAACCCCGCCGTCCGTTTGGGCACCAGGAAATACCTGGAGACGAAGCCTGGGTCTGAAGGAGGATCCGCACTCGGCCACCACTTTTGAGGAGGAGTAGCGCAATGTCGCCTCTGAGGACAGACTGGGCACTGGAGATCCGCTCTCGTGGGGCACGGCTTGGCTGGGAGGGTACTGCTCAATTCTAAGGGCAGACCCTGCCGACCACTTTAGGACCCATCTGTCCGTGGTGATACCGACCAGGCGGAAACGAATGGCGGAGCTGGCCCCCCACGGAGGACCAGAGCTGCAGTGACGGGTACGGGGGAGGACACCCCCGGCCCGTCACTGGGCAGGCTTAGAGGAGGAGGGGGCACCTGGACCAGCGCCTCGGCCTCCTTTGAGGGGCTGCTGGGGACCTTGCTTGGGCCTAGGGCGCCAAGCCTGAGCCTGCTGCTGTTGACCCCTCTGGAAGGGTGGTTGTCTGACCGCAGGGGAAGATACAACAATGGCTTCTTCCCGCGCTTCTGCTGGTTCTTACTTGAAGAACCCTTAGCGGATGTAGCATCTAAGGTGGCATTAGATTGCTCGATACGCTGCAGGTGACCACCCCTGGCCCGAAGAGGTCGGTGCCAAGGAAGGCACATCAGCTAGCATGTGCTGAGTATCCATGGGAAAGGAGGATAACCCCAGCCAAGCCCTGCGGCGACTGGATACTGCAGCTAGTGACAGGCGCACAGGTATCACCCACGCCCAGAGCAGTCTGGAGTTGTTTAGCAACAGCTCTGCCCTGGTCCCTCAGACCTGCTTGACCGTGGTCTGCATGTCAGCTGGGAGGTGGGGAGAACGGTCCAGCGCACCCCAAGAGGGCGTGAGAGAAGTGTGCCATAATCACCGCTGAGCTTGCCTGACGAGGCCCAAAGATGATGCAGCATAGACCTCCGGGCCAGAAAGGTCCATAAGTTTGGACTCTGTCTGGAGGGCGGTCAGTATCGGCTGAGCTGCCCGTCCGCCTGAATACTGAGGCAGTCACAAGGCTTTCCGCCAGGGGTGCTCAGTAAACCCGCCAAAGACCCTGTGGGCACCGCGTGCATTGCGTGCGCATGTGGGCAGATGGAGCTGGGCAGGAGGCTGTACGCTGCCAGAGTTCCAAGGCCGGACCAATAATGGCTTCGGCGACTGGAAATGCCTCTGTAGGGGTATCCCCCCCTCTTAAGAATATCCGTAAGGGGATATTCCGCCTTTTTCTGGATAGGCTGTAGGGCCATCCCCGTCGATTCGGAAATGAGCCGGAGGATGCCCTGGAAGGAGGAAGGCCCTTCTTCCAAGCCTGACGCCGAAAGCTCATCGAGAGAATGAAGGCCAGTGTTATCGGAATCGGAGGAGTCCAGATATAAAGGCTGCCCACCTAAGTCCCCCTCGATACGCCTAGGGCGATCTGGGGTGACCATAACTGACAGTCTGTGGGGGAGACCCGAAGGACTGTCGAGCCTCCTTGGAGGGAACCCCCCCCCCCCCAAGGGGCAGCTTAGGTGGAGGTTCCACCAAAATTGGTGGGGAACCTGAAACCGGTTGCAGCGGAAGACGCACCGAGCCCCCCAAGAGACCGCACCGAGCACCAGTGACTGAGGCGGCCAAGAGGCTGAGGCCAGAGAGATAGCCGGGACCACCGAGGAGCCGCTTCGACCTGCTAGCAGGAATTGCTGGCACATGAGATCTCGCAGCGCCGACCTAATTTTTCGTCGAAGCCCTCTCGGCCCGGAGGAGGAAGGGGAATGGTGGCGCGCCTGCGGGAGTGCTTTGTGTCCTTTTGGGTCGACCGATCAAGAGGACTGCTTCTGATCGAGACCGACGGTGTCGGCTCTGTCGATCAGAGAGACTGGGCTCGTGAAACCGAGGCTCTGGTTCTTGTCCCTCGATCGGGAGGCCCGCGGGGCGGGTCTCCTCGTCGGGGAAGGAGAGAATCGGCGTGCTCTCCAAAGAATCATCGACAGGAGTCTGTGATAACGGCTCGATCGGGTCGAGAATAATCTCGGCCGGATTAGCCGACTCCTCGGCTTCTACGCCTGGTACAGATGGAAGGTCTGAAAACCCAGTGGCCGAGGAGGCAATTTCGACCGAAGTCGAGACATCGGACCGCTCCTGATCCCAGGAGAGTCTTCTTCAACTCGAAGATGATTTAGGATCCTTTTTCTTAGAACGGGATGAGTGCGAGCCCGAGGGGGCCTCACACCCTTGGTAGGGAGAGACTGGCACAAATCGCTAAAGGAACCTGGAAAAGAAAGAGCCCAGATTGAGCAGACGAAGAAACCTCGCCAGCCGAGGCTTGGGCGGCTCGAAGGCCGCCATGCGCCGAAAGCTGCTCGGCGATCCCGCAACCGAAGGAAACCGCCCCTACCTGGCCTCCTTGGATTTTACCGTGGTCATGGAGCTCCGTCTACCCAGCTCAGGCGCGCCTGACGATCTTCCAGGACGTTGGGGTGGAAGAAGCGCAATGAGCACTGCGAGGTATCGCGAATAGAACTGGTGGCAAACGCATCGCAGAGGTAAGATCGGTGCGCGACATTTTCTGTCTGCAAGGACACCCGCGAAACCTGGGGACGCACCTGTCATCCATGTCCGATCAGAGTCGAAACTCTAACGAAGCTTCAGAGCGAAGATGGGGAAAACTGCTCGAACGAATCCAGGGCCTCAACACTACAGAAAGCACGAGGGAACCTGAATCTTCCAGCGGAAAGGAAGATCTGGCGTCATGGGGCGGAGCCGAGGTATTTACCACCCAGGTGGGTGGGAGGAGCCAGCTTGAAGACTTCCGGCAAGATTTAAAGGGGAAAGGGACAATGCCAGACAGTGTGGATGAACAACATATCCACGCTCCTAGAACCACCTTGGGGAGGAAGCCACCTTGGGGAGGAACTTCCTATTAGTTTTCAACCCCTCTTTGTCTCTGTGGAAAGAATATGAAAATTACACACCTACCGTAATTCTGATCTTTCTGTGCATCTTCACCATTCAGCACAGTGGCCGGAGGTCACGACCCCGCGGGAGCTTTTTTGGATGGCAGAGTCGATGCACCACTGGTGCTGCCTCAAGGCCAACGACTGCATGGCGCCTGGGCTGGCCATTGGTGTCGCCGACCTGCCTCCCGCCAGCCTCAGTCGCCGTAGAGTAAGAAAGGTTGGGAGGGAGGGACAAGGAAGTACAAGGGACAGATAAAGGAAAAGATATACAAACTAAAACGAGAAATATAAATGACGGACAGGACAGAAAGGGAGCTGGAAATCTAAGGGGACTGGGAAGGGGCCCCAATCTCTGGAAGCAGAAGAGGAAGGAGGGAGGGGAGAGAGAGAGAGAGAGAGAGAGAGAGAGAGAATTAGAAATAAGGATATGAGGGGGATAAGGATGTACCCTGAAGACTTGACCTGTCTCCGGATTGTATCGGAACTGCGAAGGAGTAGCCAGGAGACTATACTGCCAGAATTCAAGGCACAGAATCACTGGCACTAACTCCAACATAAGCAGAAGCGACTATTGTGGAAGAAAATACAGGATACAGGATACAGGGTAGTACCCCCAAAAAAAAAAAAAAAACAAGTTTTAGTGGTAAGAAAACTAGTTTCTAAATCAATTTGAGGATTGAGTCCTCAAGGACAAAACAAGGGAGAAGAGCTGGACAGAGAGAGAGAGAGAGAGAGCAACCACCACCACAGGGGTGAAGCCTAGGCACTGAGGAAAGAAGTGCGCCATCCTGACCACTCTCCCCAGGATGAAAAACATCCTCCTTGTGTCCAAGGTCACCCGGCCCTGACCAATGGAAAGGAAGGGGAGGGAGGAGGAGGGCACACAAAGGGAGGGATCCAGAGACCGAGGCCCCAGGGGGATGGAGGGTGGACCGTGATGAATGAAGATGCACAAAAAGATCAGAATTATGGTAGGTACGTAATTTTCACATCTTATCTGTGTCAATCTTCATTATTCATCACCACTAGGTGAGTGACAAGCCCCCTCAAAGGGGACCCTGGACCCTAAAGGACCAAGTCCCTTAGCTGTCAGTGGGTGGCACACTAAGAGAGAACCTTCATGGGTCTGCAGGGGCCAGAGACTGGGAAGAGTGAGACGGAGATCCCCCGGAGGGAGTAGGAGGTTGCCCTGACAGACGCTGCCTCACCCCACGGGAGAAAAGATGGGTTCTCTGGGATGCGGAGGAAATCGCCCTACGCCAGGCCAAAGTTGACAACCAGGAGAGACGCAGCCATGCCGTCTGCCTAGTGCAGATCGCTGTCCCTACGACCCTGGAAGCTACCTCACTGGTGTCATAAGATGCCCTTGCTTGGTGCCTTGCTAGCTCCAGGCCACGTGCAGAGAGTGCAATGGCTTGTCTGGTTACCTCCGTATCAGGCATCGAGGCTAGGAGTTGACCTAACCTGGACATCAAGAACCTGTCATATGTAGCGTAGTGGGCCTGATGTGCAGATACTGAAAGGAGCAACCGTGCAGAGTAGAAAGTCCTCCTTCTCCAGAAGGCAAAGTCCATAGAGTCTACATCTGGGGCCGGTCACGGTGAAGGGCGCGAAGCTCATTGGCAGTGTCCAGTTGCGTCAGTCTTGACTGAGGATGAGGCAAACTACCTGACACCGGCGGGGGCACGATATACCTCTGGTGAAGATCCCTAGCGCTGGTACTACGGAAAAAGATCTCTGCCAGAAATGCACTGATGTCTCCCAAAAGGGAGCAGACAAGGGTGTCTGCATTGAAATCGCCTAAAAAGGCACGTGTCGAGTGCTCCAGACTGTGCTGTGTGGGTGGGGTGACATGCAGGTCCTCCAACATCCTCACGAGGAAACGCTGATACTCTGCGAGATCAACAGCAGGGGAGATGTGGACAGATGGTTCCTCTCCTCCCGAAGAGGAGGATGAGGAAGCGGAGGACCTCAAAGATTCCACGGCTGGTTGCTCAGGGGGAGGTTGGAACACCTGCCTGTCCACGGCCTTAACATAAGAGGGAAAATGAGCAGCCACAGCCCTGAACTGTTCCCAGGAGAGGGGTCCACTAGGACCGAGAATGCCTGGGAGAGCAGGAGAAGGTGGCAGAGGAGTGGGGGCAGAGCCGATAATAGGAATCTACTGTCCTCCGCCCACGCAAGAGCGCGCACCTGGAGCCCCAAGGGGAGAGGGAGCTCCAGAAAACTCAACAGCCGACAGCTGGTCAACCATACTGGAACTGCCTAGGCTGTGCCCTGAAGATTCCCCTCCGTGAGGTGACCGGGGCCGTGGAACTCCAAAAAGACAGTTCCCCTACTCCAAAGAGAGCAGGGGCCCTCTCAAGAAGAACGACAGGGAAGGGCGGGAGGTCCCAGACAGTGACTTCTTCCGAAACCTGGTGGTGCCAGAAAAGGGTCGCCATAACCCCTCATCCCTTGACCCCTCTGACCGACAGAGCCCTTCTCCTCGCAAACGCCAGCCTAGGCAGTTGACAACTCTGGTCAATCCCCAAAGGGACTATCCAGAGAGCAGCACCCTCCACTACTGTGGGTGCTCTGATTGGCCCCAAAGCTGGGCGATCCAGACACACCACCGGAGGGGGTACCACCACTGAGGGGTCAGAAAACCCTCAAGAGGCCAGGCTACAGAGAAATGGTGGCCTCCACCACTGCCTGCTGGTCAGCACCCCTGACCCTGGAGCAACTGACCGCTTCTCAGAGGGGGTCTGGTTCCGGTCTGTCGAGGACACTACCGGGGTGTCCACATGAGCAGCCAACTCCAAAGAGTCAGACTGCCTATCTGACTCAGAGTCTGATTCCGCCTCCGAGAAGGTTGAGACCGAAGTACTGTGCCAGATGGTACATGAACGCCCGCTGCCATCCCGACCAAATGGAGTACCAGTCTGAGAGACTGCGCCAGAGTTGGCGCCAAGCCCCCAACTGCACCGCGAACTGTGCGTGAAGAAGACAGTGCAGAGGACGGCAGCAGTAGCGGAGCCCGAGCCTGTCACAGCGCCACCCCGACCCATGGCACCGCAAGCGGTGTCAAGACCAGAGATGGTGCAGACAATGGCTCAGACAGCTCTCTTGGCGCCGCGAACGGTGTCGAGATTGGTAACTCCCATGGCGCTGTGTCCTCACTCGTCACCGGAAATGGCACCAGAACTGGACACGGCATCATGCTGTCTCGGCGCTAAGGTGAGAAACAGTCGAGGACGGCGCCGTAGAATCTCCCACAGTGCCATCAGCACCATCGGTGCCACAAACGGCTCAGACAGCAGAGACTGTGCAGAGTGACAGACCAGCGCCGACCCAAGCTTCCCAGCCTGAGGAGACTACACTGCCACCGGCTGGGCGACAGCCACGCGGTGCTCTCCGCCCGCCTCTTTGGGGACTGACTGGGCCTCCTGCACCATGGAAGGGGCTTCTGCAAGGGAGAGGCCACTAGGAGCAGAAGCCCCCCTCCTTCATATAGAATCAGGAGGGGACCCGGCAGAAAGACTGGCTTGGCCAGACTAGTGCGCGCCCATCCCCAAAAGTCGGCGGAGCTCGTCCAACTTTCCACGCGCGTTGTTCGATGACATGTCGTGAAGCGGGTCAAGAAACGCGAGGCAACGGTCATGTTGGTCGGTGACTGAGAATTTACGGCCACACGGGCACTGACGCATGGGGGCGGTCCAGTCTTCGAAGATTTCTTGCCCCCCGACCGAGAGATGACCTACAGAAAACCAACTAAACAAAGACTTGACGTCGCTAACAAGAAAGAAAAGCAGTCTTACCAGCGACGTCAAGTGGTGGCGAACAACGGAACCAGCAGGCGATGAAAGCGGCAAACTATTTCGGTGTCGACGGATTCGCCATCGAGAAAAAAATCGTCGAAGGCTTGAAGTAGACAGCAAGCCTCGTGCGCAGCAGAGCTTCCCATGAGGTGCTACCTCTACGGCGGGAGACTAAGAACTGGTGGAGGGCGGGGTCACCGACACCTAACGGCCAACCCCAGAGCGCCACGCAGTGCGTTGGCCTCATTTTTATCAGGACCCTGAATATCAGAGGAAAATGAGGAAATGCATACAGAAACCCACTTGTCCAATTTAGTAGAAGAGTATCCTGGGGAACAGGACCCAGAAGGGGTGGTCTGCAATAAAGAAGGAGTTGACTGTCCGGGGCTGCAAAGTGATCCATCTCTGGGGAGCCCCATCTCCTGAAAATGTCTTGAAGAATGACAGGGTTCAGGGTCCATTCATGGTGACTCTGGGAAATCCTGCTCAGAGCATCTGCTAAAATGTTGTCCTTTCCTGGGAGATGCACAGCCATCAGAGAAACCTGAAGGGAATAAGCCAGAGACCAAAATTTCATGGCCTCTGTGCACAAGGCCGAGGACCGAATGACTCCCTGCTTGTTGATGCACTACACAGTTGTGGTACTGTCTGTTCTGATCTGCAACATTTTCCCTTGAACAATTGTTGATAATGTCTGAAGAGCTAGGAAGACTGCTTTTAATTTGAGAAGATTTATGTGCAGAAGGGACTCCTGGTGTGACCAAGTTCCCTGAGCCGTGAGATGATCTAGGTGGGCCCCCCACCCCAACAGGGAGGCATCTGTGGTGAGAATCACAGAAGGGACCCGACTGATGAAAGGGACCCCTTGACAAAGATAGTCTTCCTCCAACCACCACTGAAAGGCCTGACCAAGGTTTTGGAGACTGGAACCAGTTTGGAGAGGTATTTTTTCTGAGACCAGAAAGACCTGAGATGACACTGGATATCTCTCATCTGAAATACTGCTCCCTGAACTACTGCTGTGAAAGCTGCCATGTGGCCCAGCAGCTGCAGAGTGTCTGGCTGGCCAAGACTCTAGAGGATGAAAAGAGGAGGCCAGAGTGACCAGTGACTGAACCCTTGCGAGAGGAAGAAATGCTCTTGCCTGAACTGTATCCATTTCTACCCCTATGAAAGTGAGAAGCTGGACTGGCTCTAGAACAGACTTCTCTAAATTTAGAATGAAGCCCAAGGATTCTAGAAGTCTTTGCGTGACCTCTAAAGCTGACTTGACTTGGTCTGAGGATTGGACCACTAGAAGCCAGTCGTTCAGGTATGGGAACAGAAGGATGCCATGCCTCCTGAGGAATGCCACCACCACTGCAAGAACTTGAACACCCTTGAGGCAGATGTTAGGCCGAAGGGCATGGCCCTGAATTGGTAATGGCCTAAGGGCAACTCAAATCTGAGGTACTTTCTGTGGGAATGTCTGATAGGTATGTGGAAGTAGGCATCCTTGAGATCCAAGGAGGCTAGCCAGTCTCCTGGTCTCAGAGAGGGAAGAATTACTCCCAGAGTCACCATTTTGAACTTTGGTTTTGTCAAATGTTTGTTCAGGTACCTTATACCCAATATGGGTTGCCATTCCCCTGTCTTTTTGGGGGTGAGGAAGTATCTTGAATACAGTCCTTTTCCCCTGTGACAAAGAGGTACCTTCTCTACTGCTTGCAGAAGCAGAAAAGAAGAGACTTCTGCCTCTAAGGCCTTTGTCTCCAAGGGAAAGGGAGGACTGAAAGACTTTGCTCTCATTCTTGGGAATCTTTTGAAACTGAGAGCAAGTCCCTGGCTCACTACTTCCAGGACCCATTTGTATGAAGTAATAAGACTCCCAGGCCTGGGAGTAGTGAGCTAGCCTACCCCTACTGGGATAGGGGAGGAGACCCTGACTGACACCTCAGGGTGTCTGCCTGGCAGGGGGCTTGGACTGAGTAGCTGATGGAATCCTAGTTATCCCATGTCTACCTCTTCCCCTAAAGAACCCCCTCTGCTGAAAAGAGGAGGCGGCCTGAGCTTGGTAAAAAGGCCTGCCCCTGCCCCATAACTGCTGCCTCAGAGGAGTGGTCTGCTTCTCTTTTGCTGCAGCACTCCTACAGGTGGTCCTGTATTCGTCCATTTTTTTCATGTAGTTCTGTTTGGTCCCCAAAGAGAGAAAGTACAGTTACGCAAGAACTTACCGTAACAGTAGATCTTCGAGAGAGGCTCTTGCAGTAGGTAATTACATACAGGACTGACGCCGGTCAGCGGCAGGACCCCACGGAAAAATTTCGCTAGCAGTCCCTGGCTAGGGACCGCCCTCATGTCAGGTGGACGGCGCCATACGACGCCGGTATAAAGGGTGGTCCCGACGCCCGCTTTTCCAGTTCTTTCCCCGCCACAGGCCCGGACGAGAGAGAAGCAGATATTTCCCAATGGAAAAGGAGCTGAAAAAGCCTAGGGGATGGAGGGCGGGAAGTATTTACTAGAAGAGCCTCTCAAGATCTACTGTTACGGTAAGTTCTTACGTAACTGTACTATCTTACTTCAGAGGGCTCTTACAGTAGGTAATTACATATAGGACAGAATCCCAAGCAGTCTGGAACAAATGAAAGGCACCGAGGAGGAACTACTCCAAAGTAGCAAATAGTCTAGCAGGTCTCAAGAAAGGAGGCCTTGCAAGACAGCTAACCAAGCCTGCTCTACGGGCGTAGAAGCAATGTCCAAACTGTAATGTTTAGTAAAGGTATGGACTGAAGTTCAAGTGGCGGCAGCACAGATGTCTGCGCCGCAGACACGCTTTGAACAAGCTCAGAGGCTGCAACTCCATGAGTGGAGTGACTCTGACTTGACCCGGAGGGTTTTGTTGTACTTGTCATAACAGAAAGTGATGCAATGGGCCAACCATTTTGATAGGCATTGCTTAGAGACAGCGTTGCCTTCTCTTTTGTGAGTGAAAGAGATGAACTGATCAGTCTTTCTGAGATCCTTCGTCCTATCAGTGTAGTATCTCAGAATCCTGTGAACATCCATGGTATGGAGCAGGTATTCTCCTTGATTGGAGTACTGCGTGAAGAAAGCAGGTAATTCAATAGAATGATTTAAGGTAGATTCCGCTACCACCTTCGGAGAAACGAGGATTCGAGGCTAAGAGCTTATTCGCTCTTTGTGAAAATCAGATAAGGATTTTGCACATCAGGCCTGAGCTCGGAAATTTCAAGTAGCAGAAGTAATGGCCACCAAAGAGCTGCCTTCCACGATAAAAACTTCCAAGTCTGCAGAAGCTGCTGGCTCAAAAGGAGGAAGGGTAAGTTTCTCGAGGACAAAGTTTATGTCCCAAGGGGGAGCTGGAGTCCGGACAGGGGGCCAGAGATGAAGGACCCCTCTGAGGAAAGTTTTGGATACCTCCTGCTGGGCAAATGCCTTATCAGTGAAAGGGACATGGTAGGCTGAAATAGCCGCCATACGGACTTTCAAAGAGGAGTGACTGAGACCCAGGTCGAAAAGATGACACGTACTCAAGTAGAATGGTCACAGGACAGGAAAAGGGCTCCACGTTCCTGGACGCAGCCCAGATGGAAAATCTTTTCCATTTCATGGCGTAGGTGGACCTAGTGGAAGGTTTTCTAGCCTCCACCAGAATCTCGGCCACCTTAGGAGAAACGCCAAAACGAGACTGAGCTAGGTCTGCAGGAGCCATGCATGAAGTTGAAGGGACTTGAGTCCCGGATGGACCAGGGTCCCCTGATCCTGGGTCAGCAATCCTGGAGATAAAGAAAGAGGAAGAGGAGGAACCTCTGAGTATTGTTGTAGAAGAGAGAACCAGTTTTGCCTGAGCCAGAAAGGAGCGATCAGAATCATTCTCGCTCCTTCCAAAGCAAGCTTCTGCAGCACACGAGGGACCAGTGGAACTGGGGGAAAAGCATAGATGAATCTGTCCTTCCAGCTTAGAGATAGAGCATCGCTCCAGAAAGCGCCTCGCTCTGGAGCGAGCGAGCCAAAGATTGGAAGCTTTGCGTTTTGGGAGGAGGCGAACAAGTCTGAGAAGTCCCCCAAATCTGAAAGATGCTTTTTAGAACTTTTTCGTCCAGTTCCCACTCGTGTGGAAGAGCCGACAAGCAACTTAGTCTGTCTGCCAGGACATTGTCGACTCCCGGAACATGGATCGCCGTGAGGTGAAGGTTGTGAAGCATTGCCCATTCCCAAACTCTCATCGCTTCCCTGCACAGCGGGTAGGACAGAGTCCCTCCCTGCTTGTTGATGTACCACACCACACACGTCTGTTTGGACAGCTAGGTGACCGGGAAGGATGTATTGGTAAAGGGCCTGGAGAGCATACAGCACTGCTCAGGCTCGAGCACGCTGATGTGGAGAACTATCTCCAACTTTGACCATAGGCCCTGGGTTCAGTGAGGACCCAGATGGGCCCCAACCTTCACCTGAAGCGTCCGTGGTCAGAGTCTGATCGGGGGAGGATGAAAAAAGGGGACCCCGGGAAAAGGTTCTCTTGAACCATCCACCATTGCAAGTCTCTTACCATCGGCGAGGAGATCAGAACGAGATGATCTAGGTCGTCTACCCGTTGATCCCAATGAGATCGGAGAGTCCACTGAGAGATTCTCATGTGGAGGCGCACGCGCGGAACCGTCGGGATGGCTGCCGCCATAAGCCCCAGTAGACGGAGCATCGAGCTCGCCAGAACCCTCCTGTGTTCAGAGAGGAGGGAAATCTGGGACTGGAGGGAGGCACCCCTGTCCGGAGGCAGGAAGGCCTTGCACATTGTCGTGTCGAGGTTTGCCTCGATGAACTGAAGCCTCTGTGAAGGATCCAGGTGCGACTTGGAATGGTTGATGGTAATACCCAGACCAGTGAAAACCTGCTGGGTGAGGGAGAGAAAATGCAGAGGTCCTCCTGGACGGGCTGCCAGGAGCCAGTCGTCAGGTAGGGAAAACCTGAGCTCCCAGTACGAGGTGGGCACTACCACCGCCAGGCATTTGTAAAGACTCGGGAGCCGAGGAAAGACCAAAAGGGAGCGCCGAATTGGTAGTGGTCCCCTGGAACGCAAATCTGAGGTACTTTCGTGCAGGATTTAATGGGGATGTCAGGCACGCATCCTGCATATCCAGTGCACAAAGCCATTGGCCCGGCCAAGCAGGGCAAGAGTTTGAAGGGAGAGCATCCTGAACCTCTTGTATTCCACATATAGGTTCAGGGAGCTGAGATCTCCCGTCTTCTTTGGTACGAGGAAGAAATGGGAATAGTAACCCATCCCGTGGAGGTGAGAAGGGACGGGCTCTACAGCCTGCTTCACAAGGAGAGCAGAGATTTCTTCCCTGACTAAAGGAAGATGGTCCCTTGAGTAAGAGGAGTTCGGAGTGATGTGGAGTTTCTGCAGAAACTCTATGGAGTGCCCTCTGCTATGATCTGAAGCACCCATGAACTGATGTTATCCTTCCCAACCCGGAAGGTGGAGGGAAGAGCCCCTCCCACCGGTTCTCCAGGCGCCTGGAGGCAGTGGGAGAGGAAGGAGTCAGGTGGGTGAGGCAGCGCCAGCTGGGGCACCTGTTGCTTTTGGGCGGGGGCCTAGCAGCTGTGGGGCCCGACATTAGTGGCCCGCCTTCCCTGAGGTTTCGCTGAGGCCGGCTGCGCTCTGGAAAGGGACGGCGCTGTGGGGGATGGGGACGGCATTGAATCAACAGATTGGCGGGGCTGCCCCTTCTCCTGTAAGTCAGTGATGATGTCCTTGACATCACCGAAAAGCATGGAACCCTGAAAGGTGCTTCTGAATTGCGGATCGTACCTCCGGGACCAGACTGACACACGGAGCCAGCGTGACGCCGAAGACTGACGGCGAACAGAGCTCCGGCCCTGCGGTGTCCACCGCGCCGTAGGTCGCCCTCAGAATGTGATGACTGGCCGAACGAGCAGAATGGACCAGGTCGGCTAACTCCTGCTTGACTTGAGTGTCAGGCAAGGAGTCAATCTTAGATTCCGCCTAGGTAAGGACAGCCTTCTGGTGATCCCCCATATGTGCTACATAATTCAGGGCCCTAATCCCCAGTGTGGAAGAAGCGTAGATCTTTCTTCCATACTGATCCAGAAGGCGAGATTCCTTATCCAGGGGAGATGAGCTCAAGTGTTTCGGGTGTGCTGACCGGCAGTGAGCGGCGCTAATCACAACCGAGTCTGCATGGGGGTGAGAGTCTAAGAAGTCTACACCCTCCGGAGCCTGGTATAGCCTGTTCGACTTCCCAGGAAGTGCGGCTAACGCCGACGGTTGCTTCCAAATAGTGGAAACAAGGTGGGCGTGAGGCTCAATCCAGGGTGGCTCAAGGGTAGAAGCCATAAGGGGCAAGTCCAGATGTTTGGCGAGTTTAACCCGTTGAGGATCTGGCTCTAAGGAATGCCACTGATGGACTTCCTGGATCTTCCTAAGCAACTCCGTGAAGGAAGGATCCTCCGGAGGAGTCCTCGGCTCGTTGTCTTTCTCGGAACACCCATCGGAGGCCTCTGAGGAGTCAGAGAGAAGAAGAGGAATTTGAAACAGAGCAAGACTCCCTAACTCGTCTAGGGGGAGGAACGGGTTCCTTAGGGGAATCCCGGATGCGTGTCCTGCCTCTCTTCTGGATCCCGGCAAAGCCCGGGTCCTGAGGTGGAGAGGGAGTATGCCGCCTGGGGCGACGGGAGCCAGTGGTGGCACTGCCGCCAGTAAGACGGCTCTCGACTTCCTTGGTGAGCTGAGCCTTGCCCCAGCCCACCAGGAGGCAAGAGTCTCCTGGAGATCCACCAGCGCCTAGGGGCGGTGGAGGAGGAGGAGGGGATAGTTGTACGGATGAAACCGTAGGGAGAGTATCCATAACCCTGCTGTGGGAATACCGGAGCCAGTACCGGCGTCGGGAGGAAGTCTCGCGCTGGTACTGCGGCGCAGGATACTGAGGACCTGGGAAAACCGGCGTCGGATAGGATGGCGGATACCCAGGCACTGGAGGAGCTGCCGGAGCAGACGGCCCAGCCGGGTACTCCACGGGCGGATCAGCCGGGATAGGCCTGTGGGGTGGAGGGCCCGATGGAAGAGGAATATCCCCCGCCGGTGGAGGGGCCGGTGTCGGAAGAGTCTGCGTCAGATCCGGCTCTGTCGGAAGAGGATCGGACGGTAGCCTAGGATCCCGAGCCTCGTCCGGGGATGGAGGGGAAAAATCCCCGGGGTTGGGCAGGGGGGACTCTGGCTCCCCTGATGGCGGGGAACCTGGTAAGACAGGCGAAGCAGGGGTCTGTCGAGGCTCCGAGGCCCGGCGCCGCAGAGGAGCTGACGGTGGCTTAGGGCGTCATCCCGGCGGATGAGAGCCGCCGCCTGACTGGAGTCCTCGAGACGGGCCGAGATGGGAAGAGGCCCAGTCCGAGAGGGACACCGCCGTGCGCCGCCTTGAAGGGTTGAGCGTCTTAGCAGCCTTCTCCCGGCGGACGGAGGAGCCGACGTTCGGCTTATGGGAGGCGCCCACACCAGTAGGCCACAAGCCTGTGGCGGTACCGGGGGCTGGAGTCTCCTTTTGCCCGGAGGCACCCGGCGGGCTCAAACGCGAACCTGACGGGCGGGCCGACACCTCCTCCAAAGCCTTGGAGGCTTGCC
The DNA here is from genome assembly GCA_016271365.2 of Neoceratodus forsteri. Lineage (NCBI taxonomy): Eukaryota > Metazoa > Chordata > Ceratodontiformes > Ceratodontidae > Neoceratodus > Neoceratodus forsteri. Next base: position 1,005,625,462 of record CM057450.1, read on the forward strand.
ATCGGGCGATCCCCCGGAGGGGATGTTACTTTGCCCATGACTCCAGCCGGAGTCGTGGAGGAGGCCTTCTCCCGGTGCCTTTCCTTGTCCCACTTTTTGTGCCCTTCGGGGAGGTCGATGCCTGCCGAAGTTTCTTCAACTCCTTCTCCATCGCGGACATCATCTTCTTGAGGAGATGGGCTTCGAGAGACTGCTGGCGTCGTCTACGGGTGGCTGCGTTGAAACGAAGGCAGTGCGGACACTTGTCGACCGCATGGTTGGGGCCTAAACAGAAAAGGCAGAGGGAGTGACAGTCTTTGTGAGGCAGTTGGGCGCCGCACGAGTCGCACTTATTTTTTGAAGGGGACGACATATACAGACGTTCACCTGACGATAGGAAATATAAAATACAATACTGAAAACTTTTCGGAAAAACCGACGAAGTAACAGGACTGAGCGATAAGAACTTAACCGCGAGGTGCTGCACGAGCTGACGGCGGGAAAGAACTGGAAGGCGGGCGTCTGAGACCACCCCTTTATACCATCGTCGTATGACGCCGTCACCTGATTCTGGGGGGCGTCCGCCAGGGACTGCTAGCTAGAAATTTTTCCGTAGGGTCCTGCCGTCAAGGCCAGTCCTATATGCAATTACCTACTGCAAGAGCCCTCTCGAAGTAAGATCTACCAGTTACAGGAAAATCCATGGCCTTAGCCTGCGTATCCTGTGAGAGGTTGGTATACCTAAGCCAAGCAAATCTCCTCATGGAGATAGATGTAGCCATGACCCTGGAATGAACATCACTGGAATCAACAGCAGCGTGGAATTGCACCTTAGATGCCTCTATACCATTTGCAGCCACCTGCTCCAGCTCCTTGGCTAGCTGGGGAGGGGCACCTTTAGCCAGTGCCAGAACCGTATCCCACATAGATTTCTGGTACCTGGCCGTGTATGCCACGTAATTAGATTGTCAGAGTTCCAAACAGGGTGCCAAGTACTTTTTTTTTTTTGCCATGGCATCCACTTTCCTGGAATCCTTATCTGGGGGGTGAGATACCAGTGGAATATTAGCCTTGTCAGAGGCTGCAGCTTGTACTACCCCAACATGGCTGCTACGATTTGAAAGGAATTCTGCCCCTGGACCTGACGAAGCATACCTCCTGTCCATTCATTTTTCCACAGGAAGAATGATGTAGGAAACAAACTTTTGTGTCTGCTTCCCCAATGATTTGTGTAAGGGGATAGACACCCTCTTTGACTCCATCATTTCCAGGTAGTCAGGTTCATTCTGATCCTGTTCAGCCTCTTACATAAGCTGAAAATTCTCAGCCACTTTCTTGTAAAAATAATAAATGGGAAGGGGACTCAAAGCCTGGGAGGAGAAGCCTGAGAAGGCCAGTCTGGGGAAGATGTCAGGCTCTACTGGCTCATCTAGGCCCTCATATTGTTCTTCATAGTCTTCATCCTCCTCCCAATCTCCCTCATAGTATGCTTCAGGATCTACATCTGAAGCAAGTACTACCGACTGGGACTGAACCGAAACCAGTTCGGTCAGAACCCGGCAAAGCGACTGAACTACTGAAATTGCTTTCGCTATCTCATCAGCGGTCGGACCATGGGAAGAGGGATCTGAACCAGCTGATTTTCTCTTTCGTTTACTCGGAACAGATTCCACAGAATCAGCTCTCTGTTTGCCCGAAGAGGCATCGCCCAGGTCAGTGGGCACCTCTTCAGGTTCGGCCGCAACAGAACCCGGCTGGCCATCCATGTCAGCGGCCTCCCTCTCCCTCAGCCTACTCAAATGTTTATCCAGAGTGGCTTTGGGAAAGTTCTTACATATTTGGCAGTCTTCCTTGAGGTGGTCAAACCCCAGACAATACACAGACGAGGTGAGGATCAGCCTTAGCAAAGGCCTCCTTACACTTGGTACTGTGCTGAAACCCAGTGGGTTTGGTTTTCTTCTTTGGGTTTCTCAGACATGCCTTCCACCAGAAAAAAAATCACCTTACACAGCGGTTAAGCCAGGTGATTACAAACTCAACGGTTCCAACAGTGTCATGGGTCGGTTAAAAAAAATCCTAAAATATCAGATTTTTAGGAACCAATGAGTACTGGAAAAACCACACACCCAGTAATAATCAAAAAAGATAAGCTTCGGTGCTGAACTGGACCGACCAGCAAAGAACCGAAATAAAAATTTCTTAGCAAACACAGAAAACCACTACCTATAGCTACCGCTTCTTACTGGTACCGAGGCAGAGGTAATAATACCAAAATGCAGAAATCACGGTTTGAAAAGAATGACCGATTCGAACTAGACCGAACCGAAGCACAGGAGGGATCTCCAGAGCGACTTCACAGTAAGGCGGAGTAAAGAATGATGGTTACAGTTCAGTGTACCACAGACAGAGGTTTGAAATCCAAGCTCAAGCTCAATGTTCTATGCCTCTGCATAGAGTTAACCCTTTACTCTCCGGAGCAGTTCCAAGTGCTGGGGCGAACTGCATATAGTCAGAATACAGCAAGACTTCATGTTTGAACCCTCTAAAAAGGTTCCGATTAAATTAAAAAAAGGTTGGTTGCCTCTCAGTTCCGAGGAACCGATAAGTTTCAATTTAAAACTAACGAGGTATAAAACACTAAACAAAAACACTAGGCAGTAATTAAAAAAAAAAAAAATACTTAAGCTGTTTTGCTCTATGCACTACAGGAATCTGTACTGATGAAGAGAGATCTTCGGGGCATCTGAACTTTGCAGCAGAGAAGAAATCTGAGGTAGAATATAGGCAGTTGACACTGGGCAGTTTGAAAATAGATGAACAAGCTAAACATTCCATGATTAGCATAGCATTCTTTTCTCTCTGGGGCAGTCTGGCTTAAGGGAGCACTGCAAGAGCAATAATAATAGTGGATTCCTGGGGTTAGAAAGCCTGTGTCTTACGGAAGGACTTCAGGATTTAGGTATATCCTAAGGGCACTCTTCACAACCAGAAGATGAAAGTGATTCTCCTCTGCATTCTTGGGACATGGGCAAAGGAAGGCAATGCAATCTCCTGCTGCCCATGAAAGGCGAAGCCAATCTGGGAGGCAAAGATGGCACTGTGCAGAGGATGACATTCTGGCTCATCAAGCAAGGTTCCTTGTGAGCAATGGCAAGGATATCCCTGATCATCTTGCGCAGCAAATGGATTCAAAGAAGAGTACCTTCAGGGAGAGAAGCCAGAGGAAAATCTTGATCAAGGGCTCTAACTACGGGATATGTGGAATAGCTCTCAGCCTGGCAGAGGAGTCTATAGTCTCTCTCCCCCCCCCCCCCCGCACTACTTCAGCATTGTAATCTCACGGACAGTAACATCACAAGTAACCGACCTGGCAGCTACAGAGAAGCTATTCCTAAACAGCAGAAATGTCAGTCAGTGAGGTCATAATGCTGATGATGTAATGGATAGAACACCGTTGGATATGTGAGCTACTAAGCTGAGTGCACAGCACACCCACTAACATCAGGTGAACTATTTCCTAATTAACCAAAGGGAAAAGAAAACATACCTCAGATATAAAAGGTAATGAAAGGTTGACTGCTTTTAAAAAAAGTAGTTACGCAATAACTTGCACGCATGGGCAGACTTGATGGATCATACGTTCCCCATCTGCTGACAACTTCTATGCGTCTTACCGTAACAGTAGATCTTGGAGAGAAACTCTTGCTTTAGGCCACACCTATGGAACTACAGCTGCCAATCACTAGGACCACATGGAAAACTTTCTAGCTAGCAGTCTCCTAGGGGCTGCCCATGAGGACATCAGCTGACAACGTCCTTCCCACATAAAGGTGGGCGGCCCCATGCCGCCTTCTGTTCCCCAGAAGGGGAACCTCTGTAAATGGTCTCTGCGGGGAAAATAAGGGACAGCCAGAGGTTCCCACCATTAAGCAATGTGAAACAGAAGACAAACCATCCTGGAAGGGGACAGACAGGAGACAGAAGGCCAAGAGGCACAGAGGGCGGGAAGGCATGGCCTGATGCAAGAGATTCTCCAAGATCTACTGTTATGGTGCATTCTAGCGTAACTGTACTATCTTCATCAATGATATCTCTTGCATCAGGCCACACCTATGGATTGAGTCCCAGGTAGTACTAAAAGATGGTGGCTGGAGACTACAGGCCTGAGAAAGGAGGCCTTGAAACACAGCCAGGACAAAGCCTGCCTTTCTCCTAGAAGCAATGCCCAGGCTGTAGTGTTTAATGAAAGTGTGGACAGAACTCCCAAGTGCTACTTACACAGAATTCAGCAGCGGACACTTTTTTTTCCCTCTGCTAGCAGCCCCCTTTGGCCCTTGTAGCTCCCCCAACCTCATTTACCGCTGACCCTGGGACTTACCTTAGGTCCACTGAGTGCCCCCCCCAGCACCACATTCGGATCTGCAGTCACTGTGCCCAGTAGGCAGTGTGAAATCTGCAGGACTCCATGAGGCGGCACACTGCAGCCAGCAGTGATTTTCCAGTTTCTCCCATGAACCCACAGATGGTCCGCAGGGACAGTGGTCTGACATGTGCACGCTGGAGGATGTGCTTACATCTGCCAGGAAGCGTCCCCACCTGGAACTGCTTATCAGCCGTACTGCCTCCCATGGACACCTAGCAGGTAGTGTCAAGGAAGCACAGTCTGCCCTCCCTGTAGGAGGACAGCATCTGCTGGCACGCTCAATCGCGCGCCCCCCCCCCCCAAACCCTCAAACAACCCAGGATTGTTGCCGGCCTCCACACTGAGGCCTGCTTGCCGAGGAGGAGCCTACTTCTCCTTGACCCCGAGAGGGGCGTGCAGAGCTGACCCCGAAGCACGGACTGTGTCGAGGGGTTCTCCAGTATCGTCGCCAGAAGTACCAGCCGGAGGAGGGGAGGGTATAGGCGAGGGAAGAGGAGGGAGAGGGGCTTTCCTCCTTCTGGTTCCGGCAGATGTCGGGTGAGGCGTTGTTAGGTCCCGATGGGGGAACTGCTCCCGTGGGACTGTCAGGGACAGCCGTCTTAGCGGGTGGAGTCGGGCGGGCAGGGGAGGAGCCCCCGACCGGCTTACCGACCGGTGCCGGGCGACTACCAACATCCTGGGTAGTCAAGCTCACTGCCGGGCGCATCGATCCCCAGAGGAGCCAGGGGCCACTTATTGGCTGGAAGCGGTGAGTCTGGCCAGAGGAGCCGATAACTGGCTGACCGCTCAGGGTCTTAACAGACTTACCATCTGATATTCTGGGTGGCAGCTGGGCCTTGCTCGTCTAGGGCTGCGCGTCGTCTGTGGAGCATTCCCACTCCCTGGATTTCTCCTCGTGCTTCTTGGAAGGAAAAGATTTTTCGGCTGAGGACTCTTAACCGGTCCATCTTTTCAAGGGAAGCCAGGCGGGCTTTTAAAAGATGGGCCTCCAAAGCCTGCTGTCTCCTTTTCTTTGTGGCCTGATTCAAGGTTTGGCACTCGGGGCAGGAGGAAACAGGACGGTCCAGGCCTAAACAGAGGACGCACTTGAGGTGACAGTCTTTGTACGGGATCTGCGTGCCACATGACGAGCACTTCTTGGGTGAAGACATCAACGAAAATGGAATAAAAGTTGAGAATTTTAGCGAAGGAAACTCAGACACAAGACTTTCATGACAATCGCTATATGGAAGTCTGCAATGCGACTGACATGAGGCGACGGGCGGGAAAGAACTGGAGGGCGGGCATGGGGACCGCCCACTACATAGTCACGCTGACGTCAGTCATGTGACATTGGGTGGGCGGTCCCCTGTCAGGTACTGCTAGAAGTCTGCCATGCAGCCCGACGCCAGGTGGCACCAGTCCTATATGTGATGACCTACTGAAGGAACCCTCTCAAAGTAAGATCGACTGGTAAGGCACCTAGTCGACAGCAAGTAAGACCTAACGGAAAAATGCGATGACTTAAGAGAATCGCTCCAGACGTTGCAATCTTAGGATATTGGGAGTACCCGAAAAAAGGAAGGAACCGACATGCTTGCCTTTCTGGCTCATTTTCTTCGGGACATCCTCCAACTTCATCCCGTCTTTCCACTAGACAGAAAGGGCGCACAGGACTTTACAACCAAAACCCCAGCAACCGGACAAAAGACCCAGAGCTATTCTCCTGAAACCCCTCAGCTATCAGATTAAACAAAAATTGTTGACCAGAACTTGGCACATGAAAAAGCTTCGGTATAAAGGCACTCTGATATATTTTGACAATGACTACTCACCTGCAGTCACTGTCAAAAGGAGAGCCTATGCCCCAATACTGAGAACACTGAAGGACCAGCAACTAAAATTCATAACGTCTTATCCAGCTCGCCTCGTGGTAATGTTCCTGGAAAGTCAAAAAGTGTATGAGACGCCAGACGAAGCCATCCAAGCGCTGACGAACAGAGGGATCACAGTTCCAAGAGCAGCCAGACAAACGACTGAGGAGGACCAGCGGAATACCCGAGGTGAAATGTGGGAGAAAAAGAGAGATGAGGAGACAGGGGCTTACCACACTTCAAGATGCCAAAGAGTTATTGTGGAAATTCGGCAAGGACACAACCTGAAGTACTCACTTCAAAACAGGTTATGTGGAAAACTTTTTCCCCCCCGATCTAAAAAGAGCGTAAGGACTTAATGGCGCCAGTAAACCAGAGATCAAAGACTGTGAACCCTGTTTAACCCTGCAAGATAAACGCTCCACAGATTTAAGAACTTCGTACTAAGAATAGAGGTACAAGTAATGGAGCAGAAGTATAAAATATTTTGAACTGTAACAAAAATAAAAAGCAGTACTTCTTGATCCAGACCGTTATAATCGGGTATTAGAAGGTTACTGGCACAGTAGAATAAGTGACAAATGGAGGGTAAACTCGATCATTTACATGCTAAACAAGTCTGGAAAATGTTTAGTAGTTACAGAAGAGAGATAATTTGAATACTCGTGGCAGGGAACAACATCACGTGGGGTGATAGCGTGCAGAAAAAGTGAGCAAACCCCCACTTTGATCAGCCCACCTAAAAGGAGACTCTTCCTGATCCCATTACTTAAAACTGAAAGAAATTCAGAATCCCCAACAGTGTTTCTCACTAAACATGAAAGGACAGCCTATTGTGAATACACTGACCTGGTTGATTCTGGTGCTGCTCCTGGCAAGGCGTTTTCACAAGATAGCTGTTGCCGCTCTATGGAACGGTGTAGGGGGCCCTCGGACTAGCCGGGAACCTACCCACAAGGAAGTAAACAGCAACCCCATAAGTGGAGAGTATTTGACCTCTCCAAACCTAGGAAGTTAATCACTGGTACTTTTAATAAGCACTTAACCCAAAGACAAGATGCACATTTGTTTAAATATACATGCATATTGAAAACTGGCACTATCTACTATGGACTACTGGACATACTGCCCTGTCAGCAAAAAGTTGTTATTATCATTCTAAAGGAATGTTTAATGTTAACAAGTTACTGTGCTGTTAAAGTAGTCAATATATATTTGAGTTTGGTTTTGAACAGCAGGTTGGAAAAAAGGATAAAGATATACAGAATTTTAACAACAAAGGGAAATGAACAGGATTTGAAATATAAAATAGCTACTTTAAAATATGAAAATGGTTAGGCCAATTTTAGTACTATCCCTCAACGTAAACGGGATACACAGGCCAGTAAAGCGTGCACGCCTACATCAATAGCTCAAAACACAAAGCCCAGACACAGTGCTTCTACAGGAGATGCACTTGTCCTCCTTGGAGCATCAAAAGCTCCAAAACGCTAAATACAAATTAATAGCTGAAGTGGCCCACACCTCAGGCAGGAGAAGGGGAGTGGCGGTAATGACATCTAGAAATCTGCCAGTACAGATTATTGACCAGGATATAGATGAGGAAGGAAGGTATGTCGTGGTGGTGGTACAGATCTATGCATGCAAGGTGACATTAGCCTCACTCTACATCCCACCTGGGTCTCATAGGAATCTGGCCCAAACCTTTTTTTTTTCCAAACTGGCAATGAAAATGCAGGGTCACCTCATATTAGGGGAGACCGCAACACAACAACCACACTTAGACGCTACCAGACCCCTCCCTCCACCAAAATAACCCCTTAAAAAAATCTACCGAACAAAATATGAACTCTCTGGGCCTGGTTAATGGGTGGATAAAGTGTTTTCCCACCAGAAAAAGAGTACATGCATAGGTCTGCTCACTCAAACACAGCAGCATGGCTGGACTACATCCTAATGAACCAGGAATGTCAGGCAATTGTAACAAACATTTGGCATGGAGCGACAGTCCTCTCTGACCATGCCCCTATAATGGCAAAGTTTGACATAAGAGGAGAGAAATAAAACACACTGGAGACTAAATCTAATGCATATGAGAGATCCAAATTTTAAAAAACTAATGAAAGAAGTCATCCCTACAATAACAGAAAATTCTCATCCAGAAATCTCAGCACAAATAATGTGGGATACACTAAAAATAGTAATAAGGGGAAAAAATAATAAAATTTACTAGCAGGTAGAAAAAAGGGAAAGGAAATGGACAACCCAATACCTTGAACTAGAACAGCTACAGACCCAATGAGAACATGAATAAAAAGTATTAAACAAAAAATGATAGACCAGAAAATAGAACAATTAATGTATTTAAAATTAGAAGATCATGGGGGGGGGGGGAGACACCGGGGAGCAAGACGTTTGGCAAGGAAATTAAGAGAGAAGCTAAAACATATATAGCCAGCTTAACAGATCCAAATACAGGTAAGACACACACACTCCCAAGGGACATAAGGGAAATCCTAGCAAAGTTTTATCAGGCATTATACACAGAACAAACGCCCCACAAAAAACCCAAATAGAGGAATACCTAGGAAAACTAGAAATACCAAGGCTAGGTCCAGCTAATGCAAATAAACTAGTAACCCCAATATCTACAGAAGAAATTAAACAAGATCCAACTAAAACTAAAAATCAAAAGGCGACGGGGCCAGACTGATACCCCGCAGAATTTTATAAACAATTAAAAAATTTGCTTCTGTCCACCCTTCATATGGCCTATCAGGCAGTGAGAGGGAGAGGGAGAACTCCCACCCCCATCCTGGCGTTACACCACTATTGCAGCAATACCAAAACCACACAAAGATACAAAACACCCCGCTGTATATAGGCCAATATCAATGCTAAACCTGGATTACAATTTACACATGTCAGTTATAGCACGCAGACTAGAAGACTTACTCCCAGACCTAATTAACCCAGATCAGGTAGGCTTTGTAAAATCTAGGCAAGCCCAAGATGCAGTTAGACGGACCTATATGACCATGGAATACTCACAACCCCAAAAAAATCCCAATGGTCTTGCTGGAGCAGGATGCCGAGAAGGCCTTTGATAGGGTTGACTGGGAATTTCTTTAGGTGACCCTGTCGAGGTTTGGTATCCCTAACAATTTAATACTCCAGATAAAAAATATTTATCGTGAACCCATGGCATACGTAAGGGCAAATGGCTCTGTATCAGACCCCTTCAGAATATCACGGGGCACCAGGCAAGGTTGCCCAATATCCCAGTTGCTATTTGCCCTATATCTTGAGCCTCTAGCTATTGCAATTAGGTCCTACCCAGAAATTCAAAACATACAAATAGGAGAAAGGCAACCAAGACCTCGCTTTTGACAGATGACATTCTGCTCACTCTTGCTAACCTAGAAATGAAACAGATGAAACAATTTGGAGCAGTGGCTGGCTATAAAATAAATGACCAGAAAACGGAGGTATTAACATTTAGCTTCATACCCTCACCCCAACTGAAAACCGACCACCCATTTAAGTGGTCAAAATTTGAGATAAGATATCTGGGGATCAAACTAGCCAAAAAACTGGAAGTGATAGATCTCAATTATGTACCCCTCACTAAAAAAACTATGGAAGAACTCTCAAGATGGACGAAGCTCTCTCTCAGCTTTATGAAGAGGACAGATGTCATAAAACAAAATATCTTGCCTTGTATATTATTCCTAATCCAGATGCTCCCGATGCCTCTAGACATACACTACTATCATACCTGGAATAAAATAACCTCACGGTTCATCTGGAAGGGTAAACCCCCTAGACAAAGATACACGATCTTACAGCTACCTAGAGAGTTGGGGGTGGGGGGAGTTGCTCTCCCAAACTTCGAACAATATGCTTTGGCCTCCCAGATAAGTCTTGAATTGGCTTAACCCCACATATCAAATGCATTGAAAGCGAATGGAACTAGACATACATTAACAGTATAACCTAACACAACTAGCTCTAGGAAGACCTAGAGAACATAATATACTGCAAACCCTTCCACAACATACTAGGGAAACCCTTAAGGAATAGAATATAATGAAAAGACTGTACATAAATAAAACCCAGAGTTTCATAACAGCCCTCACAACAGACCCAGAAATGCCACCAAATAAGATGGGATCTAAGATTTTGAATAGGTGGGCCCATAAATGGAAATTACATACCTACCGTAATTCTTGATCTTGGACGAAGTCTCCACCACCCATTCACACTGATGGGATCTACGCCGGAGGCGCCAGGACCCAGCAGGAGCAAACCTTTTGCAAGAGGGCCGCATCAGAGATGGAGCCGCAAGGAGCGGCGCCGTGAGCCTCGGCTCGTGCAGCAATGACCATCTCGGTGTCGACCCTCCAACCACCTCAGTACCTTTTTTCAGAGGATGTGCAGCGTGACTAACCTAGAAGGATTAGCCTAACAAAGACCGGACATAAAATAGTCCAAAAGACCTGTATAAGAAGGGTCAACCAAGAAGTCTTCAGTATAAACACTGAGGGAGTGTAGACCAACAACAGAGAGGTGAGCTTAGGGGATGGTGGGTGGGCGTGTGAATGAGTGGTGGTGACTTCGTCCAAGAAGATCACGAATTATGGTAGGTACGTAATTTCCATATCTTCCTGGACATAAAGTCTCCACCACTCATTCACACTGATGGGAGAGTACCGAGCTAATAATCCCCAGAGAGAGCGGCAGGAGAAACCAAGAGCTCACAAATTTAGGACAGAAGTCCGTTAAGGAAAGTCCTGCCAAATGAAAGATGTCACCTGGCATGGACATCCAGGGCATAGTGCTCGACCAAAGTATGCACTGAACTCCAGGTAGCCACATTACAAATGTCTGCAATGGGCACATTGCGGATTTCCGCCAGGGATGCCGCAAGTGCTCAAGTAGAGTGAGCGTACACTCTGCCCTCCAGCTTAACTTGCACCATGGAATAACAGTGGCAAAGGCATGCCACTAGCCATGCCGAAATGTATCTGATAGCGACAGGTTGACCCAGCCGGGTCTCGCTGAAGGAAACAAACAGTTGTTGAGCTTTGTGAATTTCTTTTAGTCTAGCCAAATAGAAACGCAGAGCTCTTTTGACATCTAAAGAATGAAGGCTACGCTCTCCTTCATTTTGGAGGTCCGCTAAGTAGAAAGGGATCAAAGGCTGGTTTAGATGGAATTCTGAAACAACCTTAGGGAGAAACTTAGGATCAGTCCTAAGAACTACTTTGTCCTTATGAAATACAGTACACAGAGGGTCTGTGACCAAAGCATGTATTTAAGAAACCCCACGGGACGAGGTAATGGCCACCAGGAAGGCCATTTTCCAAGTGAGAAATTTCAGCTCACAGATAGCTAGAGGCTCAAAAGGCTTTCAAGTGAGCATGTCTAGCACAAGATTAATGTCCCAGGCTGCGACTGGAAGTCTGGTATGCAGAATACCCTTAAGAAACCTCAACTACAGATAACTGAGCCAGTGACAAGGAAAGTACTGGCTCATTATAAGCTGAAATGGCACAAAGGTGAACTTGGACTGCAGAGTATCACAGACCTGAATTTAAGAGGTCTAAGAGGTACTCTAGAACTTTTATTTGGTGGGCAGGAAAAAGGATTCAAAGAGGATTTCTCACACCAGAGAAAAACTTCCATTTGGCTGTGTAAGTTTTTCTGGTGGCTGGCTTGCGCGCAGCCAAAAGAATATCAAACTCTCCAAGATACATTGAACCTGTTCACCTCTATCTCTTCAGGAGCCAAGCGTGAAGGTGAAGTGACCTTAGATTGGGACGGACCACAATACCCTGGGTCAGAAGGTTCGTCTGAAGGGAAAGCGCCTTCGGAAGGGTTTCCGACATACTGTTGAGTAACAGAAACCAAATCTATCGAGGCCAGAAGGGAGCAATGAGGATAATTTTGTCCCCCTGGGACTCTAATTTGAAAAATACCCTCTGAATTAGAGGAAGAGGAGGAAAGGCGTATAGCAAGTGTTTTGTCCACAGCAGCCTGAATGCATCTTGACAGAAAATGCCAGGCCCTGGATTTCTGGAGCAGAAGAGAGGCAGTTCTGTGTTGAGTGGGGATGCAGAAACGTCCAGATCTGGAGTTTCACACTCTGTGAAAAGTGAATGAAGTACAGTTACGTAAGAACTTACCACAACAGTAGATCTTTGAGAGAGGCTTGCAGAACGTAATTACATATAGGACTGACGCCGGCAGGAGGCAGGACCCCACGGAAAAATTTCTAGCTAGCAGTCCCTGGCGAGGGACCACCCCCATGTCAGGTGACCTGCGTCAGGAGACGTCGGTATAAAGGGGCAGTCCCGGACGCCCGCCTTCCAGTTCTTTTCCCCGCCACAGGCCGAAAAGAGGTCGGACAAGAGAGAGAGCGATATTTCTCATATGGAAAAGGAGCTGAAAAAGCTAGGGGGATGAAGGGTGGAAGGTAGATGCCACTGCAAGAGCGCCGCCTTCTAAGATCTACTGTTACGTAAGCTCTACGAACTGTACTGTCTACCGAGAGGCTCTTGCTGTAGGTAATTACATACAGGACTGAATCCCAAGCAGTCTGGAACAAAGAAAGGCACCAGGAGGAGGAAACTACTCCAAGAAGTAGCTCTAGCCATGCAAGCCTCAAGACAGGAGGCCTTGCAAAACAGCTAGCCCGAAGCCTGCTCTACGGCAAGAGGCAATATCCAAACTGTAGTGTTTCGTAAAGGTATGGACGGAAGTCCAGGTGGCAGCAGCACATTTGTCTGCCGCAGACACATTCTTGAAACAAGCTGCAGAGGCAGCTACTCCTCCTGTAGAGTAGCCTCTGACTTGACCTGGGAGGGTCTTGTGGTACTTGTCATAACAGAAAGTGATGCAATGAGCCAACCACTTAGGCATTGCTTGGAAAAGTACAGTTAAGTAAGAACTTACCGTAACCGTAGATCTTCGAGAACAGCTCTTGCTGCAGGTTACACCATTAGGACTGAAGTAGTCAGGCATCAGGACCCCACAGAAATCTTCTAGCTAGCAGTCTTCAGCTGGGACCGCCTCCAACATCGGTCCCGCCCCCATCAGGCTTAGTACATGAGGAGGCGGTCCCGCCAGAATCCCCAGTTCTCCCACCGGAGACTCCCGGCCGCTGGATGACATCAGAAGAGGAGACCGAGGACCCGCCATCAGATGACCAAAACTAAAGAAAGGTTTTCCTAATCCGAAGGGTGGGTGTTAGGTAGTACCTACTTCCTCCAAGGGGAAGGGTGGGCGGAGATACCTGCTGAAGAGCTGTTCTCAAGATCTACTGTCGCGGTAAGTTCTTACGTGAACTGTACTATTTTTTCTTCGAGATACAGCTCTTGCAGCAGGTTACACCATTAGGACCGATTCTCAAGCAATGGCATCTTCAAAAGCCATCAGGAGGAGGAAAAGACTGCTTTAAGACCCTTCTGAGCCCAAGACAGAATTCCTGAGGACGGCTAGGCAGAACCCAGCCCTTCTGAGGCAATGTCCAGGCTATAATGCTCATAGAATGGTATGCACCGCAGCTCCACGGCTTGCACAGATAGCGGAAGTGACATTTTTAGTGTCAAGAAGGAGGTAGCCACCCTCTGGTTGAGTGGTTCTTTGACCGTCCTGCAAGGGTTTTCATGCTATCATAACAGGTAAAGAGATGCACTGAATAAGCCAGCGTGAGCGGGTCTGCTTCGAGACGGGGACCCTTTCATCCTCTCAGCAAGGCTATCAACAGCTGCCCGCTTCGGGTGCTGTTTGGTTCCGGCCAGATAATATCTGGAACACCTGTGAACATCCAGGGTGTGAAGCAGTGCTTCTCTTTGATTGGAGTACTTGGAAAAGTACACTGGTAAATCAAAGTCCTGATTAAGGGTAAGGGCTGAAACCACCTTAGGCAGAAACTTAGGATTTGTCCTCAGGGATACCCTGTCCTGGTGAAAAATTAAATAAGGCTCTTTACACATGAGAGCATGCAATTGGAAATACTCTCAAGTAACAGAGAATCAAAAACGCTTTCACGACAGAAAACGAGTTTCTCGCAATCCGGCTGGTTCAAAGGGTGGCAGTGTAAGCTGCTCCAGGATCTAAGGGAAGTCCCAAGGAGGGACAAGATCCTTAATGGGAGGCCTAAGGTGGAGGACCCCCTTTAGAAAAGCACGAGTAGCATCCAACTGGGCCACCATACGATGGCCTATGGGGCCATGATAAACAGATTGCACAAAGGCGCATTTTGATCGAGGAGTAAGCTAGCCCGGATTGAAAGAGAGAAAGCAGGTACTCCAGAATCAGTTTCTCAGAACAGTCTAAGGGCGAGAAACCGCGTGCTTGAGTCCACAGGCAAAACCTGCACCACTTCATGGTGATGTTGCCGGTTTTCATGGCAGAAAGTACATCTGCCACTTCATGTAGACCCCGCTGCTAACATGGCTATGTCTCTAGGAGCCAGCACGAGGTTCAACGAATGTAGTCCGGTGAACTAGTGAACCTCCTCCTGAGACAACAGGTGGGAGCTGATTGGCATGGAAGCGAGGTTCCCGAACAACCTATTAAGAAGCCGGAACCAAATTTGCTCTGGGCCAGAAAGGCGCTTATCAAATAAGCTGGCCGCTGCGTCTTCGCTAAGCTTGGAGAAGGACTCTCTGGATCAACGGAAAGGAGGGAAGGAGAGGAATCCGTCTGCCCAGAAGAGGGACAATGCGTTTGGCCAGAAAACACCAGGGCCCCTGGATCTAGCGTTAGCAAAAAATTGGGTAGTTTTGCATTGATGGGGACGTAATGGATCCATTCTTGGAGCTGCCCCATCTGTGAAACAGATCCTCTGCCACCTCCTGTAGGAGTTCCACCGTGGACCCTGGCCTGGGAACGACTCAGGCTGTCTTGCGACCGTGTTGTCCACGCCGGAACGGAACTGCAATGAGGTTTGTAATCGCTGTCGTGATACCCATTCCCACACCTCCATGGCCTCCCTGCAAATGGGGTAGGAGCGTGCTCCTTGTTTGTTGAGGGTAACATCATCTAGTATTGTCTGTTTGTACAGAAGAGTACTGTGGAATCTCAGACTGAAAGGGTTTGCAGGGCATAAGGAACGCCTCATCTCCTATATGTTGATATGGAGAAGAGAAACCTGGGCAGTCCATGTTCCCTGAGACCTCACCTCCTTCAAATGTATTCCCCACCCCAGCCGCAATGCCTGTGGAGAGGGTTAGTCACCGGGATTTGCAGTGAAAGGAACTCCCACAGAGAGAGTTCCCGATCTAGCTACTATTGCCAGTCCCGAACCACGGCTTCGTGATTCTGACTGATGCTGCAGATGGTCTTGCTTTGGTCCCATTGGCACTCTTAACATCCACTGGGTTACCCGCTGTGGAGTCTTCCATCGGGACTGTTGGAATGGCCACAGCCATGTACTGAAAGCAGGCGAAGGACCAGTCTGGCTGGGACTGTCCTTCTGCGCTGATAGGTCCCTTATGAGGATCAGATGTGTCTGCCTGTCTTCGGAAGAAAAGCTTCCCTTGACTGTGTCCAGAACTGCCCCTATGAACCGCAGTTTCTGGGACGGTACCAGGAGAGACTTCAGTAGTTGGATTAGAAACCCAGGGACCGAAAAAGGGCCTGAGTATGCTGAATGGCTATCAGCAATGCCTCCTTGAGGAAGCCATGAGAAGCCAGTCATCCAGGTATCGAACACACAGTGGCCCTGTTCCTCAGAGACGCTGCCACGACTGCCATGCACTTGGTAAAACCCTGGGTGCTGATGACAGCCCAAAAGGAAGCACTCGAACTGATAAATATGTCGAGAAACGTAAGCGCAGGGAACCTCCTGCAGCGCCATAATAGGAATATGCAGGTCATCCTGCATGTCCATATTACCAACACTAGGAAAGCACCTCTTCAGCATGGGGATTAGTCCCGAAGGGTACCATGCGAAGCGCTGTAAATGAACGACATATTGAGTCACTGAGATCCAAGATTGGACGGAGGTCCCTGTTCTTTGGAACCAGGAAGAAGTGTGAATAGTAACCTGTTCCTCCTGGTTCCTGGAACGTGCTCCAAAGCTTCTTTCTGTAGAAGGTGAGCACTTCCGCCGCTTGAGCAGGGCGTGTTGACCAATAACGGGAGAGCAGAGGAGGCCTTGTGGAGGGTTGTCTACAAATTTATATACGGCCTTTTTTGACCAACTGTAGCACCCACCTGTCAGTGGTGATCGATCACACCTTGGCAGGTGGTTCATGCGATGCAACCCCAACCTTGTTTCCGCTGATCCTGAGGAGGGCGGGGCGGAAGGAGTCATGTTGTGGTAGCATTTGGATCCTGCAGGTTGGGCCAACTTGGTAGCCTGCTGGCCTCTGCCTGAGGATGTCTTAGCCTGGGCTTCCGAGAAGGAACCCTCTGTTGCTCGCCGCCGCCAGAACGAGGTTGCTGCCTCTGTCCGCTGCAAAGAGACTTGGTTCCTATGAAAGGAACTGATTCAGATCTGTACATGGCATGGACAGATCTAATAGCCTTCCCGCATCCTGCAATTTGGCGATCATCTTTCCGAGGCTTCACCAAACAAAACTCGCTCAGTGGTAAGGAGCGCCCATAATTTTTTTCTGACGTCCGGGTAAACCCGAGACACGGAGCCCGAGTGCCTCCGGGAGACACGCCTGAGGCTGCCGCTTCTGGTCAAGAGTCCGCAGAGTCATATGCGGCTCGAGCACCTGCTCCCCGCGCTCGAACCTTCCGCACGGAGGAGCTGCAGAAGTTCCTCCTTTTGCCACCGCCTGGCACCACAGGTTCCGTCCCTGTTCCCACACGCATTTCTGGAACCGGAACCATGTGGGTCAGGTAATTCAAAGATCTATGGCGCTAGTTGCGCCGTCACAGACGCGCGCCGCTCTCAGCACGTCCAACTGCTTGGACTGGTCCGTGGCTGCGTGTTCAAATGTTGCGGTTTCTGAGACCGTCATGAGAGGCTGTAATGATCAGTGAGTTGGCCAGAGGATGGTTAGCCAGGTACTGGTCCTCCCTTGGGGCCTTGTACAGGCGGTCAGCCTTCTTCGGCATTGCCGGGGTCGAATGTGGACGCTTCCACGCTGCCTTGGTGACGTCCACAAAGGTGTCCACCAAGGGTAGCACTACCACAGGCTTGGGGTCTTTTTGCCGAAGGCAGCGGGCAAGGTGTAGTCTTTCGGGGTCGAGTTCCTCGGCATCCCATTCCATGTTCTCTTGAATATGTCTCATTATTTCAGAGAACGAGGGGTCATCTGGAGGATACCTAGGGAGGTCGCGTGGGTCTGGAGAGGGGATGCTGATTGGTGAAGGAGACCTGGAGCATTCAGAGATGTCAGATCTGGAGTCCTCCGTGGATGGTGAATACCATGTCTTCTGGGTCTCTTGGGGCTGGTGACCCTGAAGAGGATCTTGACGGAGGCCTTCTTCTCCAAAGATCTGTCCCTAGGAGGTGCTGCTGGCCCTGGGGGAAGGTGCTCGGCCCTGCTGGACCCTTTAGGTAAGGTGTGGGGTGCAGGCGCTGTGGTACTGGGCGCAGGAGGAGGCCGCGTGGTGACCACATCCTTGATGGTGTCCCACCAGAAGGTGAAGAGCCTTCACTTCTGACAAATTCTAGGCCAGATGACTGACGGCAGCCGCTGCCCGGGGTCTATGGTTCTGGAGAGGGTTCCCGTGAGGAGTTCGATGGTCCGGAAGTTTCGCCTGGTCTTCGGCTGGGTACACTCCTCTCCTCGACAGCACCCTCCCGACCGACGCCGGTAGGTGGTGGTGTGGTCTTCCTGACTGCGGTATCTGACGCCGTTCCCCCCCACCGGCGTCCTGGTTGGTGAATGCCTGATGGGTGACCAACAGTCGCCGGTTCCCGAGTGCCTGTGTACCTTGTCCGACGTCAGGTGGGCAGACGTCCATCTTGCCAGAAGGTCAGCCTTGGTCTTATGCTGGGGAGGCGGCGGCAGGGAGACTGACTGGACGTCGGAGGCTCGATGCCGGAAGACGCACTTGTGGCACTCCCCAGACCTGGACGAGGCTCTTTAGCCGAGGAAGCGGGCCTGGAGGTCTTGGCAGGCCGCAGAGTAGAAGAACCATCGGATCGCTTTTGACCACAAACCGGGAGGCTGAGAGGGCCCCTCGACGGAGAGCGCCGGTCTGACCTGAAGCCGGAGCTGCGGAGTCCGAGGCCCTGAGGGAGATCTGCCCCACCTTCCTGTGCTTCTCATGGTGCCTGTGTGACTTCCTGAAGATTCCCTTTCGAGGAGGGTTCCATGGCTCCAAGTTTTTCTTCTTCAGGAGGAAAGCTGAAGGACTTCTGTCACGATTTCCCTCGCTGCTGCAGCAAAGCCTTGACAGAAGGAGCAAGCCTCGGTATCGTGGCCCGGGCCCAGGCAGCAAACGCAGGCTGAATGAGAGTCTTTGAAAGGAATCTGCTTCCCACAGGCACACTTCGAAGAATGGCCCTCCACTGAAGTTGGGGAGGACATCAGACGAAAAACCAGCTGAGGAATAAATTTTTTCGAAGTTTGGAAAGTTTACCTGGTCGTCACGCCCTAGACTTAACCGAGAGGTCGAGACATGCAAAGTCGACGGCGGGAAAGAACTGGGGATTCTGGCGGGACCGCCTCCTTATGTACTACGCTTGACGTCGGGGGCGGTCCCTGCTGAAGACTGCTAGCTAGAAGATTTCCGTGGGGTCCTGATGCCTGATGGCTTCAGTCCTAATGGTGTAACCTGCTGCAAGAGCTGTATCTCGAAGAAGATCTGCATTGCCTTCCCTTTTGTGAGCAAAAGAGATGAACAACTGATCAGTCTTTCTGAGGTCCTTCGTCCTGTTGGTGTAGTATCTCAGAATCCAGTGAACATCCATAGTATGGAGTAAATATTCTCCTTGGTTAGAGTACTGCATAAAAAAGGCAGGTAGTTCCATGGACCGATTTAAGGTAGACTCTGCTACTACTTTAGGTAGAAACTTAGGATCCGTGCTAAGAGCAACTCGTTCCTTGTGAAAAATCAAGTAGTGGATTTTATACATCAGGGCCTGGAGTCGGAGATTCTTTGAGCGAAGTAATAATACCAAGAAGAGCTGCTTCATGAAAGAACTTCAAATCTGCAGAAGCTGCAGTGTCTGAAAGGAGGAAGGCTTAAGTTTCTCGAGAACAAAATTCAAGTCCCAAGGGGGAGCAGGAGTACGGATGGGGTGCCGCAGATGGAGGACCCCTCTGAGAAAGGTCTTAGATACCTCCAGTTGAGCGAAAGCTTTGCCTGCGAAGGAAACATGATAGGCCGAGATGGCCGCCATGTGAACCTTCAAAGAGGAATGGCCGAGACCCAGGTCGAACAGATGACGAAATACTCCAGGAGGAAGCCCCGCTGAACAGCAGAAAGGTTCCACATTCTGGAGGCGGCCCAAATAGTGAATCTTTTCCACTTATGGCATAGTGGATCTGGTGGAGGGTTTTCTGGCCTCCCACTAAAAATCTCTGCCACTTTGGGAGACGCATCTAAAACGGGATTGGGCTAGTCTGCAGGAGCCATGCATGCAGTTGAAGGGATCTGAGGCCTGGATGGACCAGGGTCCCCTGATCCTGGGTCAACAAACCTGATACAGAGGACGAGGAAGAGAAGGATCCTCTGAATATTTGTAGAAGAGAGAACCAGATTTGTTCGAGCTAAAAGGAGCGATCAGAATCATTCTCGGCCTCTTCTGAAGCTAGTTTCTGCAAGACCGTGGATAAGAGGAATTGGGGAAGGCATATGACGTAATCTGTCCTTCCAGCCTAGAGATACAGAGCGTCAGCTCCAGAAAGCGCCCGCTCTGGAACAAGCAAGCAGAAGGTGGGAAGTTTCATGCTTTTGGGGGATGTGAACAGGTTGACCTGTGGCATTCAATAAAGTTGGAAGATATTGTCTAGGACCCCTTGGTCCAGTTCCCTCTCGTGAGTCAGAGCAGAAGAGCGACTTAGCCTGTCTGCCAGGGTGCTGTCGACTCCTGGAACGTGAAGCGCCGTGAGGTGAAGCTCGTGTTGTGTTGCCCAATCCCAAAACCTCATGGCCTCCCTGCATAGAGGATAGGACCGAGTTCCTCCCTGCTTGTTGATGTACCACACTACACACATGTCCGTCTGGACGTCTAGGTGGCCGGGAAGGATGTATTGGTGAAGGGCTTGGACAGCGTACAATACTGCCCAAGCTCGAGCACACTGATGTGGAGGCTTGTTCTAGCTTTGGACCAGGAGCCCTGGGTCCCATGAGGGCCTAGATGGGCTCCCCAACCTTCACCTGAGGCATCTGTGGTTAGAGTCTGAGAGGGGAGGATGAAAGAAAGGAACTCCTGAAACAGGTTCTCTCGAACCATCCACCATTGCAAGTCTCAAGCATCGAGATAAGATCAGAACTGAGTGATCTAGGTAGTCCACTAGTTGATCCCACTGAGAGCGCAGAGTCCACTGAGAGATCCTCATGTGGAGTCGAGCACGAGGGACTGTTGGGATAGCAGCCACCATGAGCCCGAGAAGGCAAAGGACCGACCTCGTCAAGACCA
The DNA here is from genome assembly GCA_016271365.2 of Neoceratodus forsteri. Lineage (NCBI taxonomy): Eukaryota > Metazoa > Chordata > Ceratodontiformes > Ceratodontidae > Neoceratodus > Neoceratodus forsteri. The sequence continues at coordinate 1,005,646,280 of CM057450.1, forward strand.
TCCTGCAGTCGGATAACAAACTTATCTGGGTCTGAAGGGAGGCCGCCCTGTCCGGAGGCAGAAAGGCCTTGCCCATGGTCGTATCGAGGATCGCCCCAATGAACTGTAGCCTCTGGGAAGGGTCCAGATGAGACTTGGAATGGCTGATGGTAATACCCAGGTAGGCAAAAACCTGCTGGGTGAGGGAGAGGAAACGCAGGAGTTCCTCCCTGGACGAGGCCGCCAGGAGCCAGTCATCCAGGTAAGGGAACACCTGTACTCTGGTATGCAGGTGGGCGCCACCACTGCCAGGCATTTGCAAATACTGGGGCCGAGATAGACCAAACGGAAGCGCCTTTGAACTGGTAGTGGTCTCTGGAACGCAAAAACTAAGGTATTTATGGTGAGATGGGTGAATGGGAATGCAGATAAGCATCCAGCATATCCAGGGCACAAAGCCATTGACCCGGCCAGAGGAGGGGCAGAAGGCTCTGCAGAGAGAGAGCATCCTGAACCTTCTGTACTCTACATAAAGATTCAGGGAACTGAGATCTAAAATCGGTCTGAGATCTCCAGTCTTCTTTGGGACCAGGAAGAAATGTGGACTAGTAACCCGTCCCCTGAAGATGAAGGGGACGGGTCTATCGCTGTTTCAGCAGAAGAGAGCAGAGATTTCCTCCTGGACCAAAGGAAGGTGTTCCCGTGAATACGATTTACACTTCAGAGGGGTGTGCGGGTGGTTTTCTGAAGGAACCTATGGAGTGTTCTTCGCTATGAGCTGGAGCACCTCAAGAATCGTGGTTATCCTCTCCCATCCCGGAAGGTGGAGAGAAAACCTCCTCCTACTGGTTCCTCCAGGAGTCCGAGGCAGTGGAGAGGAAAGGAGTCGGGTGGTGGGCAGCGCCAGCAGCTGAAGCACCCACTGCTTTTTGGGCAGGGGGCTTAGCAGCCGGGGGGGCCTGACGCCAGGTCTGCCTCTTCCCTGGGTTTCGCCACGATTCCGTTTGCGAAAAGGACAGCGCTGTTGCTGATGGGGATGGTACATGGAATCAACTGATTTTAGAGCCGTCCCCTTCTCCTGCAAATTGGTAATGTCCTTGACATCACCCTCAAAAAGCACCGACCCCAGGAAAGGTGCTTCCTGGATAGCAGATTGCAACTCCAGGACCAGACCTGACATGCGGAGCCAAGCATGATGCCGTAGGCCTATGGCGAAAGCTGAGCTCCACCCAGCAGTGTCCACTGTGTCGTACGTCGTATGTGGCGACTGGCTGAACAAACAGAGCGGATGAGATCAGCCAACTCCTGTTTGACTTGGGAGTCAGGCAAGGAGTCCAGCTTGGCTTCCACCTGAGTAAGGATGGCCTTCTGGTAGTCCCCCATGTGGCTGACGTAGTTCAGGGCCCTAATCCCCAGTGTGGAGGAAGAAATCTTTCTCCCTACTGGTCCAGAAGGCGAGATTCCTTATCAGGAGGTGACGAGCCAAGATGTTTAGGGTTCACGACCGGGCCGGAGCGGCGCTTAATCACGACAGAGTTGGCACGAGGGTGAGAATCCAGGAAGTCAACACCCTCTGGAGCCTGATATAGCCTGTTCGACTTCCTAGGAAGTGGGGCTAAGGCCGACGGCTGTTTCCAGATCGTGGTAACAAGGTCGGCGTGAGGCTCTATCCAGGGTGGCACTAGTGAAGGAGCTGTCACGGGCAGATCCAGATGTTCAGCGAGTTTCAGACGCTGAGGATCTGGTTCCAAAGAGTGCCACTGATGAACCTCCTGGATTTTTCTAAGCAACTCTATGAAAGAAGGATCCTCTGGAGGAGACTTCGGAGGAGTCCTTGGTCGGGGCTTCAACAGAAAGCGAGGCTCGTCGTCTCTCTCAGAGCAGCCGTCTGAAGAGTCCAAGGAGTCAGAGAGTGAAGAGGAGGAGGAAGAAGAGTGAGACTCCCTTTCCCGACCCGGGGGTGGAACGGGTCCCTTGGGTAGTCCCCGGGGACGCGTGTCCTGCCCCTCTCTGGATCCAGATGGAAGAACCCTGGGGTCCGGAGGTGGTGAGGGAGTGTGCCGCCTGGGGCGTACAGGAACCTGGGACGGCACTGTCGCCGGAAGGCGGCTCTCGACCTATTTGGTGAGCTGAGCCTTGGCCTCAGCCCACCAGGAGGCCAGTCTCCCCTGCAGGTCCACCGGCGGCAGCGAGGGCGGTGGAGGAGGGGATAAGAATATGGGTTATACCCATATGGGCGATCCAAAACCCGCCGCGGGTAACCCCGGCCAGGTATTGAGACAGAGTACTGCGCGCCAGGAAGCTCAGCGCTGGTACCGCGGCGCCGGATACGCGCTCCCGAGTACACCAGTGTCAAATAAGACGGCAGGTACCCGGAAGCCGGGGCTGCCTGGGCAGACGGCCCGGCTGGGAACCTCACAGGCTGGTCCATAGCGGAGAGCCCAGAGGGAGGGCCCGATGGGAGCAGGAACTCTCCCTGAGTCGGTAAGACCGACGTCAGGGCCGACGACGGAGGCCCTGACATTGGAGGTACCGACGCTGGAGGGGCCGGCGTCGCAGCTGGTGTCCAGGAAGCCGACGTCAGGTCCGTCGCTCCAGATGGAGGAAGGACCGACGGAGGCAAAATCCTCAGCCACGCCCGGGACGGAGGGAAAGGTCAGGATGGGGGACTCGCCTCAGACGGCAGCGGTTGCAGTGAACCGGGAACTACGGACGCCAGGGTCCGCCTGTTCCTCGCTGCCGGACGCCTGACAAGCCGACGTGAGTCGAGAGGCGAAGCTCTGGCGGGCGCCGAGGAGCTGACGTCCGGCTCTACGAGAGCCATTACCGGAGACAGGTCACGGAAGGGTCGGCCTGGTCTGGTGGGAAGAAGCCACGTCGCCTCGAGGGTCGGACGCTTACCAGTCTCTCCGGGCGGACGCCAGAGGAGCCGGATGCCCGCTTACCGGAGTCGCCTCACTGGCGGCAGGCCGCAGCCTGCGACTGAAACAGGGGCGGAGGCTCTAACTGCCCGGAGGCGCCCGCAAGGCCCAAGTGCGAGCCAGACGGGCGGGCCTACGCCTCAGAGGTGGCAGTCAAGGAGCGATCTCGAAGGACGCGTTTGTATGCCCGCAACTCCCGAGGGAGATGCGGTGGAGGAGCTTTTGTCCCGTGCCTCTCCTTGTCATCCTTCTTTCGATGGCCTTCGGAGGAAGTGGACGCCTTACCTTAGCTTTTTAAGCTCCTTCTCCATAGAGCTCATTTTCTTCTTAAGGAGATGGGCCTCCAGGGATTGCTGCCGTCTTTTCCGGGTGGCCGCGTTAAAGCTAAGACAATGCTGGCACTTCTCGACTTGATGATCAGGGCCTAGGCAGAACAGGCACAGAGAGTGGCCGTCCTTGTGTGGTAGTTGGGCGCTGCACAAATCGCACTTGTTCTTGTGCTCGGAGGGTGTAGGGGACGACATACACAGACGTTGGTACTGACGCTGTCTAAGAAATAAAGATTTTTCAGTAAAAAAAAAAAATGAAGTTAGAGCTGACAAAGCACTAACTTTTCTGCGAGGCGCTGCACGAGCTAACGGCAGGAAAGAACTGCGGGTCAGGCGCCCGGACCGCCCCTTTACATAGACATCTCCTGACGCCGGTCACCTGACGTGGGGGCAGTCCCTCGCCAGGGACTGCTAGCTAGAAATTTTTCCGTGGGGTTCCTGCCTGCCGCCTGCCGGCATCAGACCTATATGTAATTACCTACTGCAAGAGCCCTCTTGAAGTAAGATCTACGGTTCAGTCGAGAGACCACCTGTGAGTATCTGTCTCCGTTCTGCTGAGATTGTCTGCCAGTTCGTTCTGCACTCCCGACAGGCTGACGGCCTGAATTAGAGCCTTGTGCTTTAGGCACCATTCCCACACTCATCGCTTCCCTGTATAAAGGGTAAGAGCGTGAACCACCCTGCTTGTTGATGTAATACATCACTGCTTTGTTGTCCATTTAAAGGAAAATGTTCTTGCGACAGAGAATGTCCTTCAAAGCCCGGACTGCATAGAGGACGGCTCTGATTTCTAGGATGTTTATGTGAAACTGGGACTCGACCCGAGTCCATGTACCTTGGGTGTGGAGATCCTGACAGTGGGCTCCCCACCCCATCAGGGACGCATCCGTGGTAATGGAAATCTGATGATCCAGAGGAGCATAGGGATATCCTTCCAGAAGGTTGTCCTCTTGCGACCACCAGGTGAGTGACCTCTTCAGAGGTTCTGTCAGCTTGAGGAGAAAGGACTGAGGGAGAGTGGTTGGGGACCACGGAGTACTAAGCATCCACTGACAGGTACTCATGTGGAGACGTGCTAGGGGAACAGTGAAAACCAAGGATGCCATGAGACCCAGCATCCGTTGCATCGAGATAGCTCGAACTGAGCTGTTCTCTCTGATGTATCGCGCCATCTTCTAAGACATTGCTCCTTCTGTCCTCTGGAATAAAAGCTTTTGCACAGGAGGTGTCCAGAAGAGTTCCTATAAAAAGGAGCTTCTGGGAGGCTGCAACATGATTTCTTGAGATTTGTAGGACTCCCATGGGCGTGAAAGAAAGTTTGAGGCCGTGTCTGGTGGCCGAGGAGTTCCTTACCTGGAAGGACTTGCTAGAAGTCAGTCGTCCAGGTATGGAAACACCTGAATTCCAATTTTCCTGGGATGTGTTGCGAGAACTGCACAACACTTTGTAAAAACTTGCGGCGCTGAGGATAGCCCAAAGGGCAGGACTCTGAACTGATAATGTTGACCCAACGCTACAAACCTCAGGTATTTGTGGTGCTTTGGGTGTATAAGAATGTGTTGGTAGGCATCCTGCAAGTCCAGGGAGGCTAGCCAATCATGTTGATGAATCAAAGGTAGAAGGGTACAGTACAGTTACGCAAGAACTTACCATAACAGTAGATCTTCGGGAGGAGCTCTTGCAGCAGGCTATTACAATCAGGACTACGCCGCAGGCACTAGGACCCTTCGGTGAAACTGCCAGCAATACACAGCAGGGACCGCCTCCGACACCGGACCCACCCCAACGTCGGTCAGGGTACAAGAGGGGGTGGACACAGCTCCACCTCAGTTCTCCCACCAAGACCCAGAAGAAGGCCTGACTAGAGGAGACAAAGCCTACCATGAAGAGAATCAGAGAAGAAAAACGAAAATGGATCTGCACACCTCGAGGGGGAAGGCAGGTGGAAAGTAGTGCCTGCTGCAAGAGCTCCTCTCCAACATCTACTGTTACGGTAAGGTCTTATGTAAATACTATTTTACTTCGAGTGGGAGCTCTTGCAGCAGGCTATTACAATCAGGACCGAGTCCCAAGCAGTCCCACAACAAGGAGGCAGACGACCCTGGGAGGTGGAATATGCTGACTCCAGAGGACTTAGGACAAAAGCCCTTGTAATACGGCTAGGCCGAAGCCAGCTCGGCATCTGGAGACGATATCCAAGCTAATGCTTGACGAAGGTATGCACAGAGTTCCAGGTTGCCGCCGCACAAATGTCCTTTATGGCGACATTTCGCAAGGCGCCGAAAGAAGCTGACACTCCTCTGGTGGAGTGACCCCTAACCGGGCCCGGCAGGGGTTTACAGTGTTACTCGTAACAAAACGAGATACAGCGAACTATCCATTTAGAGAGTTTGCTTGGACACCGGTCGACCCAAGCAATGTGGTGCAAATGCCACAAAGATTTGCTCCGATTTACAGTGCTGCGCCGTCCTTTTGAGGTAATACCTCAAAGTCCTGTGGCCATCCAATGTGTGGAGGAGAGCCTCCCCTCTACTGGAAGGGGAAGGAAAATAAACAGGAAGGTCAACCGACTGGTTGAGGGTCAATTCTGAGAACACTTTCGGAAGAAAAGTACAGCTACGTAAGAACTTACCGTAACAGTAGATCTTCGAGAACAGCTCTTGCAGCAGGTTACACTATTAGAACTGAAGCCGGCAGGCCAGGACCCATGGAAAAATTCTAGCTAGCTATCTTCAGCGGGACCGCCTCACGCCGGTCCCGCCCGACCAGGCGTGTACAAAAGGGCGTCTCGCCAGACTCTAGTTCTCCCACCGAGACTCGCCGCGAGGCTGACATCGAATGGGAGACTGAGATTCGGCCAGAAGACAGAAAGAAATAAATCCCTGCTCAGAAAGACTGAGCCATGCCTCCTTCAAGGGGAAGGTGGGTTGGAGGTACTTGCTGCAGAGCTGTCTCGAAGATCTACTGTTACGGTAAGTTCTACGTAACTGTACTATCTTACCGAGATACAGCTCTGCAGCAGGTTACACCATTAGACTGATTCCCAAGCAGTAACGCTGCCAGAAATTCGGGAGGAGGAAAATAGGAAGTACATTCCAGGTCCTGAACCTAGGACAGGAGACCCTGTAGCACTGCAAGGCGGAAACCAGCCCTTCGCCGAGAGGCGATGTCCAGGCTATAATGCCTGATAAAGGTATGCACAGAGCTCCAAGTGGCTGCAGCACAAATAGCAGAGGTGGAGACGTTTCTGAGTGCTGCGAAGGATGTGGCCACACCCCTAGCAGAATGACCCCAGACCGAGCCTGGAAGGGCCTTTTATTTTATATCATAACAGTAGGAAATACACTGGACAAGCCAGCGAGACAGAGACTGTTTGGATACTGATTGGACCATCATTCTTTCAGAGAAGGAAACAAAAAGCTGTTCAGAACTACGAGAGGGTTTAGTTCTGTTGAGGTAATACCTCAGGCTGCGGTGAACATCCAGGGTGTGGAGCAAAGCCTCTCCTCTATTTGAATAACTCGGGAAGTAGACTGGAAGGTCAATGTCCTGGTTTAGAGAGAGTGAAGAGACCACCTTAGGTAAAAACTTAGGATTCGTCCTCAGGGATACTCTGTCCCGGTGGAAAACTAAATAAGGCTCTTTGCACATAAGAGCATGAAGCTCAGAAATTCTTCTCGCTGAAGTAAGAGCAACTAAAAATAACGTTTTCCACGACAGAAAACGTAGCTCGCAATCCGCGGCAGGTTCAAAAGGAGGGAGCGTGAGCTGTTCCAGGACAAAGAGCAGATCCCATGGAGGCACAGGGTCCCTAATGGGAGGCCTAAGGTGCAACACTCCCCTAAGAAATTCCCGAGAGGCGTCCAATTGAGCTACTGTACGATGTCCCACCGGGAGGTGATAGGCAGAAATGGCACAGAGGTGCACCTTAATAGAGGAGTAGGCTAGGCCTGAATGAAAAAGGGAGAGGAGGTAATCCAAAACTACTCCCACAGGACAACCTAAAGGGGAGAGATCACGAGCTCGTGACCATAAACAAAAACGGCGCCATTTCATGGTGTACGTCGCATGCGTTGCCGGCTTTCTGGCTGCAGAAAGAACCTCTGCAACCTCTTGCGAGACCCCGTGACGCAAGATGGCTATGTCTCTAGGAGCCAAGCATGCAGGTTCAGAGAGCGTAGGTCCGGATGGACTAATGAACCTTTCTCCTGAGACAGGAGGTGGGAGCTGAGCGGCAACGGGAGCGGGGGTTCCCGAGATAGTTGCACCAACAAAGGGAACCAGATCTGTCTGGGCCAGAACGGCCACCAGGATCATGAGTGCGTGCTCCCCGCGCAGTTTGAGAAGAACCTCTGGATCAACGGAAGAGGGAGGGTGTGAGAATCTGTTCGCCCAGGAGAGGATAACGGCCTTGCCGGAAAACACCAGGCCCTGGATCTAGCGTAGCAAAATTGGTCAGTTTTATGCTGGATGGGGATGCTAACAAATCTAGTTCTGGAATTCCCAACGAAGAAACAGATCCTCTGCTACCTCTTGAAGAAGTTCCCACTCGTGGACTCTGGCCTGGGATCGACTCAGGCGTCTGCAATTGTGTTGTCCACCCGGGAACATGCACAGTGATCAGATTTGCGCCGTGTCCGATTACTCCAATCCACACCCTCATGGCCTCCTGCAAAGGGTAAGAGTGTCGCCCTTGTTTGTTGAGGTAATACATCACCGCCGTGTTGTCTGTCTGAAGCAGGAGAGTACACGTGGGATTACTGACTGAAAGGCCTGCAGGGCACAGAGAACCGCCCTCATCTCTAGGACATTGACATGGAGATGAGCTCCAACGGGTCCACGCTTCTGGGACTTTACCCCGCCCAGGTGTGCTCCCCCACCCAAGACCCGAGGCGCCTGTGGTGAGGGTTACTCCGGGACGGCGCTACAAACGGGATGCCCTTGGAGAGCGACCCGGGGACTAGCCACCACTGCCAGTCTCGGATGACTGCGTTCGTGATCCTGACCGGATGCTGCAAGTGGTCTTGCCTTTGGTCCCATTGTACCTTGAGCATCCACTGGGTTACCCGCATGTGGAGCCTTGCGAAAGGGACAGTAGGAATGGCCGCAGCCATGTGTCTGAGCAAGCGAAGGACCGACCTGGCAGGTACGATCTTGTTTGATGACAAATCCCTTATGAGGGATCTGATGCGCTCCGCTCTGTCGTCTGGAAGAAAAGCTCTTCCCTGAACAGTGTCCAGGACTGCGCCTATAAACTGCAGTTTCTGCGACGGTACCAGGAGAGACTTCTCGTAATTTATGAGAATGCCCAGAGATTGGAACAAGTCCTGGGTGCTCTGAACCGTGAGTAACAACGCCTCTCTGGAGGCGGCCATGAGAAGCCAGTCGTCGAGGTACGGGAACACATAGTGGCCCTGTCTCCTCAGAGATGCTGCCATGACTGCCATGCACTTGGTAAAGACCCTTGGTGCGGATGACAGTCCGAACGGAAGAGCTCGGAACTGAAAGTGGTGGTCGAGAAACTCAAAGCGCAGGAACCTCTGGTGTGCATGAGCTATGGGATATGCAGGTATGCGGCCCTGCATGTCTAGAGACGCTAAAAGGCATCTTGTTTCAGCATGGGAATAAGGCCCGAAGAGTCACCATGCGAATCTTTGTAGGCTTAACGACACATTGAGGTCGCTGAGGTCCAGAATCGGACGGAGGTCCCTGATTTCTTGGGAACCAGGAATAATATCCTGTCCTCTCTGGTTCTCCGGACGCACTTTATCCGCCTTTTCTTAGGAGCACGAGTACCTCTTGCCAGATCAAATGTTTGTGCTGACCCGGATACCGAGAGATCAAAGGAGGCCTCGAGGGTGGCTTTTCTGCGAATTCTATAAAGTGGCCTAGACTGACCAACTGCAGAACCCACCTGTCGGTGGTAATGGCCTGCCATCCCGGCAGGAAGTTCGCAATGCGACCCCCGACCACGATTTCCCATTGATCCTGAGGAGCGGGGGCCGGAAAAGAGTCAGGCTGTGGCGGCAGATGGGCCCGCTGGCTGGGTCGGCTTAGGGGAACGCTGACCTCGGCTAGCGGGCTGTTTTCCTGGCTCCACGGAAACTGGAGCCCTCTCTGATGTGTAGCGGAGCGGGCTGCTGCCTCTGTGTCCACCATCGAACTGCTTTGGTTCCTACGAAAGCGAACTAAGCTTGGTCGGTACATTGCTTGAACCGACCCTACCGGCCTCTTGAAGTTTGGTAATGATCTTCTCGGAAGGATTACCAAATAAAACTTCTCCCTCGAACGGAGCGTCCATAATGTTTTTCTGGACATCCGGGGTAAAGCCGGAGTCACATAACCAGGAGAGTCTCCGGAGGCATACGCCAGAAGCTGCTGCTCGGGCCGATGAGTCCACGGAGTCGTACGCGGCTCGAAGCACTTGGGTCCCCACGTCTGAACCCGTACAGAGGAGCTGGAGCATCTCCTCCTTCTGCTCACCTTGGCAGCTTTTCAGCCGCCAGACCCTGTTCCCACAAAGCGTTCTGGAATTGGAACCATGTGGGTCAGGTAGTTCAAGTGATCCGGACGGCGCAGGTAGGAAGCGTGAGCGCGCCGCCCAGTACGTCCAACTGTTTGGACCCGGGTCCGTGGCAGGGTGTTTCAAAATGTTGCGGCCTCTGTGACCGGTCATGTGAGGCTGTGATGACCAGAGAGTCGGCCTGAGGCTGCTGTGTCAGGTACTGGTCGCCCTTAGGAGCCTTGTACAGACGATCAGCTTTCTTCGCACCGCGGAGCGGATGTGGACGCTTCCGACTGCCTGGTGACGCCCACGCAAGTGTCCACCAAGGGTGGTACCACCACAGGCTTGGGGTCCTTCTGCCGAAGATATTTGGCAAGGCGTAACCTTTCGGGGTCTAGTTCTTCTGCATCCCATCCCATGTTCTCCTGGATATGTCGCATAATATCCATGAACGAAGGGTCATCCAAGGAGATCTCGTGTCTCACGTGGGTCCGAGAAGGGATGGAGAGGAGATGGGGATCTAGAGGAAAAGTAGACTGATCCGCGGTCTCCGCCGACGGGCGAACGCCGGTGTCTCCTGGATCTCTTGGGGCTGGGTGATCCAGAAGAGGATTTCGATGGAGGTCTCCGCTTTCTGCTCTTCCCTGGAGAGGATCCAGGCTCCGGGGAGGAAGGGCCTGCCGACCCCGGAGGCGAAGGGGGCCGGTACCGGAGGAGGAGAGGAGGGTGCCATATGTCCCTTTAATGGTGTCCCACCAGTAAGTGAAGAGATCCTTCACTCGCTATAGAAAGTCCCACCACGGCCCAGGTGTCGGTGGGCAGTTGTCGGGTCCCGCGGCCGGCTCCACAGGGCCTCCGACAAGGGCGAGGGGGCCCTGGGAGTTTCGGCGAGGCCGGGTCGCCTGCCTGGTCCTCGGCTGCTAAGTCCTCCTCAGTCAACGCCTCCTGACCGACGCTGGTCGGAGGCGGGAGCCTCTTTCAGGGCGGAACGGACGCCGTCCCCAACCGTGTCCGCTGGGATTGTTTGGCCGGATTCATCGCCCAGGAGGGAATGACGCACCGACGACGGTCGGGCGGGCGCCGGGTCCACAGGTCTCTTCAACAGTGTGAGCTCCAAAGTTTTGCGAGGAGGCACAGAAGACGACCGGACGTCGGGAGCCGAAGGGCGGGAACCCGACTTATGATGGTGGTGGCGCTCCCCGGACTTCGCCAAGGCCTTGGAAGAGGAAGAAGACGACGGCCTGGCGGACTTGGCCTGAGAAGAAGAAGGCTTTCTTACCGCAGCCGGGGTAGGCTGAGAGCTGGCCCTGGAAGGAGAGTGGTCGGACCGAGAACCGGAGCTGCGGGACTCCGAAGCCCTGGACGGGGACCTGGAAGGGCCTCTCCTTCTTTCTCCAGCGCTTGCATGGGATTTGGACTAAGATTCCCCTTGGAGGACATGGTCTCAGTTTTTCCTCCAACCAAAAGCCTGGAGGGCCTTCTGCCGGATCCTGGTTCGGCTGTTGAAGCCCTGGCAAAAGGAACAGGCCCTGGTATCGTGGTCTGGGCCCAGGCACCTAACACAGGCCGTGTGGGGTCCTTGAAGGATCTGTTTCCGAAGCACACTTGGAGGGATGGTCGGAGAGGACATCAGCAACAATCTTGCTTGAAGAAAAAGAATTTCCGGAGGAAAGTTTGAACCACGCTGCTAGCCGCTAGACTGGAACCGGGGTCGAGACATGCAAGTCGACAGCGGAAAGAACTGGGAATTTGGGCGTCTTTGTACCACACGCCTGATGTCGGAGGCGGACTGACGTCGGAGCGGTCCCTCTCGAAGACAGCTAGCTAGAATTTTTCGTGGGTCCTGACGCCTGCCGGCTTCAGTTCTAATGGTGTAACCTGCTGCAAGAGCTGTGTCTCGAAGTAAGATCTTAGGATTCGTTCTGAGGGAAACCCTTTCCCTGTGGAAAACCAAATAGGGCTCTTTACACATCAGAGCCTGAAGCACGGAAACCCTTCGAGCTGAAGTAACAGCAACCAAAAAACAAACCTTCCAAGAAAGGTAACACAGCTCACAATCCGCTGCTGGTTCAAAAGGATGGAGGGCAAGTTTCTCCAACACAGAAAGGAGGTCCCATATGCAGAATTCCCCTAAGAAAGGTGCGGGCTACATCCAGTTGTGCTAATGCTCTATCTCCCACGACAGCATGACAGGTTTAGATTGCCCACATATGCACCTTGATAGAGGAGTAACTCAGACCCTTATCATACAAGGAGAGGAGATACTGTAAAGCTGAGTTCACAGGGCAGGTGACGGGATCCAAACACTGTGGCAATGCCCTAAGACAGAAATGCTTCCACTTCATAGCGTAGGCGGAGCTGGTAGAGGGCTTTTCTGATTCACACTAGACCGCCGCCTACTCGGGAAACCCTATTCTATGTTGAGCTACGCCTGAAGGAGCCAAGCAGTAGGTGTAAGGATTGAAGATCCGACGGACCAGCGACCCTTGGTCCTGGGACAGCAACTGCGAGCATATGGGCAGCGGAACTGGAGGTTCCGTTGATAACCGCTGCAGTAGTGGGAAGCAAATCTATCAAGGCCATTTGGGGGCCACTAGGATCATTCAGGCCCCTTCTGCCTGTAACTTGAGCAGCACCCTCTGAATGAGAGGGAAGGGCGGAAAGGCATACAGAAACCTCCCTGCCTAGCAAAGGGATAACACGTCTGGCCAGAAAACTCCAGGCTCGTGCTCTCGTGAGCAGAACGTTGGCAGTTTGGCGTTGCGTGGTGACAAAGAGGTCCAGCTCTGGAAGACCTCACTGTCAAAGAGCTGGTCCGCCACGACTGTAGCAGCTCCCACTCGTGTGCTCTGGAACGCGGCCTGCTGAGGCCATCGGCCAGATCGTTTAGGATGCCTGGAACATGCACTGCGGACAGCAGGATGCCCTGCTCCAGCGCCCAGTACCAGACTCATTGCCTCCCTGCAGAGAGGATATAAATGAGTGCCCCTTTGCTTGCTGATGTAAAAGACGACTGCCATGTTGTCTGTTTGAACTAGAAGAGAGCCTGGCACCAGGTCCTCTTGCAAAGCCTGTAGGCCGTAGAGGACCGCTCACATTTCCAGCACATTTGATGCAAAGGGACTGCTCCTCGGGTGACCAAACCCCTTGCATTCAGCGAGCACCCAGGTGCGCCCCCCACCCCAGGTCCGAGGCATCTGTTGTCAGAGTCTGACCTGGTGGCTCCGGACGAAAGCTGACCCCTTTCTCTAGATTGCTGGGATCCATCCACCAAAGCAGAGTTCTCCTGACTGGCTCCGAGATCTTGACCGGGGAGTCTAGATCGTCGTGGTTCTGGTCCCACTGCACCCCGAGCATCCATTGCGGGACTCATGTGGAGGCGGGCCAAGGGAGTAACAGGAATGGCCGCCGCCATGTGCCCTAGTAAACTGAGGAAATTCCGAGCCGGAACTCGAGGAGTTATGGAGATCCGTTCTGCCATCTCTCGCAAGCGAACTCCCCTGTCCTGGGGAAGGAAGGCCATGCCCTGGACGGAATCCAGGATCGCTCCTATGAAGGCGAGCTTTTGGCTGGGCTCCGGGGATGATTTTCGTAAGTTCAGGGTGATCCCCAGCTCTTGGAACCGAGTATAAGTGTCTTTGAGAGCTCGCAAAAGGCTTACTCTTGACGGGGCCGTAAGCAGCCAATCGTCTAGGTAGGGGAACACATAGTGCCCCATATGCCTTAGAGCCGCAGCCACCACTGCTAGGCATCTGGTGAAGACTCGCGGAGCAGAAGAGGTGCCAAACGGAAGCACTCAAAACTGAAAGTGCTCCCCTTGGAAGTGGAACCTCAGAAACTTCCTGTGGGGAGGATAGACCCCGATATGCACATATGCATCTTACATGTCGAGAGAGCAGAGCCAGTCCCCCTGGTGCAGCAAGGGAAGGAGTCCTTGAAGAGTCACCATCCTGAACCTTTTGTACTCGATAAAGAGGTTTAGAGGACTGAGGTCTAGAATGGGACGAAGGTCCTGAGTCTTTTTTTGGACCAGAAAGAAGTGGGAATAGAACCCCTGCCCTTGCTGATGCAAGGGGACCCTCTCTATTGCTCTCTTCTGCAAGAGGGTCTGTATCTCTCCTTCTATTAGTGGGATGTGGAAGGAGGATAACGGGAGAGCCTTGGCGGAGTATGCGGTGGAAACTATGAACCCAGCGTGTGTCCTCTCCTGATGATATCCAAGACCCACTGGTCTGCGGTGATTGACTTCCACCCTTCGAAATGAAGGGAGAAGCAGCCCCCAACCGGCTCCCCTGGATCTTCCCGTGGAAGGGAGTCACTGGGCAGAGCCGGGAGTGGGGAGAGAGGCCTGGGAGGACTTGGGTCCACAGGTATGGGGTCCACCAGATTACTGGTTTCCGGATCTCCTGCGAAAGCCTCCTCACTGCCCCTGTTGGTTGCCACGGGCTGGACCTTGACTGCCTGAGGACTTACGAAAAGGTCATCTACGGTGTTGTCGTCGCTGGTCGCCACAGTACATCTGGCAGACCGACCAGATTGACTTGCCAGATTCCTGGAAGCGGGAGATCAAAGCCTCAGTCTCCTGCCCAAACAGCACAGTACCCTGGTAGGGCAGATCCTTGATACCGGCCTGCAGATCTTGGTGAAATCCCGAAACTCTCAACCAGACATGGCGCCGGAGGCACACCTCGGAAGCGGATTCCCTGGCTGCCGTGTCATACGAGGCCCTCAGAACAAGGGAGCCTACGTCTGAGCCCGAATGGAGGAGGGCCAGGAGCTCTGCCTTTTGGTCAGAGTCTGGCATGGTCTTTGTCAGCTCTAGTCCCCTTTCCCACATCGCATTCTGGTACTGTACCATATGCGTTAGGAAACTGAAAGAATAGATGGAACAGGTGGAGGCAGCATATATTTTCTTTCCCACCTGGTCCAGGTAGCGAGACTCCGGGTTGGGAGGCTGGGAGCTGAGGTGCTTCGGTTGCCGAGACTTGTCATGGGCAGCCATGATCACCAAAGAATCGGCCTGAGGGTGTTCCGCTAGAAAGGGTTCTGCCCTCGGGGCCTTATACAGCCTGTCTGACTTTTTTGGAACTGCCAGGATTGAGGCCGGATGCATCCAGGTGGTTCTGGTAAGGTCCTGGAATGCATCGACCAAAGGAGAGATAACCAGAGGCTTTGGCTCCTTTTGCTTCAGGTACTTGGCCAGTCTCCGGCGTTCCGGATCCAGGTCCTCCGTGTCCCACTCGTTGGAGGCCCGTATGTGCCTCATGACGTCCATAAAAGTAGGATTGTCCGGAGGCGAGCGAGGCTGGTCCTTCTCTCCCAGGGAGCGCTTGAGACTGAGACAGGAAGAGGAGGTAGACGGTGGTGAGGAGTATCGACTATCCAACTTGGGAGTAGTCCGACCCCGTCCTATGAGCATGCCTTCGCTGACGTCGGTAGCTAGGGGACAGATGTCGATCTGCAGACCGACTCCGGTCCCTGGACTGACGACGGAGCAATGACCGACGTTGGAGCGTTCTCACCTGGGAAGGGCTCCTGGGGCGTGACCTAAACCGACGTCTGTCACCAGAGTCCTGGAAGTGACGTCAGTGGTCCAGAGACCCTGTGCGGGAACGAGCCCTGGAGGGAGGTGAAGGCTGGCGCTCTGGCGATTTCCTTGGGGAAGACTCACCTCCCGGCTGTGGTTTTTCCGCAGGGTCTGGTACTGGTGTCTGGGCCGGTGACAGGGAGGACCACTTATGGACCTGCCCCCACCAAAAGGAGAAAAGATCCTTGAGCTCGTCCTTGGTGAATATTTAAGCCGTTCGTTTCGGGAAGGAAGTCTCTGGAACGTCGGGCGCCAAGGAGAGCTCTCCGAGGGCCCGGGGGAAGAGGACTTGGGCGACAGGGGCATCGGTTCCTCCGCCGTACCGCCCCTGCGCCCTTCACCCCTTCGACCAGCGTCAGTGTAGGGACCGACGATGGGGTGACGCTGAAGAGTCCTTGGTCTCCAGAGGCGCGCCTTTAGCAGGTGGCAGTGGTGCCTTAGCAGGTGGGGCTGAAGCAGGCACTTCTAATGGCTTAGCAATGACCCTTAGTGGGGTCACCTTTGGCTTGGCCAGCTGCTCCCCTGACGGGCCGGCCTTAGCCCGAGTAGTTTTCAGGAGCTCTACAGAACCAGAGGGACGGGCCTTTTTAGGAGAGGGCCGTGAGCGCGACCGCTGACGGGACCAACTACGGTCCTTGCTATGGCGCTTTTTCACTTTCCGCTTCCCTCCGAGGAGTGCAGATCCATCTTCTGCTCCAGCAGGTAGGCTTTAAGGGCCTTCGGGTGGCGGATGCGGGTCCCGCTGGTAAAGGCCTGGCAATCTGCGCATTTGGCGGTGTCGTGGTCCAGGCCTAGACAAAAAATGCACTGCCGATGGCCAACCTTCGCTGGGATCTGCCTCCTACACTCACACTTGTTTAAGTGTTCGGGAGATACCGACACCCGAGAAGACATCCGTCGATCTCGGCAAGGAAACGGCTGACGTCGGACTCTATAAACAGAGCTGAGAGCGAGGAAAACAACGCTCAAAAGGCGGAAAAGCAACAGACGGGCAGCAGACTGACGGGTACCTGAGGACGAGAAAACCCGTTGAAAACAAAAGACCAATCTTGATTGTAGATCAAATCCACGAGGTTCTTTAGCTGCAACTGCAAGCAGAAGCTGCTCCTTCGACTTCACGTGCAGGACGCAGCGGGAAAGAACTGGGGTGGAGCTGGGTCCGCCCCCTCCAGTACCCTGACCGACGGGCCGGGGACAGTGTCGGGGGCGGTCCCTGCTGTACATTGCTGGCAGAAGTTTCACCAGAGGGTCCTAGTGCCTGCGGCGGAGTCCTAACTGTAATAGCCTGCTGCAAGAGCTCCCACCCGAAGTAAGATCTAGAGATATCTTGAACTTTTCCTTGTGAAGGAATTTAACTTTGAGATCCAGAATGGGGCGCATGCCTCCAGTTTTCTTCGTAACTAGAAAGTAATGGGAGTAGAAACCAGTGTTTCGTTGGTCCAGCAGAACTACTTCTACTGCCCTGTTCAGAAGGCCTTGCACCTCGGAAGCGAGAAGGTCTGACTGTACTGCCGACAGTCTGAGCTGTCGTTTGGGGGGTGATCCGAGGGGTTTCTGAAAGACTGAGTGAATACTCCTGGTGGATTATCCGGGGGATTCATTTGCTTGATGTTATAGACTTCCATCGGTCATAGAACCGAATCAGACGTCCTCCCACTGCTGAGGAAGAGTCTCCCTTGGGCAGCTGAGGTGGGACCCGGGCCGAAAACTCAGAAGGGTGGCACTGGCAGCATTGGGGCTTGTGCCTTCTGCTGGAGATTTTCTTTTGTAACTGTGGGGTGTGGCTTTTGTTAAAGCCCCCGGCTTTGCCTCAAAGATTTATGAAAATACAGGTTACTTCACCTGTAACAGGAGTTCTCGAATGGTGTATGTTGTTCATCCACACTGTCTGGCAGGTTCCTTGCCGCTTTAAATCTTGCCGGGAGGTCTTCAAGCTGGCTCCTCCCACCCACCCAGGTGGTAAAACTCTCGGCTCCGCCCCATGATGCCAGATCTAGCCCGCTGGAAGCCAGGCTGTGCGTCGAGGCCGGGGAGGTCGGGTGGGTTGTGTGGATGAACAACATATACCATTCAACTGTAAGGGGAGGTACTTCCCCGTGTTAAGAAGGGTTACTCCTGTCCTAATCTCCCTCACTCGATTCTGGACGGGGCATGGCATGTGCCTCAGGGTGTTCCTCTCCTCTTAAATAGGACTGTGTGCATGATAAGGATACGACTACCCCTGGAGCATCTGCTGCTGTTGTGCCTGACTAATCGGACCAGGACTAGATTATCCCTTGTGGACTACTTGTGCTCTGGATGGTTTCTGTTATTTTTTCCCCAATATTCCAGCTAACCAATTGTTTTTGCTTATTTGTGTAAGGGCCCTTCATGTGTTGATCCCCCATGGTAACCTATTCCCGATCTCATATGTCTATGCTTCTAACTTCCT
Source organism: Neoceratodus forsteri (assembly GCA_016271365.2). Taxonomy (NCBI): domain Eukaryota; kingdom Metazoa; phylum Chordata; order Ceratodontiformes; family Ceratodontidae; genus Neoceratodus; species Neoceratodus forsteri. The sequence continues at coordinate 1,005,664,032 of CM057450.1, forward strand.
TAGGTGAACTGTCCCCATTCTGAGTGCTACTTTAACTCTGGTGTACCGAGCCGTCCCTTCTCTTTTTTTGTGCCCCTTAGACTGCTGTTGCTACATCATCATGCTATTAATCAAAAACCATTGTGTATGCTACATAGTACTTTCAAGGGGATGATTTGCATTTACAGTACTGCTGAATCGTTGATCTTCTTAGCCTCCTTACAGTTTCAATTCTAGAGATACTGTGGTAGCCTATTTTCTGATGGTATCCTTTGCCCATGCCACTAGAGAGGAGTGCTGGTCTTAACCTTGGGTGCCCTGACCGTGCTGTCTACAGTGCCTGGGGCTGCCTGCCAGTGACCAAGTGACCATCCCCCGTCCCACTGGTGGAGTGGACTACCTGGCCTGCCGTGCCTTGCCTGGCCCTCTTGACCTCGGCTGGGTGCAGTAGAGGTCAACCGGTCTACTTCTAGTGCCCAGAGACTTGCTGTCAGTTGTCCGTATGGCCACCTCACTTGTAGTGGTGGCACTAGGGTTGGTTCTCCTACTCTGGGCTACCTCTCCTCCCCTATCCCTTGAGGTGACTTGGAAGCTGTCCTCCCCCCTGGACGACACTGACTTCTTTTCTAACTTGCTCTCCTCCTTTGTCATGCACTACAATACCACACTCAGTCTTGACATCAAATGCATTATGTATGTGGCTAGGGTCAAGAGAATCAGACCTGTAAAGGGCCCGGGAGGGCATCCACCCCACAGGTGGTACCTCCCCTGGCTCTCCCTCCTTGCCTTGCTCAGGGCAGGGGACACAGAACTTAACCCTGGACCTACTATAACGGCCAATAACCCTCCCGCCACCTGGAGTGTGAGTAAGGGGCTTAGAATAGCTCACCTGAATATCAGGAGCTTGCTATCCAGTCGTGACGAACTGAGAGGGTGGGTTGACCTATACAAACCCGATGTTCTAGGGATTACTGAGACCTGGCTTAAATCCTCTATCCCTGACTCCGCCTGTTCCTTAACAGGGTACGAGTTTATCCGCCTTGACAGGCCAGGGGGTGTGGGGGCATCCTGATCTACTATAGAGTCCACCTGAAAATCTCCCTGGTGACGCATGGTACCGCCGTTCACCCTCCCTGTGAGATCCTGCATGGGCTTCTGTTGCTAGGGTATACAAAGAAGCTGCATTTGGTATGTGCCTATATCCTTCCCAGAGGAGGCCTAGAAGGGCTTACCTATCTCCAGACACGGTCAGGTCCAGTATAGGAGACAACAAACTTATTATTATGGGTGACACCAACCTTAATTGGGAGAGTGGCAATATTAAGAAATGTGAATCTCTTCTTGCCACCCTATCCCTCACCCAACTTATTAAGGACCCGACCAGGCAGTCCGCTAGTGGTTCCTCGAGTACCCTGTTGGATTGGATTCTTACCAACCGCCCGGAGAGAATATCTACCTCAGGTACCCTATCGGACTCCATCTCTGATCACTCCCCAGTGTTTTGTGTTTGGAAAATTCCCTCCTCTAAAATCCCTCACAAAATTATTCGAGTTAGAAACTATTCCAGGTTTGACCCAGAGAGGTTCATGGACGAATTAAGATCTACTGACTGGACCAGGGTATTGGAGGCCACTGACACCACAGTAGCAACCTCCTGCTTCATTGATATCTTTGGTGACATCCAGGACAGGCACGCACCCATGATCACCCGGAGGGTGAGGGGAGCGGCCACCTACTGGCTGAATGGAAATCTGCTAGCCAAGTTGCGCGAAAGAGACCAATGCTGGGCTCAGGCCAGGGATCCAATGATCTCTAAATTCCAGAGATATCGCACCTCAGGAACCAGTGTAAGAAGGCTATTAGGGTAGCAAAAGTGACTCTGTGCAAGTCGGCACTACTCAGCTCTGCCAGTGACCCCAGGAGGTTCTGGAGTAACATTAAACCTTAGTGGATCCTCCAGCATGGGTGTCACGGATATGGTCCTAAATGGCGCCTCTTGCAATAATCCCCAGACCATAGCTGACTCCTTAACGTCACTTCTTGGACCTCTCGGCCCCTCACCTCCCGACTTTCAACGAACAGGGGAGCTGCGCATCTCCCGTCCCTATCGACTCAGGCGGATCAACACCAGGGTGTGTTTAATCTCAGGGCTGTGTCAGTTCTCCAAGTCCAGAAACTTGCTGCCCTGGCCCAGTATTCCAGCCCTGGTCTCGATTTCCTGAACTGACTTCTCAAACTAGGGCGCCCATCATTGCCTCTCGGTTGTCCACATCTTTAATCTATCCCTTAGCTCAGGGACTATTCCGTCATATGGAAGGAAGCAAGGATAGTTCCAGTTCTGAAGGGCAATCCTAAGCTTCCGACAACAACTACACTTCCCTATTGCAGTCGTCCATCCTTTGTAAACTTCTTGAAAAGGTAGTGGCCGAGCAACTCTCGGAGTATCTGTATTCCCATGAACTGCTTTCCAGAGCACAGCATGGCTGTCGAAAGGGTCATAGCACCACTTCTGCACTGATCACTGTAACCTCCAGCATAAGAGCTGCCATGGACCAAGGTAAACTGTCTGGTGCAATATTTATAGACCTATCGAAAGCGTTTGACCTTGTTAATCATGACCTTCTTGGAGAACAACTAAGGGCCGTTGGTCTTTCCTCCCATGCCCAGAACTGGTTCATGGATTATCTGAAGGATAGACAGCAGCGTACCTGCTTCAACAAGGTCCTCTCGGAGCCCAGGGCGATGACTCTGGGAGTCCCCCAGGGATCAGTGCTGGGCCCCCTCCTTTTCTCGCTCTTTATCAATCAACTGCCACTGGTGACCTCTCACTGCCAAGCCACTTTATACGCAGATGATCTGGTACTAGTAGCCCATTCCCCTAATGTCGCTGCACTAAACCAGAGCCTGACTGATGATTTCAGAAGAGTCCTGGCCTGGGTTACTCACCATAGGCTGGTGCTGAACACCAATAAAACGCAGGCCATGCTTTTTGGCTCCGCAGCCAAGATAAAAGCCTCATCATCCTCGCTCCACATAACCTGTGATGGGGGATCCCAGCTGCCATCGGTGAACTCCATCAAATATCTTGGAGTTACTCTCGATCCCCAACTTGACATGGGGAGTCATATCCTCAATATCTGTAGAAGTACACACTGTAAGTTGGGTATGGCCTATAGGGCCAAATACAACCTGACCGCAGAGGTGTGCTTCTTCCCTCCCTCAGCTACGGACTCCACCTATTTGCCCGGTCCCCTCAAATCCACCTTGCCCGGTGGAACACGGCACATAACAATATATGTCGGTTTGCACTTGCCCATCCCCAAACTCACCCATCGATGCGAGCTCTATGATAGACTTCACTGGTTGCCCCCAGCTGAATACCTGAACTTTGGGGTTGGATGCTTCTCCAAGAAGGTGCTCGCTACTGGCTCCCCTCAGGGACTGGCGGATCTCCTCCCAAATATGGACGCTCTGCCCTACAAGCTTAGGTCACAGTCTGCTGGACTGCTCAAAATTCCTCCCACTCCGGACTCTCATGGGGGGTCTGAGACTTTGCTGCCTCACGTGCCTAGACTCTGGAACTCCCTACCTGATCATGTCCGCATGGCCCCTCCCATGGGACATTTCGGCCCACCCTGTGGTCGCACTTAAAATTATCATCAGTGTGTAACTGTTTCAAGCCTCCGTAGGGTAATGCTTTTTTTTTTTCTTCTTGATGAATCTCAGTTGTCACCAATGTCAATCTACGCAATTACTGTCATATGATGTAAATACTGCCTGTGTATGTGTTTTACTACAATTGTTAGTACCTCCTGTAATAAGCTGCATCTCCTAAGTTGCCTTGTATGTATCTTGTATGTTCTGTACTTTCCCGGGTCGTTCCTGAAAATAAGCATACTACTTGTCTATAGTGTACCTACCCGGTGAACAAAAGCTAAATAAAATAAATTCCTAGAACTCCTGTTACAGGTGCGTAACCTGTATTTCTAGGGACATGGATATGTTGTTCATCCACACTGCCTGGCAGACTCCTAGCAGTTCTCCGAGAGGAGGGAGGCAAGGCGCACACCCCCTACTTAGGGAATAAAGACTGGAGAACCGAGGCTCCAAAACCAGCATCCCGGCGTGACTCAAGATCGATGTAATGGGTGATGAAGGTATGTGCTGACTTCCAGGTAGCAGCCCTGCAGATTTCCTGGATAGGGACGTCCCTGGAAGCAGCTACCGATGCAGCAGTATGGCGGGTAGAATGAGCTCTAATCTCTCTGGGAGGCTCCATGCCTGCCAACCTATAGTATATCGTCCGCTTGGCTGTAAGTCTGCCAGGTGCGGCTTCAGCGTAGGTGACAAACAGCTGGCAAACCTCTCCCTGAACTTCAGCCGTCCGCTCCTTATAATAAGCGAGCGCTCTTCTAGGGTCCAAAGTATGGAGCCTATATTCGGCCTCCGAGGTGTGATTGGGGTAGAACACTGGCAGAGTCAACACCTGGTTAAGGTGAAACTCCAACACCACCTTCGGAAGGAATTTCGGGTGGGGGCGCAGGACAACCTTGTCCCTGTGGAAGACCAGATAAGGGGACTCTATGGAAAGCACCTGGAGCTCTCCCATCCTTCTGGCTGATGTGATAGCTACCAAGAAGGCGGTCTTCCACGACAGATGGGAGATATCGCACCTGTGCATTGGTTCGAATGGCCTGCCCATAAGCTTAGCCAATACCAGTAGTAGATCCCACGGAGGTGGAGGTTCTCGCACCGGACGGGATATGTGATCAAGGCCTTTTATAAAGCGCCCAACCACCTTCTCCTGCGCCACCGACTGCTTCCCGGCCCGCGCCTGTAAGCAGAGATGGCTGCCAGGTGCACCTTAAGGGTCGTCAACCAAAGCCCTTGCTGAGAAAGGGACCACAGGTAGTCCAGAATGCTTGCCAAGGAACAGGAGGAAGGGTCCAGGCCCTTGCCCTGACACCAAATGGAAAATCTCTTCCATTTGAAGGCACAGTATTTTCTGGTAGACTTACGGGACGACTCAACGACGCTGAGGCCCTCTTCGGAAAGACCCAAGGCCCGGAACTCTAGCTGCTCAGGAACCAGGCCGTCAGGTGCAGGGACCGAAGGTCCGGATGGAATACCTTCCCCTGATTGACTGAGATCAGGTCCGGGCGGGCTGGAAGCCGCCCCGGGAGCCTGGAGCTGAGACTGAGGAGATCTGGATACCAGAACTGACTGGACCACTCGGGCTACCAGAATCACCTGCGCATTGTCCCTCCTCGTCTTGAGAAGCACCTTTTAGATCAAGGGAAATGAGGGAAAGGCGTGGAAGAGGTCCGGGGTCCACGGCCTCGAGAAGACATTCCCCCTGCAGCGATCCCTGCTGAGGTGGGCGGGCATGAAACAGTCTCAGCTTCGCATTCTCCCTGGAGGCAAACAGGTCCACCTGAGGCGTGCCCCAGTGGTAGAAGAGATCTTGTACTACCTCCGGCAGGAGAGACCACTCGTGTGACACAGCCCGTATCCGGCTTAGGGCATCAGCCAGGGTGTTGGAGGCTCCTGCCACGTGAATGGCAAGGAGACCCGCCTCCAGGCTGCGCACAAGTGACCAAATGCGGAGAGCTTCCCTGCACAAAGGCATGGAGCGCGTCCCGCCCTGGTGGTTCAGATAGCACATGGTCGTGGTATTGTCCGTCTGGACCTGAACTTGACCCCGTAGAAATGGAGTGAAGGCGGTGAGGGCTAGACGAACCGCTCGAAGCTCCAGCAGGTTGATGTGGCATCGGGACTCCCGAGGGGACCAGAGGCCGTGGCGTCTGTGCTCCCCAGATGGGCACCCCAACCCATCAGAGAGGCAACGGTCGATAGAGAGACCGTCAGCTCAGGGCGGACAAACGGGATGCCCTCCTGTAGATGTGCCGGAACGGTCCACCACTGGAGAGCGTTCCACATTCCCTGGGTCACTGTCACTAGCTGATCCAACGGATCGAAGCGCTATGACCACTGGCTGGCCGGTCCCCATTGAAGGGGACGCATGTACCATCGGGGCCAAAGGACCACACTGGTGCAGGCCGCCATGAGGCCCAGGAGGCGCAGGAAGTCCTGGGCAGGGCGCAATTGCCCAAACAGAAATGACTGGGCAAAGGAGGAAAGAACCTCAGCCCTGTCCGCCGGGAGCCATGCTCTGGCTCGAAGAGAGTCGAGCTCTGCCCCAATGAAAAGTATCACCTGCTTTGGCATGAGTTCCGACTTGGCCTTGTTGATGAGGAGGACAATCTGAGAGCAAACCTGGAGGGCCAGATCTCTGGACCGCTCCACCTACACTCTGGAGGGGGCTGCAATCAGCCAGTCGTCCAGGTAGGGGTACACCTGGACCCTTCAGCGCTGCAGGAATGCTGTCACCACTGCCATGCATTTGGTGAAGACCCTGGGAGCTAGGGAGAGGCCGAAGGGCATGGCCCGAAACTCGTAAAGGGATCCCTCCACCCTGAAGCAGAGGAATCTCTGATAAGACGGACAGATTGGGACGTGAAAGAACGTGTCCTGGAGGTCTAGGGAGCAGAACCACATGCCTCGTTCCAAGGATGGAATTATCTGAGCCAGAGTGACCATCCTGAAGGTCCGAGACCTTAGGAACCTGTTCAGGTCGTGCAGGTCGAGAATGGGGCGCCAGCCCCCCATCCGTTTTGGGACCAGGAAATACCTGGACACAAACCCCGGGTCCGGAGGAGGATCCGCCACCTTCCTGATCACCTTTTTTTCAAGGAGCAGGGCACTATCGGCTCGGTGGGCAGACAGCGAGGCTGCAGACCCCGTCGCCCCCTCGAGAGGCGATGGCTCGAAAGGGTGGAGTCTGCTCGAACTCCAGAGGCAGGCCCTTTCCTACCACCTCCAACACCCAGCGGTCCGTGGTGATCGCGGACCAGGCGGAAAGTGAGTGGCGGAGCTGCCCCCCATGGGGAACCTAGGGGGAGTGACAAGGCTGGGGGGTGACACCCATCAACCCGCACTGGGCAGGCTTGAGAGGAGGGACAGGCCGAGGTACCCTGGGCCTTTACCTCCCTGGCTTCCTGTTGAGGAAGCTGTGGGCTTTGGTTTGGGATGCCAAGCCGCGAGCCTGCTGGGTCTGGATGCTGGTGCTGTTGGCTCGACGCACGCAGAAGGACGAAGGTTCTGTGCTGCTGCTGACGGCGGCCTTGTCGCTCTGCGTGGAGGTGACAGAGTCCAGGGTGGCATTGGACTTTTGATCCACTGGTGGTGACTTCCACTCCATGGCCGAAGAGGTCGGGTCCCAAGAAGGGACATCTGCCAACTTGTGCTGGGTATCCGCCATAAAGGTGGATATCCTCACGGCGCTTGAGCCACTCGGCCGACACTCGATCTGGCACAGGAGTCCCCTATCTCCACAGCCGTTTGGAGCTGCTGCTTCGCCACCGCCCTACCCTGGTCCCGGACCTGCCGGACCGTGGTCTGGAGGTCGGCCGGGAGATGAGGGATCACCTCATCCAGGGAGCCCATGAGGGCGTGGGAGAAGTGTGCCATCAGCACGGCCGAGATGGCCTGGCGGAGGCCAAGGGAGGACGCAGCGTACACCTTGCGCCCGGCGTAGTCCAGCTTTTTGGACTCCTTGTCGGGGGGCTTGTCCATGTCCCTAGCATTCCCGGAATCCCGGAATGCCGGAAAACGCTGTCAGTGACCAAGCCCTAGGCAGAGGGGTGCTCCAAAAACCCGGGCAAAGAGCCGGTAGGGACCGCATACTTCCTGGCCATTCTGGCCGAAGGCGCAGGACAGGAAGCAGGCCGCTGCCGAAGCTCCAAGGCTGGGCCGACAATGGCCTCAGCCACAGTAAAGGCCTCCATGGGTGAATCCCCTCGGTCCAGTATCTCCGTCAGGGGATACTTGGCCCGTTTGGAAACGGGCTCAAGCTGCATCCCAGTGGACTCCAAGATGAGCCGAAGCAGACCCATAAAGGACGATGGGCTTTCGTCCAGTGACTGGCCCCCGGAGGACTCCAGGTCAACCTGCCTAGACAACAGGGAGGAGTCTGACTACCAAGAGTCCGCGAAGAGCTGCCTAGGGCCTGAGCCACCCTACACCTGCCGAGGACGGTCGGGAGTGAAGGTGACCGACAACCTGTGGGGCAGGCCTTGGGCCGACCGAGAGTCCTTGGTCGGTGCCCCCAATTTCGGTTGTGGAGGCGGAGGTTCCACCAGAATTGGTGGGGCAGCAGGTTTCAGCCGAACAACCGCCCAGGCTTGGGCATCTTGACTGCAGCGAGGCTGTTTCGCCGTCGGGTGACAGCCACTTGATGGCCGGGGAAGGCGTCAGTGTCGACTTAGTCCCGGACAAAAGTAACTGCTGCCACATCAGCTCCTCGTAGCGTTGACGCAATTTGCGCCAAAGCCTCTCCTCATCCGAGGAGGAAGACAAGGAGAAGTGGCATTGCCGCTTACCTCGTTACCGAGACCGCCGATGGCGGGATCGGCTGGACCGAGAAGAGGTCCGAGATCGAGACCCTCGGTGTGTCCGAGGGCGGGCATGGGAGGGAGCGGGAGACACCCGCTCCTCCCTTGGCTCAGACATCTTAACCGGGGACTGCTGCACCGATGGTGCAGGCAAATCCTCAGTTTCCACTGGGGGAACCGGCGAAGAAGGGTTGTCGGCTTCACCAGTCAACAAACCGTCCGACGGGTCGAGAAAAATCTCGTCCACGTCGACGGCTGTCTCGGCCGGCTGACCTGACGGGGACGCCGTGAAGATAGCAGCCTTAGCTGCAACCTCGACCGAAGTCGACAGTCAGCTGTCTGGGGAAGGGGACCTCTCCCGCTCCCACGAACGCCGACGATGGGACTTACCCTTGGGATCCTTCTTTTTGGACTGAGAGGAATGTCCCGATGGCCCCTCTCCCTTTGTGGAAAGGGAATGGCAAAGCTTGAACAAAGCAGAATACGAGGTACCCAAAGAGAGCGGGATAAATGCTGCGACCGAGGAGGACGATGCGGCCTGGGCCGCCTCCTCCTCGAGGGTGATCATCTGCTCGAGCTGCTCAGCCGAGTCAGCCACCGCGGTAACCGCCCAACGGGTCTCTTTCGACTTTACCGGCGGGTAGCGCTTCTCGGGGCGCCCAAGCTTCAACCGGGCAGCATGGTCCTCCAAGAAGTTGGCAGAGAACGAACAGCATAACTCGCAGGCCTGCGGGTCGTGTTCTAGGCCGAGGCAGTAGACGCACGTGGAGTGCGGATCCGTCCTGGACATCTTCTGCCCACAAGGGCACCGCCAAAAACCAGGAGTCGATTTGTCCATCGCAGCCTCGAGGGAAAAGGAAGACCGAAGTCTTGAAAATTTTAAAACGAGTTTTGGATGAACTGAAGAATTAGGATCCAGTCTATCACGCAGAGCGTTAAGGAGAGAACCTGAGCTTCCAAGCGGTAAGGAAGATCTGGCGTCATGGGGTGGAGCTGAGAGTTTTACCACCCGGGTGGGTGGGAGGAGCCAGCTTGAAGACCTTCCGGCAAGATTTAAAGTGGCAAGGAACCTGCCAGACAGTGTGGATGAACAACATATCCATGTCCCTAGAATTGACGTTTATTGGCACCCCACTGAAAGGGGATGGGTACGGGTCGAGCTAGCTTAATGGCTGACCTAGTCTTCTGTGTGGCTTCCAGAGCTTGTTCCACCTAGGGTCCGAACACATACACACCGAAGGGTAAGGCCATGACCTGCTGCTGGGCATCATTCATGAAGCCAGAAGTACATAGCCAGGAGTGGCGACGGGTACAAATGCCCGCCACCGTTGCTCGAGAAGCAGTATTGAAAGCGTCCATTGTAGCTTTAACCTGTTGGTTATTGGACTCTATGCCCTTGCTTATGGTGTGAAGTAGCTCTGAATTAGTTTCCGACTCAGGCACAGCTACCATTTGCTTGAGCGAATTCCAAAGGATATTCATATTGAGTAAAATAGCCCTGGTAGCTGGCAATACACATACCCAGGGTGGAGGCAGCAAAGACCCTCTTACCTAAGGTGTCTACCTTACGAGATTCTTTGATAGGCCGGGCTGAGGATGCCTGAGGGAGGATGGCCTTGTCATTCTCTGCTATGACTACAATGGGATCAGCAAAAGCTTGTGAAGCCAATATGGGTCGATCCTTGGGAGCAGCGTACTTCCTATCTATGGACTTAGCCATGGAAAGGATGAGAGCAGGACTGTTCCATACCATCTGAGAAAGGGCATCAAAAGATAGCTGTAACGGAGAAGTTAAATCCATAGAGATTTCCGGGACATGTAGGTACTGGAGTCTTAAAAGCTTCCCAGGATCGACATCTGTAGTCTGTAGAGAAAGAGTGGAATTTAAATTTTTCAGCAGAGACTTAAAAGGAAAGGTCTTCAACCACAGGCTCTGGAGCAGGATCAACTCCTGCTCCTTCAACATCATCACCCGGACGAAGATCTGGGTCAGGCTCAAAATCATCTGCTGACAGTCCAGGGGGGACTGTATGGACAGGAAAGGAGTGAAAATCAAAATGGAAATTAGAAGAGGAAAGAATCAGAGTTGAAAAGCCCTGGAGGCTGGACGGCGCCGCACCAAGCATCGGCGCTGATGAACATGGTGCCGAACCCAAGGAAGTCGACGCCATCTAAAACAGCCCAGCACACGGTGCCGTCAAAGGCCACGGCGCAGACAGAGTACACCGCGCTGCGGACAGCTCCGAGTGTATCAGAAGTTTCCAAAAACTGCGATTTGAAGGCAAAGGAGGAAAATTAACAGGAGATAGAGGCATCGGTGTAGGCCCCTGCCATGTAAGGGGGGAAAACACCTGAGCACGGAGTCGACGGCAACGAAGAAGAAGCCGCGCGACTAGGAAGGTCCAACCTCCCTACCCGGTCCCTCGAGCGGCCCGAAGGCCCCGGAGTGACTGGGTCAGGCAGCTGGACCAACCTCTGAGCCCACTGCTCCATAACAGCAGCCCACTGGCGACACTGCTCATCGGAGGCCCGTCCAATAGGCAGGGACAGGCTCAGATGTCGAAGAGGTCGGGCACTGGAGCCAAAAACTGGCGACTCAGAGAGGGGAGGAGATTGGTGCCTAGCCCCAATGACCAACCGTCGAAGCGCAGACATACCAGAAGGCGACCGAATGATGCCTTCTCTTTCTTGACTTGTACGCCGGCGAACTCTAGGCGAACAGTGCCGAGAATGGGACCATTTCCTTTTATGTTTTCGGGGCCATCTCGGCGTTGGACCGTCGTTATCAGACCCACCCTCCGGAGAGGGTGGCAGACCGTCCGGACCCAACCTGGCTGACTGAACAGCTTTCATATGAAGTCTCCCCACTGTCACCTGACCCGCTCATGGTCGACTCAATCAATGGAGGGCTGAAGACCTTTATTAATCAATAAATTTTATTAAACTCTACTCTGTACTTTCGAAGATAAATTACAAAACAATAAACTGAAAACTATGCTGCTGGTTTGAAGTTGGACTCCCGGCGGGCGAGCGTCGTCACTGAAGCGCACTCGATGGCATGAAAAAAGGAACAGAGGCAGTTGGAGGGTCGATGCCGAGGTAGTCTTTACTGCATGAGCCATGGCTCGCAGTGCCGATTCCTTCGTGGCTCCATTTCTGGCGCCAACCCTCTAAAAAAGTTTGCTCCCACTGGGTCCTAGCGCCTCCGGCGTAGATCCCATTAGAGTGAATGAGTGGAGACTATGTCCAGGAAGATGGGCCGGGACGACAGTTTCCTGTCCCAGTCTTGACTTCAGTGGCCACGTCTCCATCAACGTAGAAGACGGCAGCGATTTTGGGCCTTGTTCCTTCTCCTTGGCTGCTGTTTTTTGGATAAGAACATTTTCCAAAGCTCAAGTACAACATTGCCTTGTTGCTTGGCTGAAGCCTTGGCAGATCTTACAATTCCTCACATCATGACACAGGACGAAACTGCACACACAAACTGTGTAGTGTTTTTATAAATTTTGTCTTCACACTTACAATACCGAAATAATGTGGCTGACTTTCAGCAGTATACAGAGATGACCAAAAAAAAAACAGATAAGACAAGAGTAAATGGTAATGGCTAGATGACGTTTCCCCTAGTAGGTCTGATGAGAATGATCCATGGCAGGAAAAAGAATAGAGGAGTGATGGGGCCACCCACGTTTATGCAGACGATGTATGATGTTGTGGTTGGTCCCCCAGCTAGCAAATGTTTCCATGTGGTCACAGTGCCTGACTGCTGTAGTTCTAAGTTGTGACCTAATGGAAGAGATACCGTCTACGATCTTCAACCATATACAGAGACACTTGAGAAAACACGGGGTTGCTCTTGTTCAAGGGAGCAACTGCAAGTGAGGGCATTTGCTGTAATAAACTAAAAAATATATGCACGAAGACAGGTTGAAAGTTGTGCAGCAACTAGTCAGCAATTCTGGTGATTTGGGGGCGCACTGGCTTCAAACACTCCCGGGTTCAGGCTGGTACATACACCGAAAGGTACTTCTAGTATAGAGGTGCCAGCCAGGAATGATAAAGGTGATGGCATTAGTGATATATGCATCTGGTAGGTGACCAGTGTCAGTTTCAAACCCTGCCCAAAACGCATGCACTGATACTGCAAAATTAAAACACCAGTGCTCTTTTAATTAGGCAAACAAAATATATACAGAAGCAATACCCCACGAGTTACCACTAACCTAGTTGCACCCAAAGCACTACTGGTGAACCTAGATGCAAGTCCAAGGAGGGAAATTCATCATCAGACCAATTTTTTTTTTTTTTTAAGTGATGTTCAGAGCCTTTAAATTTACAGCAAACTACTCATGGCTATATAAAGTTCTTGCAGGAACACATGCTGACCCAGAGAGCAGCACCATCCTAGGTGTTTAAGTCAGTTTTGAGCTGTACCATTATCCCAGTGGGATAGCCCATTACCCATGTGTAATTATTCCCCACTGAATATGTATAATGATACTTAATGAGTGGTGCTCTACGGAGAAGACTGCCATAATGCACCTGTCAAACCCCGTGCGACCCAACCACTTCCTGTGAGTGGCATCAGGAATGAGGGTGCCGCAGCAGCGGATACCCCAAGCCCTGAAGACTGGGCAGGTGGCATCATCCAAGAAAATGCTATATAAAAAAAATAAGAAAGAAGCTGGCTGTTGCTCTCACATACCAGAATGGCAACGGACTACATCAACTGAGCTTACCCAATAATTGTCTGTTGTACAATTACAAATAATTAATGCACTGTTAATTCTGCTGTTATGACACCTTTCCGTGGGTCTGAGTTGCAAATGCTTCTGGGAGAGTAAGATAGAATTTTGACAGCTCTTGCCACTGTAAACAAACCAGTGTCAGTCATGCATTAAAGTACTGTAGCTTCAAGGGAGAGAGGCAGAATCAAATATCAGTAAAGACAGAAAAAATATGGAAAAGCTCAGCTGAAGTTCGGAGTCGCTACGGCATACTTCAACAGCTTTCTTTTTCTTATAGAAAATCAACTGTTAGCCAATCAGCTTTTTTTTTTTTTTTTTTTACTGCTTTCCTAAACTTTGGTCCTCCCTTCCTATTTCCCATTCCTCCCTAAAGTCTCTTCTTTCTGACTTGTCATCCTACCTGCAACTGCTAGTAACCCTTCCTCTTTTTCTCAATTCTCTAGTCTTGCCCTCTTATTACTGTTCTATTTTCCCTTTCTGTATATATTAGAGTGTGTGCTATTTTTTAGATGCCTTCATTTACTGTTCCGCCTACGTTAAGATTCTGCTAGTAAAACTATATCATTGTATTTTACCTTGCTAGTTTTTTGTTAACTACTCCTATCTCTCTCCCCAGGACACATCTGGAAAGTCTTCAAGCTGGCTCCTTCCACCCAGGTGGTAAAACCCTCGGCTCCGCCCCATGACACCAGATCTAATCCGCTGGAAGCCAGGTGGGTCATGTGGATGAACATATACCACTCCCAGAAGTACAGTTACGCAAGAACTTACTGTAACAGTAGATCTTAGAGAGAGGCTCTTGCAGTAGGTAATTACATACAGGACTGACGTCGGCAGGCGGCAGGACCCCACGGAAAAATTTCTAGCTACCAGTCCCTGGTGAGGGACCGCCCCCACGTCAGGTGACCGGCGTCAGGAGACGTCAGTATAAAGGGGCGGTCCCTGACGACCGCCTTCCAGTTCTTTCTCGCCACAGGCCAAAAAAGGCCGGACGAGAGAGGAGCAGATACTTCCCTCAATGGAAAAGGAGCTGAAAAAGCTTAGGGGGATGGAGGGCGGGAAGGTATTACCTACTGCAAGAGCCTCTCTCGATTTACTGTTACGGTAAGTTCTTACGTAACTGTACTATCTTACTTCGAGAGGGCTCTTGCAGTAGGTAATTACTTATAAGACCGAGTACCAAGCAGTCTGGAACAAGGAGAAGCACATGGGAGGAGGAAATCTACTCCAAGTAGAACCTCTAGCTGTGCAAGTCTTAAGGCCTTGCACGACAGCCAACCCGAAGCCTGCTCTACGGCGAGAGGCCATATCCAAACTGTAATGTTTTGTAAAGGTATGGACAGAGGTCCAAGTAACGGCAGCACAGATGTCTGCTGCTGACATTCTTGAAACAAGCCGCTGAGGCAGCGACTCCCCTGGTGGAGTGGCCTCTTACTTGACCCGGCAGGGTCGTCTTGTACTTTTCATAACAGAAAGTGATGTAATGAGCCAACCATTTGGATAGTCATTGATTAGACACAGCACTGCCCTCTCTTATGGGAGCAAAAGAGACAAGCAATTGATCGGTCTTCCTGAGATCTTTTGTCCTGTTAGTGTATCTCAGAATCCGGTGAATGTCCACAGTATGAAGTAAATACTCCCCTTGATTGGAGTACTGCGTAAAGAATGTGGGTAACTATGGACTGATTCAGAGTAGACTCTGCTACAACCTTAGGGAGAAACTTGGGGTTGGGTGCAAGAGCCACATGTTCCTTGTGAAAAATCAAGTATGGAATTTTACACACCAGGGCCTGGAGCTTGGAAATTCTGCGAGCGGAAGTAATGGCCACCAGGAAGAGAGTTTTCCAAGAAAGGAACTTCAAGTTTGGGGAAGCTGCCGGTTCAAAAGGAGGCAGAGTAAGTTTCTCGAGAACAAAGTTCAAATCCCAAGGGGAGGCAGGAGTATGTAGAGGAGGTCTCAGATGGAGGACCCCTCTAAGGAAAGTCTTAGAGACCTCCAGTTGAGCAAATGTCTTGTCTACAAAGGGGACATGATAGGCCGAGATGGCTGCCATGTGGACCTTTAGAGAAGAATAACTAAGACCAAGGTCAAAAAGATGGCGTAGGTACTCCAGCAGAAGACCCGCTGAACAGGAAAAGGGTTCCACGTCCTTAGAGGAAGCCCAGACAGTGAACCTTTTCCACTTCATGGCGTAAGATCTAGTAGAGGGTTTTCTAGCCTCCACCAAGATTTCCGCCACTCAGGGAGTAACCCCAAAGCGGGATTGAGCTAACTCTGCAGGAGCCATGCATGCAGCTGAAGAGCCTTGAGGCCTGGATGGACCAGGGTCCCCTGATCCTGGATCAGCAAACCTCATGATAGTGGAAGAGGAAGAGGAAGAGGATGATCCTCTGAGTATTGTTGTAGAAGAGAACCAAACTTGCTTGGGCCAGAAAGGAGCAATCAGAATCATTCATGCTCCTTCTGTAAGACTCATGGGATAAGCAGAATTGGGGGAAAGGCATAGACAAATCTGTCCTTCCAGTCTAGAGACAGTCTCTCCAGAAAACGCCTCGCTCTGGAATGAGCGAGCAGAAGATGGGAAGCTTTGCGTTCAGAGGAGATGCGAACAGGTCAACCTGTGGTGTTCCCCAGAGTCGGAAGATATCTTCTAGGACCCCTCGGTCCAGTTCCCACTCGTGAGCCAGAGCGGACGAGCGACAACTTGTCTGCCAAGGTGTTGTCGACTCCTGGAACATGAATTGCCGTGAGGTGAAAGTCTTGTTGTGTTGCCCAATCCCAAACCCTCATTGCTTCCCTGCAAAGAGGGTAGGACCGAGTCCCCTCCGTTTGTTGATGTACCAAACCACACACATATTGTCCGTCTGGACGGCTAGGTGGCCGGGAAGAATGTATGAGTGAAGGGCTTGGAGAGCGCACAACACTGCCCGAAGCTTGAGCACACTGATGTGGAGTGTCTGTTCGAGCTTGGACGAAGAGCCCTGGGTCTGATGGGCACTGAGATGGACTCCCCAACCTTCGCCTGAGGAGTCTGTGGTTAGAGTCTGGGAGGGGGGAGGACGAAAGAAAGGAACTCCCCAAAGCAGGTTCTCTCGAACCATCCACCATTGCAAGTCTCGAAGCATCGGCGAGGAGACTAGAACTGGGTGATCTAAGTCGTCCACTAACTGATCTCATTGGAAGCGGAGTGTCCACTGAGAAACTCATGTGAAGCCGAGCGCGAGGGACTGTTAGGATAGCAGCCACCATGAGCCCGAGAAGGCGAAGGACCAACCTTGCACTGACCTGCCTGCGGCCAGACAGACTTATCTGAGTCTGGAGGGTGGACGCCCAGTCCGGTGGCAGGAAGGCCCTGTCAATGGTAGTGTCTAGAATCGCCCCTATAAACTGTAGTCTCCGAGATGGGAATCAAGTGAAACTTGGAATGGTTGATGGTAATAACCAGGCAGGCAAAAACCTGCTGGGTAAGAGTGAGCAGTGCAGGAGTTCCTCCTTGGATGAGGCCGCCAGGAGCCATTTGTCCAGGTATGGGAAGGCCCACACCGCCCCAAATACATGAGTAAGCCACTACCCCACCAGGCATTTGGTCAATACTTGGGGAGCCGAGGATAGGCCAAACGGAAGTGCCTTGAACTGGTAGTGGTCCCCTTGGAACGCAAAACTAAGATATTTGTGGTGAGATGGGCGAATGGAAATGTGCAGGTAAGCATCCTGCATATCCAGAGCGCACAGCCATTGTCCCGAACGAAGGAGGGGCAGAAGGCTCTGCAAAGAGAGCATTCTGAACCTTTTGTATTCCACAAAAAGATTCAGGGAACTGAGATCTAGAATGGGTCTTAGATCTCCTGTCTTCCTTGGGACCAGGAAGAAGTGGGAATAGTAACCCGTCCCTTGAAGATGAAGAGGGAAGGGTTCTATTGCTTCTTTCAGTAGCACAGCTGAAATCTCTTCCTGGACCAAGAGAAGATGTTTCCGTGAATATGACGACTTTGGGGGTGGGGGCGCGAGGTGGTTTCTGTAGAAACTCTATTGAGTGTCCTTCTGCGATCAGCTGGAGCACCCAAAAATCTGATGTTATCCTCTCCCAGCTCCGAAGGTGGAGGGAAAACCTCCCTCTTACCGATTCCTCCGGGGAGTCCAGAGGCTGTCGGAGAAGAGAGGAGTCAGGTGGTGTGGGGCAGCGCCGCAGCTGAAGCACCCGCTACTTTTTTGGGTGGGGGGCTTAGCAGCTGTGGGAGCCCGTTTTGTGGCCCGCTTTCCCTGGGGTTTCGCCTTGGGCCGATTCAGTCTGCAAAAGGGGCAGCACTGCGGCTGGTGGGGATGGTAAATGGAGTCAATGGACTTTAGTGCCATCCCCTTCTCCTGCAACTCGGACCCCCGGAAGGGCGCTTCCTGGATAGCGGACTGCACTTCCGGGACCAACCCTGACACACAGAGCCAAGCATGATGCCGTAAGCCTACGGTGAAAGCTGAGCTCCGTCCAGCAGTGTCCACTGCATCGTAGGTCGCATGAAGCATGTCTCGACTGGCCGAATGTGCAGAGCGGACAAGATCAGCCAACTCCTACTTGACCTGAGAGTCTGGCAGGGAGTCTAATTTGGCTTCCACCCGAGTAAGAATGGCCTTCTGGTAATCCCCCATATGACAGACATAGTTCAGGGCCCTGATCCCCAGCACGGAAGAAGCAAAAATCTTCTTACCATACTGGTCCAGTAGGTGGGATTCTTTGTCAGGTGGCGACAAGTTAAGGTGTTTCGGGTTAGCCGACCGGCCGTGAGTGGCACTAATCATTACCGAGTCAGCACGAGGGTGAGAATCTAAGAAGTCAACACCCTCGGGAGCCTGGTATAGCCTGTTCGACTTCCGCGCAAGTGGGGCTAGAGCCGACGGCTGTTTCCAAATGGCGGTAACAAGGTCAGCATGAGGCTCTATCTAGGGTGGCACCAAAGTGGGAGCTGTCACAGGCAGATCCAGATGCTCAGCAAGTTTCAACCGCTGAGGGTCTGGTTCCAAAGATTGCCACTGACGAACCTCCTGGATTTTGCGTGGCAACTGCGTAAAGGAAGGATCTTTCGGAGGAGTCCTTGGCCTGGGCTTTGACGGAGAGCGTGCCTCGTCGTCCCTTTCAGAGCAACTGGAGGAGGCCGAGGAGGAAGAGGAAGAAGAAGAGGAAAGAGACTCCCCTTCCCGACCCGAGGGAGGAACGGACCCCTTGGTAAGCACCCAAGGAAGCGTATCCTGCCCCTCTCTGGACCCAGAGGGAACAGCCCTGGTGTCCGGAGGTGGTGAGAAAGTGTGCCGTCGTGGACGTATGGGAACCTGGGTCGGAACTGTCGTCTGTAGGTGGCTCTCTACCTCCCTGGTGAGCTGAGACTTGGCCTCAGCCCACCATGAGGCCAGAGTCTCCTGTAAATCCACCGGCGGCTGAGGGGGCAGTGGAGGAGGAGGAGGGGGATAAAGGTATGGATTATATCCATACGGAGAGTATCCGAAACCCGGCGGTGGAAAACCAGGCGTCTGGTATTGTGGCGCCGGGTACTGCGGCGTTGGAAAGACCGGCGCTGGGTACTGTGGCGCCTGATACTGTGGTCCCGGATACGACGGTGTCGGATAGGACAAAGGGTATCCAGGAGCCGAAGGAGCTGCCAGAGCAGACGGCCCGGCCGGCAGCCTGCCTCATGGGCGGGTCCAGGTTAAAGGGTCTGGAGGGCCCGGCGTCAGGGCGACATCCGGGAGCAGGATGTCAGCTGGAGTTGGTAGAGCCGGCGTCCAGGGAACCGACGTCAGATCCGGCGGACCTAAAGGTGGATGGTCTGACAGAGGAGGAACGCCAGCATCGCCCGGGATGGAGGGGAAAATTCGTCGGGCTGGGGGACTCAGGGTCCCCAGAGGGCAGCGAAGTCTGCGGAGAACCGGGGACGACGGACGTTTTGGGGGGGGGGGTCAGTCATCTGTTCTTTTGCTGACCAGATGTCGGACGAACCGACGTGCGGTTTTACAACGAGATTCCGGCGGACTCCGGAGAAGCCAGCGTCTGACTTATGGGACCCAACACTGGAGGCAGACAGAGAAGGAGGATCGGCCTGGTCCGGTGGGCGAGGGGCCGCACACTGCCCTGAAGGGTCATGCAACTTATCTGCATTCTCCACGCGGATGTCTGAGGAGCCAATGTCCGGCTTACCGGTTGCCAGCGCCAGCAGGCTTTCCTGAAACTCTGGCCCGAACTGGGGAGGCGGAGGGACTCAATGCCGGAGGGGTGCCCCAAAGGCCAGTAGCGAGCCAGACAAGCAGGCCGGCCACTCAGAAGCCTCCCTGAGGCGGCCAGCCGAGAGGATCCTCCGAGGGACGTTACCTGAATCATGGCGACTCGCGAGGGAGATGCGGTGGAGGAGCCCTTGTCCCAGTGCCTCTCCTTGTCTTTCTTCTTCCGATGGCCTTCGGGGACGTGGACACCCGCCTCAGTTTTTTCTCCATCAAACTCATTTTTCTTCAGGATGTGGGCTTCCAGGGATTGCTGCTGCCTTTTCTGGGTAGCCGCATTGAAGCTGAGGCAGTGCTGGCACTTCTTGACCGGGTGATAGGGGGGCCTAGACAGAACAGGCACAGAGAATGTCCGTCCCTGTGTGGGAGTCGGGTGCCACACGAGTTGCACTTATTTTTATGCTCGGAGGGTGTAGGGTACGACATACACTGATGGATGTACTGATGATTGTCGAAAAAAAGGCAAAAATACTCTGTAAAACCAACAAAGGGAGGCTGATGAAGCGAAGAACTTTTCCGCGAGGCGCTGCATGAGCTAACGGCGGGAAAGAACTGGAAGGCGGGCATCAGGGACCGCTAGCTAGAAATTTTTCCGTGGGGTCCTGCCGCTTGCCGTCAGTCCTATATGTAATTACCTACTGCAAGAGCCCTCTCGAAGTAAGATCTCCTGTTACAGGTGAGTAACCTGTATTTCTAGGGACGTGGATATGCTGTTCAATCCACACTTGTTGGCAGACTCCTAGCAGTTCTCCGGGAGGAGGGAGGCAAGGCGCGTACCCCCTATACTTACTTGGGGAATAAGGACTGGAGAACAGAGGTCCCAAAACCAGCATCCCAGCGTGACTCTAGGTCAATGTGGCAATGGGAAATAAAGGTGTGTGCCGACTTCCAGGTAGCAGCCCTGCAGATTTCCTGGAAAGGGACACCCCTAGAAGCAGCCACCGAAGCAGCGATAAGACGGGTAGAATGAGCTCTTATCTCCAACCTATAGCAGAGATCTATACAGGTGGTGACCCACCTGCTAATCGTCTGCTTGGCTGCAGGTCTGCCAGGTGCGGCTTCAGTGTAGGTGACAAACAGCTGGCGAACCTCTCCCCGAACTTCATCCGCCCGCTCCTTATAATAAGCGAGCCCTCTTCTAGGGTCCAGAGTACGGAGCCTATATTTGGCCTCCGAGGTGCGAATGGAGTAGAACACTGGCAGAGTCAACACCTGGTTCAGGCGAAACTCAAGACACCACCTTTGGAAGGAATTTCGGCTGGGGGCGAAGGACAATCTTGTCTCTGTGGAAGACCAGATAAGGAGACTCGATGGAAAGCAACTGGAGCTCTCCCATCCTTCTGGCTGACGTAATAGCCACCAAGAAGTCAGTCTTCCACGAGAGGTGGGAGATATCGCACCTGTGCATCAGTTCGAATGGCTTACCCATGAGCTTCGCCTATACCAGCAGTAGATCCCACGGAGGTGGAGGTTCTCGCACCGGAGGGGATATGTGATCCAAGTCTTTGAAAAAATGCCAGACCACCTTCTCCTGCGCCACCGATTGCTTGCCAGCCCGCGCCTGGTAGGCAGAGATGGCTGCCAGGTGCACCTTAAGGGTAGTCTACCAAAGCCCTAGCTGAGAAAGGGACCACAGGTAGTCCAAACTGCTAGCCAACAGGCAGGATGAAGGGTCCAACCTTTTGCCCTGACACCAAATGGAGAATCTCTTCCATTTAAAGGCATAACATTTTCTGGTTGACTCCTTATGGGACGCCTCAATGATGTTGAGGACTTGTCCGAAAGACCCAAGGCCTGGAACTCTAGCCATTCAGGAGCCAGGCCGTCAGGTGCAGGGATTGAAGGTCCAGCTGGAACACCTTCCCCTTGCTGACTAAGATCAGGTCCGGGCGGGCTGGAAGCCGTCTCAGGAGCCTGGAGCTGAGGCTGAGGAGATCTGGATACCAGAACTGGCGAGGCCAGTCTGAGGCTACCAGAATCACCTGCACCTTGTCCCTCTGCACCTTGAGGTGCAAGGGAAATGGAAGGAAGGCATGGAGGAGGCCTGGGGTCCACGGCCTCGAAAAGGCATCCCTCTGCAGCGAGCCCTGCTGAGGGGGGTGGGCATGAAACAGCCTCAGCTTTGCGTTCTCACTGGAGATGAAAAGGTCCACCTGAGAGGTGCCCCACTGGGAGAACAGGTCTTGAACTACCTCCGGCAGGAGAGACCACTCGTGAGATGTAGCACCTATCCGGTTGAGGGCATCGGCCAGACTGTTCGAGTCTCCTGCCACATGGATGGCTAGAAGATCCGCCGCCAGGCTGATCATGACAGACCAAATGCAGACAGCTTCCTTGCACAGGAGCAAGGCGTGCGTCCCACCCTGACGGTTGAGATAGTACATGGTTGTGGTGTTGTCTGTCTGGACCTGAACCACTTGACCCCGTGCAAACGGAGCGGAGAGGGGTAACCATACCGCTCAAAGCTCCAGCAGGTTGATGTGGCATCGGGACTCCTGAGGGGACCAGAGGCCGTGTGCCCTTAGCTCCCCCAGATGGGCACCCCAACCCATCAAGGAGGCGTCGGTCATAAGGATGACTGTCGGCTCAGGGCGGGCAAACAGGATACCCTCCTGCTGATGAACTGGGACAAGCCACCACTGCAGGCCGTCCCACATCTTCTGGGTCACGGTTACTGGCTGGTCCAGAGGACCGGAGCGCTAAGACCACTGGCGGGCTAGCCCCCACTGCAGGAGGCGCATGCGTCAGCGGGCCCAACGGACCACGCTGGTGCAGGCCGCCATGAGACCCAGAAGGTCCCGGCAGGGCACAATTGCCCAACCTGAAATGGGTGGGCAAAGGAGGAAATACCTCGGCCCTGTCAGCCGGGCTCTGGCTCAAATAGAGTCGAGCTCTGCCCCAATGAACTGAATCACCTGCAATGGCGCGAGTTCCGATTTGGCCTCGTTGATCAGGAGACCAATCGGAGCAGATCTGGAGGGCCAGATCTCTGGACCACTCCAACCTGGAGGGGGCTGCTATCAGCCAGTCTTCCAGATAAGGGTACACCCGGACACCCTCGGTGCCGCAGGAATGCTGTCACCACTGCCATGCATTTGGTGAAGACCCTGGGAGCTGGACAAAAGCAGAAGACCATGGCCTGGAACTCGTAAAGGGATCCCTCTGCTCTGAAGCGGAGGAATCGCCGATGAGACGGACGGATTGGGACGTGAAAGAACGTGGCCTGGAGATCCAAAGAACAAAACCACACACCTAGATCCAAGGACGTTAGGATCAGAGTCAGAGTGACCATCTTGAAGGTGCGTGGCCTTAGGAACTTGTTCAGGTCGTGCAGATCGAGAATGGAGTGCCAGACCCCCGTCCGTTTTAGGACCACGAAGTACCTGGACACAAACCCTGGGCATGGAGGAGGATCCGCCACTTTGCTGATCACCTCCTTTTGGAGGAGCAGAGCTAACTCGACTCGATGAGCCGGCAGAGGCTGCGGAACCGGTAGCCCCCACGAGGGGGAGACTGCTCAAAAGGGTGGGGTTTATTTGAATTCCAGAGGCAGACCCCTGCCGACCACTTCCAACACACAACGGTCCGTGGTTATAGCGGACCAGGCAGAAAAGAAGTGGCTGAGCCAGCCCCACAGGGGAGGAGTGACGAGGTTGGGGGAGGCACCCCTCAATGGGCAGGCTTGGAGGAAGAGCCGGCTGAGGAGACGCCTGAAACTTTCCCTCCAGGCTTCCCGTTGGAGGAAGCAGCAGGCTTGGCCTAGGGGTGCCAAGCGTGAGCCTGTTGCTGGGCCGGTCATGCCGCAGGGGCGGAAGGACGAAAGGGCTTACGCTGTCGCTGGCGGCCTTTGTCCTTCTCAGCAGATGTGACTGAGTCCAAGGTGGCATTGGACATCTCGATCCACTGGAGGTGGCCCTCCACCCCGGGCCCGTGCAAGTCGGTGCCCAAAAAGTGGATGTCTGTCAGCTTGTGCTGGGTATCTTGTGAAAGTCGAGATCCACAGCCAAGCTCTGCGGAGCATGGCTACTGTGGCCGCTACTGACCAGAGCAGTCTGGAGCTGTTGCTTGGCCACCACCCTTCCCTGATCCTGCACCTGCTTGACCACTGTTTGAAGGTCAGCCAGGAGATGAGGAAGTACCCCCATCCAGGGAGCCCAAAAGGGCGTGTGAAAAGTGTGCCATCAGTAGAGCCGAGCTAGTCTGTCGAAGACCTAGGGAGGCGGCAGCATAAGCTTTGCGCCCGGAGTAGTCCAGTTTTTTGGACTCCTTGTCTAGGGTCTTTTCTACGTCCCTGGCATTTCCGGAGTGGGACTGACAAAGCTCCCGAAAGGAAGCAGTGTAGGAGGAGCCCAAGGAGAGTGGGATAAACGCCAATGCCAAGGGAGATGAAGCCGCGGCTTGGGCCTCTTCCTCCTCGAAGGCGATTAACTGATCCAGCTGCTCCGTGGAGCCCGCCACCGTGGACACGCCCAACAGGCCACCTCCAACTTCACCGGCGGAAACACTTTTTGGGCGCCCCAGACGGAGTCAGGCAGCGCGGTCTTCGAGAACCAATGCCGAAAAGGACTTGCACAGATCACAGGCCTGTGGATCGTGGCCAAGACCAAGGCAGTAGACGCACCTGGTGTGTGGGTCGGTCCGACACATCTTCTGCCCGCAAGGGCACCAATGGAAGCCGGGAGTAGATTTAGAGTCCATCGCAGCCGCGAAGGAAGAAGACTGAGGTCGCATAAACTTCAAAACGATTTTCAGTAAAACCGAAGGTTTAGGATCCAGGCCTAGAAACGCAAGAGCGCTAAAGAGGGAACCTGAGCTTCCAAGCGGTAAAGAAGATCTGGCATCATGGGGCGGAGCTGAGGGTTTTACCACCCGGGTGGATGGGAGGAACCAGCTTGAAGACCTTCCGGCACATCTTAAAGCAGCAAGGTACCTGCCAACAAGTGTGGATTGAACATAGCCCACGTCCCTAGAACAGTAGTTCTAGGAGTGGTATTTGTTGTTCATCCACGCTGTTTGGCATGTCTTTTCCCTTTAAGAATCTTGCCGGAAGGCCTTTAAACTGGCTCCTCCCACCCACCCGGGTGGTATAACCCTTGGCTCGGCCCCACAACGCCAGATCTTGCCTGCTAGAAGCTAAGTTTGTGTGTCTAAGCTGGGGAGGTCAGGCGGGTTCCTGTGGATGAACATACCACTTCTACATCTACTGTTACAGGTAAGTAACCTGTTTTTCCTAGGATCATGGGTATGCTGTTCTATCCACACTGTTTGGCAGACTCCAAGCAGCTCTCTGGTAGCAGGGAGGCAAGGCGCACACCCCCCCCCCCACTTGGGAAACAGAGACTGGAGAACTGAGGCCCCAAAATCAACATCCCGGCGTGACTCTAGGTTGATGTGGCAGTGGGTAATGAAGGTGTTCGCTGTCTTCCAGGTGGCAGCATGGTAGATTTCCTGGATAGGGATGTCCCTGGAAACAGCCACTGACGCAGCAGTATGGCAGGTAGAATGAGCTCTTATCCCTCTGGGAGGCTCCTTGCCTGCCAACCGGTAACAGATCAATGCAGGATGTAATCCATCTGCCAATCGTCCCCTCTGCTGCAGGTCTGCCAGGTGTGGCTTCATCATACCTGACAAACAGCTGGCGAGCCTCTCCCCAAATTTCTGCTGTCCGCTCCTTATAATACGAGAGCGCTTGTCTCAGGACCAGAATATGGAGCCTGTACTCTGCCGCTGAGGTGAAGTTTGGGTATAACATAGGCAGAATCAACACCTGGTTAAGCTGGAACTCCAACACCACCTTCAGAAGGAATTTCTGGTGGGGGCACAGGACAACCGTGTCCCTGTGGAACACGGAACACCAGGCAAGGGGACTCTACCAAGAGCGCCTCGAGCTCCCCTGTCCTCCTGGCTGACATGACAGCCACCAGGAAGGCGGTCTTCCACGATAAATATGACATCTCACACTTGTGCATCGGTTCAAATGGCTTGCCAAGAGCTTTGCCAGTACCAGCAGTAGATCCCACTGAGGTAGAAGTTCACGCACCGGAGGGGGCATGTGGTTGAGGTCCTTAAAGAAACACCAGACCACCTTCTCCTGTGCCATCTGCTGACCGGCCAGCGCCTGGTAAGTAGAGATGGCCGTCAGGTGCACCTTAAGAGTGGCAGACCAAAGGTAATCTAGGATGCTAGCCACTGGACAGAACAAAGGGTCCAGGCCCTTACCCTGATACCAAATGGAAAACCTTTTCCATTTGAAGGCATAGCACCTCCTGGTCGACTCCTTTCTGGATGCTTCCACTACTGTGAGTATATCCTCAGAGAGACCCAGAGCCTGGAACGCTAGCCGCTCAGGAAGCAGGCTGTCAGGTGCAGGGATGGAAGGTCTGGATGGAATATCTTCCACTGACTGACTGATAACAGGTCTGGGCGTACTGGAAGACACCTTGGAGGCCTGGAGCCGAGGCTGAGGAGATCTGGATACCAGAACTGGAGAGGCCAGTTTGGGGCAACCAGATCACCTGTGCCTTGTCCCTCCTGACCTTGAGGATCACCCCGTGAACCAAGAGAAGTGGAGGGAAGGCACAGAAGAGGCCTGGGGTCCACAGCCTCGAGAAGGCATCCCCCTGCAGCAAGCCCTGTTTTTTTTTTGGGGGGGGCGGCAAGCATGAAACAGTGTCAGATTGGTGTTCTCCCTGGAGGCAAACAGATCCACCTGAGGTTTGCCTCAGTGGGAGAACAGGCTGAGTATTATCTCTGAATAGAGACCACTCGGGGATGTCTCACCCACACGGCTGAGAGTCTCCGCCATTTGGTTAGAGGCTCCTGCCACATGAATGTCTAGATCTGCCTCCAGTCGGCTCACGAGGGTCCAGATGCGAAGCGCTTCCCTGCACAACAGCTGGGAGCGTGTGCTGCCCTGTTTGTTTAGATAGTACATGGTATTGTCGGTCTGGACTTGCACCACTTGACCACAAAGGAGCGGAGCAAATGCTGACAGTGCCAGTAAGACTGCTCTGAGCTCCAACAGGTTGATATGATATCGGTGTCCAGAACCAGTGGGCTCTGTGGTTCCCTATCTGGGCTCCCCATACCGTGAGAGGCGCATCGATCATAAGAATGACCGTCGGGACGGACAAACGGGATCACTTCCTGCAAGTGTTACAGGATGGTCCACCTCTGGAGAGCGTCCCACATCTTCTGGGACACAGTGACCAGCTGGTCGAAGTGACCATGACTCAGAGTCCATTGTCGGACCAGCTCACACTACAGTGGGCTCATATGCCACCGGGCCCATCAGACCACAGTGGTGCAGGTCGCCATGTACCGCAGCAGTCGCAGAAAGTCCCAAGAAGGGTACGAGTGCCCAACCCGAAATGACTGGGCAAAGGAAGAGAGAACCTCCACCCTGTCTGTCGGGAGCCGGGCTCTGGCTCTGCATGAGACTAGCTCCGCTCTGATAAAACACATCACCTGTGAAAGCAGGAGTTCCGACTTGGCCTCGTTGATGAGGAGACCAAGATCGGTGCAGGTGTGGAGGGCCAGGTCCCTGGACCTCTCCACCTCCTGTTTGGAGGATACCGCTAAGAGCCAATCATCAAGATATGGGTAAACCCTGACCCCCTCAACGCTGAACATGGGCCGCCACTGCTGCAATGCATTTGGGTGAAGACCCATGGGGCCGATAACAGGCCAAACGGCATGGCTCGGAACTTGAATAGGGCTCCTTCTGCTCAGAAGTGGAGGAACCTCTGGTGAGGCAGACAGATCAGGACGTGAAGGAAAGCGTCCTGGAGATCCACAGAGCAAAACCACATGTTCTGCTCGAGAGATGGCATGATCTGGGACAGAGTTACCATCCTGAAGGTGTGGGACCTGAGGAACTGGCTCAGGTCGTGCAGATCTAGAATGGGGCACCTGCCCCACGTCCGCTTTGTAACCAGGAAGTACCTGGATACGAACCCTGGGTTGACCGGGGGGTCCGTGACTCTGGCCACCGCCTCTTTGTGGAGGAGTTGGGCAATGTCGTCTCATAGCCAACCGAGTGTGTACAGACACCATTTCTTCCCGTGGGGCACAGGCTCGGCTTGGAAGGTACTGCTCAAATTCCAGAGGCAGACCCTGGCCGACAACTTCTAGAACCCACCTGTCCGTGGTAACAGCAGACCAGGTGGAAAGGACTCGATGGAGCTGGCCCCCCACTGGAGGATCCAGAGCTTGCATGACAGGTATAGGGGGTGGCCACCCCTATCCTGACACTGAGCAGGCTTGGAGGAAGAGGGTCCAGATTGAGAACCGCCTGAGCCCTGTCCTCTAGGCTTACGGGACACCGGAAGCCCAGACTTGGGCCGAGGGGACCAAGATTGTACCTGCTGTTGCTGCCCCGCTTGAAAGTGGGGCTGCTTGGCTGCAGGGGAAGAGTGCCGAAAGGGCTTCTGCTTTTTTGAACCCTGTGATTCCTTCTGCACAGATGTTACGGAGTCCAAAGTGGCACTGGACTTCTCAATGCATTGGAAGGGACCATCCACACCTGTGCCGAAGAGATCGGTACCCAGGAAAGGAATGTCTGTTAGCTTGTGTTGGGTGTCCGCCATGAAGGTGGAGACCCTTAACCAAGCCCTGCGGCACATGGCAACTGTGACCACCACCGAACGGGCACACGAGTCCCCAAGGTCCAGAGCAGTCTGGAGTTGCGGCTTTGGAACAGCCTGACCCTGGTCACGGACCTGCTTGACCGTGGTCTGGAGGTCAGTGGGGAGGTGAGGAAGAACCTCATCAAGGGAGCCCAGAAGGGCATGAGAGAAGTGCGCCATGATGATGGCTGAGCTTGCTTGACTGAGGCACAGCATAGACTTTTCGGGCAGAGTGGTCCACTTTTTTTTTTTTTTTTGACTCCTTGTCTGGTGGTCTATCTGTATCTGCCGAACTACCCAATCTGAACACAGATTCAGTCACCAAACCCTCAGCTGAGGGATGCTCTGTGAATCCCAAGAGGGACCCGATGGGCACTACACATTTGCGGGCCATATGGGCAGGAGGCCAGGCACTGCCACAGCTCCAAAGCCCGACCAACAATGGCCTCAGCCACTGGGAAGGCTTCAGTCTGTGAATCCCCCAGTTTGAGAATATCAGTGAGGGGATATTCAGCCCATTTCTTCATGGGTTCAAGAGGCATCCCCATAGATTCGGAGATGAGACAGAGGATGCCCATAAAGGAAGAGGGACCTTCCTCCATCTGTTGCGCCTGAGTTATGCCCCCTACTGTCCCACATACACCTTATACTTTATTCCTGGTCTATTATGCTGTGATACTGCTATTTTGCACAAACATGTAGATTTAGGCACCCATCATATAAGCAAGAGTGCCAGGAATGTGTTTTGCTGCTCATATATGCTAATGTTTACATCCTTTATAGAATTAGAGCATGCGTGATTATTATACCTTACTATAATGGACTGTTTGTCTTTTACATATATTCCATATATAATCTACCTAATTACTGATATGACTACTGAGGGATCTGTGATTACTTTACAGGGGCCGAAATAAGGTTTTGACAGTGGGGAGCCATGAGTAGCTCCTAGTCATCGGCATTTTGTGACCGACCAGGAGCTATTCAGGCCAACCAGGAGCCAATACCTAAATATGAAGGAAAAGTTCCGAAAAGTAATAAAAAAAATCCATATTAATGTGGTATCCTTATGTTACCAAACCTATAAACCTGTTCCTTTGAACTCAGAAACGGAGTTACCCAATTAACTGCATTTTGAGTGACTGTCAGTTGTTACAAGCCTGTTCCAGTCACCAATTCTGTCTTCCACATGAGCTATTTCCAATTTATTAAAAAAAATGCTACTGTTGTGAATTAAACTTATTCTGTACTCCCCCAGGTTGTACCTTGTAAAGTAACTTAATAAAATTCACTGCCACAACACCTCTTCAGTGTCCCTTAAGATGTCCAGCGTGTCACCACAGAGAGCTCCCACTCATAAGAGTCTGTCCATCCAGGAATTCCTAGTCTTGTGAGCTTTTGGCTATGGTCTGATGCTGTATTCTACTGTATTTATTCTACCAGGAAAAGGCTCCATTCAATAATACTCATTTACTAGGAGGTCCTAGTTAGGACAGCAGAAGTTGTTACTTTTTCTAAATGGAAGCTGACATCCCACATTTGCTGTGGGTGTTGTAGAAGTGCCAGTAATACCGTTTTTTTTATATAGAATTATTCCATGTCAATAAAATAAATATGAATTTGCTGCTGTTTAACCCCCCCCCCCCAAAAAAGTTTAAAACTTCAGAAAATGTGGACAATTCTGTGCTCTGAAATAAACAAGCCTAGTTCACGAAAACAAATGCTTAAACTCTGAACTGGCTGGTTTCCTGTTTTCTCATCTGAAGGCAAGAGCTGTGATATTTGAAAACTAATTTATTTCCATCTTACAGAATCTCAGACAGTGTACTCAGCAACACATTCAATAGCCCCTAGCAGGCAGCCTCCCCTAAACACCTCTGTACTGCTGTACATTTTAATTTTCACCGGTGCATCCTAAGGCTAAAACAGACCTGAAAAACCAAAATGCCTTATGACAGAAGAACTAAGAAGGGGATTAGTGAGTTACCATTTCCAGGACTGGGGTGGGGGATTGAGCAGACACCAATTAAAAAATATGACAGAAGCAGAATTACAAAGTACATACTTCAAAAGGCAATTATCATAACAGTCTCACTAAAACACTAATACAAAACAAATATTTTGATTGAAAGCAGCACAGCTTCAAGAAGGAAAAAGAAATAAACCTTCCCTAGCCACAGGAGCAATTTAAATCCGAACGAAGTACTAACGAAGTACAAAAGTACTGAATTGACTTTATGTGGTCCAAACTGCTTGCACTCTTCGTCCGTTTGCCCCTCAAGTACCACCCTCCCAGGTACAGCACAATGACCTTGAAGCCTGATGCACAATTAAAGAACGGGTATTAGGCGCAGTGTAGCAGCATTCATTCAAGAACCTTTCGCCCCGACTTCCTACCGCCAAAACTTCCAGCCAGTCTTACGCAGCATACACTCACGGCACGCATTCGGATTGGACTCCAGAAAAATCCGAGGCCGGGGGGCGCCAGAGGGAACATGCAATCTCCCAACTCAGACTGCCAGATCTTACTTCGAGAGGGCTCTTGCAGTAGGTAATTACATACAGGACTGACGTCAGAAGGCGGCAGGACCCCGCGGAAAAATTTCTAGCCAGCAGTCCCTGGCGGGGACCGCCCCCATGTCAGGTGACCGGCGTCGGTATAAAGGGGCGGTCCCGGACGCCCGCCTTCCAGTTCCTTCCCGACGTCAGCTCGTGTAGCGCCTCGTGGTGAAGTTCGTGCTCAGCCCTGTTGCTTCGTCGTTTTTGTACCGAAAGTTTCAGTATTTTGCAATTTATTCGTCAGGTGAACGTCGGTTTATGTCGTCCCCTTCAAAAAATAAGTGCGACTCATGCGGCGCCCAACTGCCTCACAAGGACGGTCACTCCCTCTGCCTTTTTTGTTTAGGCCTCGACCACTCGGTCGACAAGTGCCCGCACTGCCTGCATTTCAACGCGGCCACCCGTAGAAGACGCCAGCAGTCTTTGGAAGCCCATCTCCTTAAAAAGAAGATGTCTGCAATGGAGAAGGAGTTGAAGATTAGGCAGGCGTCTACCTCCCCAGAAGGACACAAGAAGTGGGACAAAGAAAGGCACCGGGAGAAGGCCTCCTCTTCCGCGACTCCGGCTGGAGCCGCGGCTAAGTACGTCCCTCTGGGAAGCGCCCGGGCAGCCTCCAAGGCTTTGGAGGAGCCGGCCCGCCTGTCGGGTTTCGCATTGAGCCCCCGGGTGCCTCCGGGCAAAAAGGAGACTTCTTCCCAAGTACTGCCGCCAGGCTTGAGGCCTACTGGCTAGGTGCCTCCCGTAAGCGGACGTTGGCTCCTCTGCGTCTGCTGGGAGAAGGCTGCTAAAGCGCCCGACCCTCCGAGGAGCACACCGGCAAATGTCCCCTCGGACGGGCTGCTTCCACCCTCGGCCCGCCTCGCGACAAGGGACTGTAAGTCGGACGCTGGCTCCTCTGGCGTCTGCCAGGATCGCCCCTAGTACGCGTTGGCTCCTCCGACATGCGCCGGGCATCGGAGCCTATGACAAACCGTTCTTCGTCCTGTCGTCCCAAGTTCCGCCTTCGCTGCCGTCCGGAGCCGAGTCCCCCAGCCTGACCCGAGGACTTCTCCTCTGTCCCAAGGCGATGCTCGGGATGCTTTTCGCTGTCAGACCCTCCTCACAGGGAACGGATCCGGCCTTGGCCCAGCGCGGCCCCTCCGGCGCCCGGCGGGGATATTCCTCTCCCATCGGGCCCTCCACCCCAGGCCTATCACAGTTGATCCGCGCTCCGGCAGCTCCCGGTACCTGGTATCCGCCATCCCTATCCGGCCTTGGTTGCAGAGTCCACGGTATCCTAGCCTTGCGCAATACCAGCGCTGACTCCACGAGCCGCAGTACCCAGCCCGGTACTCCTGCAGCGAGTTACGGATACTCACCTTACGGATATAATCCGTACAACTATCCCCTCCTCCTCCTCCACCGTCCCCTAAGCCGCGGTGGATCTTCGAGAGACTCTGGCCTCCTGGTGGGCTGAGCAAGGCTCAGCTCACTAAGGAAGTCGAGAGCCGCCTCACGGCGACGGTGCCACCTCCAGCCCCAGAAGGCACACTCCCTCTCCGTCTCCAGATTCCTGAGCTCTCCCCTCGGGATCCAGAGAGGGGCAGGACACACGTCCAGGGATCCCCCTTAAGGAACCCGTTCCTCCCCCTAGACGAGTCAGAGAGTCTTACTCTGCTTCAAATTCTTCTTCCTCTTCTCTTTCGGGCTCCTCGGATTCCTTTGTAGGATGCTCCGAGAAGAGCGAACCTGCTCTCCGTCAAGCCCGGTAACAGGACTCCCCGGAGGATACTTCCTTCAAGGGTTGCTCAGGAAGATCCAGGAAGTACATCAGTGGCATTCCTTAGAGCCAGATCCTCCAGCGGGTTAAACTACTTGAACATCTGGACTTGCCTCACGGCCCCTACTCTAGTGCCACCCTGGATCGAGCCTCATGCCCACCTTGTTTCCACTATTTGGAAACAACCGTCGGCTTTAGCCCCACTTCCTTGGAAGTCCAACAGGCTATACCAGGCTCCGGAGGATGTAGACTTTCTAGATTCTCACCCCGTGCAGACTTGGTTGTGATTAGCGCCGCTCACGGCCAGTCAGCACATCCGAAACATTTGAGCTCGTCTCCTCCGGATAAGAAATCTCACCTTCTGGATCAGTATGGAAGGAAGATCTATGCTTCTTCGACACTGGGGATCAGGGCCCTAAACTATGTAGCACACATGGGGGATTACCAGAAGGCTGTCCTTACCCAGGCGGAATCTAAGATTGACTCTGACTCCCAAGTCAAGCAGGAGTTAGCTGACCTTGTCCATTCTGCTCATTCGGCCAGTCGTCACATTCTGAGGACGACCTACGATGCAGTGGACACCGCAGGGCGGAGCTCCGCATTCGCCGTAAGTCTTCGGCGTCACGCCTAGCTCCAAGTGTCAGGTTTGGTCCTGGAGGTGCAGTCAGCAATTCAAGAAGCACCTTTCAGGGGTTCGGTGCTTTTCGGTGGTGATGTCAAGGACATCATCACCGACTTGTGGAAGAAAGGGACAGCCCTCAAATCTGTGGATTCATGTACCGTCCCATCCCCCGAGGCCGTCCGCTCCTCCATGAGCGCAGCCAGCCTCAAGCAAAACCCCAAGGAAGGCGGGCCACTAAGCGCGGGCCCCGCCGCCCAAAAACAGCGTGCCCCAGCTGCAGCGCTGCCCACCACCTGACTCCTTCCCTCTCCCACCACCTCGGACTCCCGGAGGAACTGAGTAGGAGGAGGTTCTCCCTCCACCTTCCAGGTTGGGAGAGGATAACATCAGTTCATGGGTGCTTCAGATCATAGCAGAGGGCACTCTTAGGTTTCTGCAGAAACCTCCACGCCACCCTCTCTGAACTCCTCTTACTCAAGGACAATCTTCCTTTGGTCAGGGAAGAAATATCTGCTCTCCTCGCGAAGCAGGCCATAGAACCCGTCCCCCCTCACCTTCACGGGACGGGTTACTATTCTCATTTCTTCCTTGTACCAAAGACGGCGAGAGATCTCAGACCCATTCTTGATCTCGGCTCCCTGAACTTCTATGTAGAATACAAAAAGTTCAGGATGCTCTCCCTTTAAACTCTCTTGCCCCTTCTCCGGCCGGGCCAATGGCTTTGTGCACTGGATATGCAGGATGCATACCTGCACATCCCCATTAGCCCCTCGCACCGAAAGTACCTCAGGTTTGCTTTCCTGGAGGACCATTACCAATTCCAGGCGCTCCCTTTTGGTCTTTCCTCGGCTCCCCGAGTTTTTACCAAATGCCTGGCGGTGGCAGCGGCCCACCTGCGTACTTTGGGAGTTCAGGTTTCTCCCTACCTGGACGACTGGCTCCTGGCGGCCTCGTCCAGGGAGGAACTCCTGCATTTTCACTCCCTC